>JASCZW010001964.1:0-231419 GCA_034211315.2 Aedes japonicus
TAAAGAAATAAGGGACAATTCATACATTGTCGATAATGTCGATAACTCGTCTTCATAAGAAATACACATTTCATGTAAGTTTCTTGCTTCGTTTAGAATGAAATATAATTTTACATGCTCTAATGTTTGCATCACAATAAATGTTCAGCATGTGCAATATTTCATATTATCAAAACACAATGAAATAAAGGCTCCGCCAAGTAACACTACCAAAACCATCCAGCTTTATTAAGTTTTCCTGAAGTTCTATGAAAGCCACTAGAAATCAATTTGGTTTTTAATGTGGTAACAAACAGTGCCAATAGGTTTTATATTTTAGTCAGGTTTTATGAGAACCTACACAGCTTCCTTACAATGATATTGAAACCGTGTCGTCTAAAACTCCTTTTAACCCTTTCAAAAGTTTTATTTTGATTTATTAAACTCGAGGAATGCTGTTTTGAAATGCCATTTTTGGGTTAACTCATATTATATTATTATGGTCAGTTGAAAAAGCATTTGAAAACCGTTTTGCCTCCAGTAAATGCATTAAATGGCAAATTGGCATTGAGGGAAGTCACCAATTGACCAAATAGTTTTATAGTAGACATTGCGAAGATAAATTGGCGTTTTTGGAAAAACTGTGATTTCTTTCAATCGCTATGTTGAAATATGAGAAATCATTGAAATATGGAAAAATAAATGTACCAAGTTTTAACTGTAATGCACATGCACTCTAGATCGGAGACCGATTTTATCATTCGTTTAGATAAACTTATTGAATTCTAGAAATTTATAGGAAATTCATAATTAATTTATCGGATATACCTACTCGGCTTTCGGATTCAATTTTGTTTTTTTTTGTTGTAAACTCGCATACATAAAACTCACTGTGTTTGGAATATTTTGCTATCAAACAAAATTTCCCGCAACACTTGAACTTTTTTCTTTAAAATTATTTACTGTTAAATGAATCAGAAGAGCGCAAAACAACGAAAACCAACCAAGATATCACCTTGGAGTTTGAGCGCTGTGGCCATTAGGCATTATGCTGGTTTTAATGGCAGCCAATGGGTTTTATGAAGGATCTCAAGTGGTCATAACATCTTTCACTAGAATATTTTCAAAATCTTTATGGTCTTATAAAGGTTTTATTAATTTGTTTTCACAATTGTTTATAAAGTGGGCCACTTTGTACAAATTTCGGTTTTAAAGATGCATAGAGGAGGTGGTGGTGAATAAACAGCTTCCGCGGTTGAGCCTCACAAATGAACGAACTAGATAAATAAAAGAAACAAGTATTCACGTAAGCTCCATTATTCACAAGAGTGTACATTCCCTCTACGCTCGCATCTACTTCTGCAGCTGTTGCTGCTTTTGTAGCTGCATCAATCAACGTCCCAAGAAGGTGACGGATTTTACATCCTTCAGCCCAGCCCAGGTCTGGTGACAAATTGGACGCGTTTTAAAATTCCACTTCAGGCTCCTACATTCGCGCTATTTTGCATGCCTATGCTTTCACTTACCAACCAATTCACCGGATCCATCAATCTAGATCACACACGCACCCTCCGAGCATGTTTAGAGCTTCCATTTTTCGTCCGGGTTTTTTGATCGAGCATCACCGGTATTTGAGGGTGGAAAAACACCTGGACGTTGTTTTCTTACGAGCCATACCGGTGCTGCTGCAGCAGCATCTTGCAAAATTATTCCGATAAATTTGAATAATTTTCTGTCAATTATGTCTCTAATTACGATTCCCACGTAACTTATCATCGAGGAAATTATTCGACCGCAGCACGGTGGCCCTGTCGTTGCTTCTGGCTTCCACCGTGAAACTGGTTTCTCTGGAACTTTGTCTGGAAATTTCCACCGCGATGAGGACCGTTCGAGAATACTAATTGGGTTCGAACGAACGACCCAACTACCAACGGAATCATTGTCGTAAATCAGTCAATTTTAATTTAAATGCATCTTTAAAACTACATTTTGGCTGAGACAACACATTAAATCGATTGTTAAACCCAAAATCCCTTTCCCATCAGTCATTCGCCAGCAATGAGCACCCTTATCAGGAGGATTTTCTTCGTTGTTTTCCAACCAAACTACTGTGGTGTGAGTGTGACTTCTGTTTTGATGTGCCCAAGTCAGGAGCTATAAAATCAATCGCAGGAAGCGCAGCATTTTTCCGTGGATCGCGTCAGCAGCGGTGGAGAGGAGTTTCAAAATGAGATTCCGCAGTAATGCAATCAAATTGTGAAATTGATTTTTATTTCCGGCTAGCGAGCACGTTGGAAGCCTTTGATCACATTTTGGTCGATGTATCAACAGTTGCTAGCGGGAGGGATTGTTCCGAATTGAAAACAGGGAAAAAGTTTATCACTGGGACACAGTGATGTAAACGTATCGTGACGATTTGCCCAATTGTCAACAAACAGAAAACGTGCCGATTCGGTTGGTCGGGGTTTTTCCCCCCTGGGAGGATGATCCAATTTTTGAAATGAAAAGTTAGACGCCAGTAGCGCTCCATACAGTCCTTTCGCTGCTGATTTCGATTGTGCGAGATGAATAGGAAAGTTATCCCTTTAGAGAAGCTCGTTTGAAGATTCCATAAGCCGGCGACAGTGTGCTTAAAATTCGAAAATCATCATAATCCATCAATCCATTTCCCATTTGACTGATAACAACTGACATATCGTGATCCTATTAGTTTGGTGGATTCCAACGACGCTTCTTCCTCCAACAACGTTTCCCGGAAGAATCTTAACACGCTAAATTAATTCCCATGAGGCCGTAGATTTGATTCCGGAGAACACGTACACGTTTTCCTCAACCTCTTCGGCACGGTCTCCTACAGGTCTGTGTTGGGCTTACAGCCGACGACATTGATGATGCCTCCGGAGATCCAAACTAATGGCAAGCAGCCATAACACACATACACATGTACGCACACATCCATATACCTACTTACAAACCGCTGCAAATGGGTGTCAGGATTGTGTATTGGGTACATTTCCTGCTGTTTCAACGAGATACGGTGGTGGAATCACACTTTAAGTCGTTTTTTTCTGTTTTCGTTGGTGTATAAGGACTGTTCATTAAAAGAAGTCAACCTTTGTTCATAAATGGTTTACGGTTGAAACTTAGCAAAAAATTGTGAATTTTCACTCAGTGTGTGAAAACATTGTTTTAAGGTTGGAAGTAACATTTGTAAACAATTACTTCTAGCGTATTTTTCTGGGATCTGCTTACAGAAATCGTAGAAGCCGTCTTTGTCCTTTGCTGAAAGTGTTTGATGTCTTTGATTCCTTGCTTCTTTTCAGAAAGCTTCCACTTTATCAGAGCCCAATATCTCTCGATTGGTCGTAGCCCTGGGCAATATGGCGGGTTTGAGGTTTTTGGTACAATGTTCACTTGATTTGCTTGGAACCACTCCATCACAGTTTTAGCATAGTGACATGATGCCTAGTTGGGCCTGAACAAAAGTTTTTCTTTGTGACTTTTGGTGAAAGGTAGCAATCGCTTCTGCAGACACTCTTTCTGATAGATCTCCTTGTTGATTGCGCCTGTAGTGACGAAAGATTTACTCTTATTTTTTGGGAAATTTCGATGCCTTTTTCGTTCTGCAATGCACAGCTGTAGCATTTCTGGCCATAGCAGAATAATAAGCCAGTCCTGGAAGCTGCTTGAAATCCTCCAGGACATAAGTTTCATCGTCCATAACAACGCATGAAAACTTCGTCAAATATTTGCAGTACAAACGTCGAGCCCGTGATATTGCTGCCAAGTTCTGTTTGTCGTTGCGATTTGGAACTGTTTTTACTTTATATGACTTAAGTCCCAAACGTTGTTATGATTTGTGGACAAAACCAGGCGACATCCCTTTTTTACGAGCCACTGTTCAAATGGAGAGATTTGGGTTTTTCGTTAATATCCTTTTCAACTTTCGGTCCATGACAGGATCAGAGCGTCCAATGTTTTTGTCACTTCTCGGTTTCCTCTTCACCGTCAAACGTTCCGAAAATGATTTTAGCACATCGTGAACAGTGGATTCAGGCAAATCCAATGTTTTTGCAAGGTCCCGTATTGACAAGTCAGGATTTGCCGTACGCCCGTACAAAATTTGCTCGCGCACTTGTTTTTCTTTCGTCGCCATCTTGAATACTAAACATGAAATGTAAACATCAATCATAGTCTTTTTCATCATAGACTCTCAGCTATACCACAGTGAAATTGTTCATTCCTACGTGCAATATTTCAAAAGTAACAATGATTTGAAGGTGTCCGGATTAATGTTTACCATCCCGTCGGTAGTGGCTATAGATGTTAGCAACCTGGAATTTCCAGGAAATTTACTTTTTAAGTCATTGCTTGCAATTGTTACTTTCGACCTTTCGACGATTTTGTCTCGACTTTGGCAACACATCTGAAAAATCTTGAACCATGGGTCGGGTCTGCTTATCAACTCGAATATTAATTCTGCACAAATGGTTTTCCGAAAAGTTGTCGTTTCGAGAATTGGATGAAAATCTAGAAATCTGGACGCAAAAGGGGCATCTGACCAGAAAAAGGAGCTTGCAGATGAATGTACGCCGTTTGAAATCGCAAAAAAAGATGTTCCGGTCGCATGGCTGGTAGCGAGTCTCTTTTTAATGAATTGGCTACTATTTTCAAGGCAGTCACTAAAAAGTCACTATGCTAGCTAGCACTGTTGTGTTTCGATCTGCACTAAAGAATCCATCGAATGTTCTATAATGGCGCTGTAATGAATCAAAGAGAGGGAGCCCCGAGAGAATCTCTCAATGTAAGATTGCCCTAATAAAGAAAAAAAAACCCTAGAATTAAAAAAAAATTGCACACCCCTCATTTTGAAGATGTGTGCGTGTAGCATCATGCCTCTATTTTGATTTTGAGATTAGCACTTCAGTTATCAAAATGACGTCGAAGAAAGAGCAGCAACACATCAAAATTTTGCATGTGCATGGCGAAAAACTAAACTACTCTCACGCCAAGTTGGCGAAATTGTTGAATGTTGCTAAACCAACTGTTACCAATGTATTGAAAGTGTTTGGTGAGCGTTTGTAGACAGCCAGGAAAGCTGGATCGTGGGGAAATCGAAAGCCGAAGGCCACAGCGACGACAAAAAGAGTTGCCCGCTGTTCCGAGCGGACCCCAACCTCTCCGTCCGAAATGTCGCAAAAAAGCTGGGAGTGGCGCCTTCAACCTTGGATAGAGCTGTAAACAAGCTGAACTGTCAACTTACAAGAAAGTGGTGACTCCAAATCGCGACGATAAACAACGATACTGACGAAGTTTGATTGCGTGGTACAGGACGAAGAAACTTACATGAGGACGGACTTTAAACAGGTTCCTGGATAGGAATTTTATACGACATCTGGACGAGAAGGGTGGTTGTCAAAGTTCACGAAGAAATATCTGGTGTGGCAGGCCATCTGTACCTGTGGCTTGAAGAGCAACGTTTACATAGCGACCGGAACCGTCAACCAGGAAATTTATCTGAGCGAGTGCCTACAAAAACGTCTACTGCCTTTCCTGAGTCGACACAATTGTTCCGTTCTATTTGGCCGGATTTGGCATCTGCTAGACGAAGCGTAGGCTGCATGAAAGATTCGTGGTTATCTGGCCCAAGTCATGAATGGCAACTATGGGGTCAATAAAAAAAAAAATAAAAAAATAAAAAAAATTATAAGTCGAGTCGACCGTCACTTTACTCGACAGGTTTATTTTGCTATTACAGTTGTCTAGATCGACGAAGTTCTGTCGAGTTGTTTTGATTGTTTTTTTTCGTTTGGAAGTGATAACTGACTGAGCAAGGAAAGAAAGACCATAAGACATTATTTTTTTTGGAAGAATCCGAGAGAACTTTTAGTAAATTTGGTTAGCATTTCAAATTTTCTACAAAATTTTTGTATGTTGTTAAAGCTACCAAGAACTTCTGTAAGCTTGTTAAAAATCTAAGGAACTCCCTAGAAAATGTGGAGAATTCTCTAGAGATGCAGAAAGGAATATTCTGGAGGGATTCCGCAAAGTACTGAAGGAGACTTTCCAGAAGATCAGAAAAATGATTTCTTAAAAAAAAAACTTTTCAAAGGTCAAAAGGGATTTTTTCAGGTATAGGAGGCATTTCTTAATAGTTCAAGCAAGTATATTTCAGAAATCCAAGAACAAACATCCGTGAAGTTCATAGTCATACTTCCCAGAAGTTCAGGTATAAGCTTCCTAGAAGTTTAGGATGAAACTAGCCAAGTTAATTTAGTTCAGAAGAGAAAACCTCGAAGGTTTGAAAAGAGTTTCCTCGATGTTCAGAATAGCACTTCTAAGAAGTTCAGAAAGGAACTTTCCTTCTCAGACTTATCAGAAAGTTTCGAAGAAACTATTCCGAACTTTAGGAGTGAATTTCCGAGCAATTCAGAATTGACTGCTCAGAAGTTTATGGAAAAAAACAATCAAAACAATCTCGACAGAACTTGATACAGTCTAGCCAACTCGTAATAGCAAAATAAACCTGATCTGAGTAAAGTGACGGTCGACTCGACTTATAATTTTTTGTATTTTTGTATGTTTTTTTATCGACCCGCATAGTTGCCATTCATGACTTGGGCCAGATAACCACGAATCTTTCATGCAGCCTACGCTTCGTCTAGCAGACTGCCAAATCGACCAAATAGAACGGAACAATTGTTCGACTCAGGAAAGGCAGTAGACGTTTTGTAGGCACTCACTCAGATAAATTTCCTGGTTGACGGTTCCGGTCGCTATGTAAACGTTGCTCTTCAAGCCACAGGTACAGATGGCTGCTACACCAGATATTTCTTCGTGAACTTTGACAACCATCCTTCTCGTCCAGATGTCGTGAAAATGTGGAGAATTCTCTAGAGATGCAGAAAGGAATATTCTGGAGGGATTCCGCAAAGTACTGAAGGAGACTTTCCAGAAGATCAGAAAAATGATTTCTTAAAAAAAAAAACTTTTCAAAGGTCAAAAAGGGATTTTTTTCAGGTATAGGAGGCATTTCTTAATAGTTCAAGCAAGTATATTTCAGAAATCCAAGAACAAACATCCGTGAAGTTCATAGTCATACTTCCCAGAAGTTCAGGTATAAGCTTCCTAGAAGTTTAGGATGAAACTAGCCAAGTTAATTTAGTTCAGAAGAGAAAACCTCGAAGGTTTGAAAAGAGTTTCCTCGATGTTCAGAATAGCACTTCTAAGAAGTTCAGAAAGGAACTTTCCTTCTCAGACTTATCAGAAAGTTTCGAAGAAACTATTCCGAACTTTAGGAGTGAATTTCCGAGCAATTCAGAATTGACTGCTCAGAAGTTTATGACAAAACTTTCCAAAAAGTTCAGGAAGTAACTTTCCAGAAGTTCATCTGGAAGTTTCGCAGAAGATCAGGAGAAAATTTCCCTGAAATTAAAGATATAATCGTTGAAGAACTGATGAGGCAGCCTACATAAATTTCATTCATATGACCGTAATAATATTCAATACCCACGACGCCATATTAAAATAAAGGGGCCAATTATAGAAGCCGAGTCGAGCGTCACTTTGCTTGACAGGTCTGTTTTCCTATTACAGATGTCGAGATCGAAGACATTTTGGGAAACTAGTGACTGATCTGTCACATTTTGCCGAGTTAGAGTTTGTTTTGATATGCGTGTTTCGTCGGTTATTGATAATTGATTGAGAAAGTCAAAAAATATACAAACTATTATTTTTTTGCAACTAAACTAACAGAAAAACAATAGACTTCATGCAAACAGTTTTTGAGTTTTCATGTGTTTTTGAAAGGTCAGGCAGAAACTTTTTAGAAAGCACTTCTTCAGTCATTCATTCAGGAATGTCCCAGATAATTTAGGACCGAACATCCCCGAGTTTGTAGATAATACTTTATACATGTTCAGTAGCGAACTTCCTAAAAATCAAGAGAGAGCTTCTCAGAGCTTCGGGACAAAGTTTGAGGAAGGACTTCTTAGAAGTTTGGGAATTTTCAGAGGTTATTGAACTCGTCCAGAAACTCAAGATTTTATCGCAGAAGTTCAAGAAAAACTTCGTGTCTATAATTTCTCAAAAACTCAAGAACAATCTTCTACAAAGCTCAAGACAATATATCCTAGAAGTTCAGAAGAGAACTTCTCTGAAGTTCAGGCATGGACTTCCCAGAAGCTCCGGAAGAAATTTCCCAAAAGTTTAATTGCAACTACTCAGAAGTGCAAGAGAGCTTTCCTGAAGTATAGAAGTGGATATTTTTTAATTTTAGAAGAAACTTTCTCGATGATCAGGAAGAAACCTTTTCAAACTTTTCAGAAGCATAGAGGTAGTTTAACTTAGTAGTTTGAGCAACAATTTCTCAGAAATTCAGTAATAAACTTCCCCGAAGTTCAGGAGAAACTTTTCCCAAAAGATCAGGACTTCTTAGAAACTTCCAAAAAAATTGTGGAAACTTTCCTGAAAATTCTGGCAAAGACTATAAATAAAGTTTTGGTAAAATTTTCCTCGTAGTTCAGGATGAAAATTATTAGCGGTTTAGAAAAAATACGCTCAGGAAATGACTTCCCCGAAGAACAGGAAGAAACATACAAAAAGGGCACTACCTATAAGTTGAAGAAAGAATTTCTCAAAAATTTAAGGAATGACCTTCTATGAAGTTCAGGCCAGTACTCCCCAGAGGTTCCGAAGAAAACTTCCCGAAAGCATCGAATATTCCAGGATTCCCAAATGAGCCTTTCTCGAAGTTCAGGAATTCCCAGAATTTCAAGTAGATATTTCTCAGAAAACAGGTAAAACCTTTTCAAAAGAACAGGTATTCACGCAGAAATTTCCCAGAAATTCAGGCACAAGCTTCCCCGAAGTTCAGGAAAAAACTTCATTGAAATTCTGAAGGGGACTTCTCAGAAGTTCAAAAAGATACTTCCTAGAAATTAAGATAGATTTTATAAAAAAATTTTGAACAATACTTTCCCTGAGTTTTGGATTATTCATTCGCGTCGTTCAAGGTGGGAATTATCAAAAGTTTATGAAGTAATTAGGTCCAGGAAAATACCTTACCAAATGTTTCTGGAAAGTAAGGTTGGGTTGTAAAATGTGAATTTTCAAGAAAATCAGGAGTGACTGCCAAGAAGTTTACCCGCCTAAAGGTCAGGAGCAAACTTCCGAAAGTTTTAGCAAAGAGCTCTGCAGAAGATCAGATGAGAGTTTCCCTGAATTTCAAAAGTTAATCACTGAAGAACCGAAGAACCAATCTATACAAAAATCATTCCTATGACCATAATGATATTAATAACCCATGACACCATATTACAATATGATAAACACCATCTTCCCAACCGTTCGCATCGTACTATGGAACTAGGACACCAACTCATGTAAGAATCACAATTCTTTGATTTCCATCTTACCACGTTTGAGAGATTTGATTGGTAAGAAAACTTCCCTGAAGTTTAGCAGAAAAGTTTAAAAAAATTACAATAAATTCCTCAATATATCAAAAAAGTTTTCATGAATTCATTAAAAGTGCAAAATTCAAAAAATTAAATCCCCGATTTTTTAAAATTTCCCACTATAAGCTACTATAAGCTTTGGAGAAAGTTTAAAAGCTTTTTCAGAAAATCAGATAAACTCGAGTCAAAATCGATGGAGGAACCCTTGAATGATGAATATTTAAAGAAATAATGCATCACTATTGTCACGCATAAATGAGTTGGTGATAACAAGATAATAACTCCTCTTCTTAATTATCTCCAAAAAAGATCGACACTTGTCCGCATATTAATAAAAATTTCCTCGAAAAATCCTTCAAATCGCTACTTTAAAACATCGGCCAAATTTTCTGAATAACAAAAACATTAGAGTTATTCACAAAACGAGAGTGAAAAATGTAAATACTTATGCTTCGGCTGACAATAATGACAGCTAAGTTGATGAAAGTCCAGAATTATTGCATGGTGTAATATTTCAGTGTAAATTTAAAAAAAATTCAGCACCATAGTTCAGAGTCGAGTTCGATTGCCGACTCGCTCAGATTCAGCCGACTTTTGTAATGAGCAATTTTGCTCGACCTGACAGTGACAAGTAGTGTCGAGTCGAGTTGCTTTTCGAGTCGACTTCTATAATTGACCCCTATGCCTTCCTTGATAGAAATCGTCGGATCGAGATCAGCGAAGGTCTAATTATCTTCCGACAGTCTACAGTGTGTTTGCAAACCCTATTTTTAACAAACCACCAGGCGGAAATCCTAATGTGTATTGCATACTGTTCATTTCCTGTAATAAGAGGGTTTCGTTGGAAGGAGATTCTCTATCCTTTCCGCGGTTTTCGAGTAAGCACTTCTGTTTACGGGTCTTAACCCCCGGTTTGGCCCTTCATACAAAGAAATCGTGAAGATTGCAAGAATCTACAGTTTGATCTTGCCATTAAGGGGAACTGTACGCCAGGCAAGTCCTGCGCTGGCTTTCTATCACATCACATCACATCACAAATCACGTATCAACATTGATTTGATCTTCCGAATTAGAGCTAAAAATATTTCCAATCCAATTTAGGGTTGGAAGATCCGGGTTTTCTGTCTCTCTCTGGTAGTCCATCCAAAGAACAGTGCTCCCCAAAATAGGTTATGAATAACTCGCGTGATGAATTTCCAATGAGCTTCGCTAATTGTTGCATAGTTGCACCCTTGTCAGGGACTGTTCATAAACCACGTAGATCAAAATTTGACACTTTCAAACCCCTCTCCCCCATCGTAGACTTACGTAAACATTCCTCCTAATGTATTTTCTACTTTGTCTCACATGCGCTAAAAACGTCTACTAAATGTTTGTTAAATGGGAGCAAGTTAACTATCAAATAACGTATAAATGATAATACTCAATGCACTAGTGGCACACTTGTTGCAAATAAGTCAATGTAACTGATATCTGACTCATTTAAGTCACAATCAAGTTTCTGCAACCAATTATGAGAGATGTGTTGTGGGGGTCCATACATCTCATGCCAAAGTCACGAGTTCGAATCTCACCCCTGGACAAGTTACAAAAATACCTAAAAGGGATTTGAGCGACTTCAATGGGAGATGAACCAACCCAGAGATGAAAATCTTGATAAAAAAGGAAAACAAAAAGAGATGTGTTGCTTGAGGGGTTGACATCATAAACTTACTATTGTGTTGATACCATGCCATTAGAATGCCATTAATGTTGTAAAAAAAAAAACAAATAGAGAAACACAACCAACACGCTCAAATTACTGTCTCTTGTTTCCTCTTTTTTCCTCTCAAAAAGATAATAAGAGACAGTAATTTTAGCGTGTAGCATTAAACCCCGTTCACATTGTTACCGATCTTGATAACAAATGCCACGCAAACTATTTTTGGTGAAAACTTAAGCCTGTTAACGTTAATTTCGGACACTTTTATTTCTGTGTAGATTTTGAATTATTTCACGGATCGCTGAAACGTTTCACTCATGTGACAGCTGAAACTCTCCACTTTATTTCGTGGTACAACATGTTTACATTCTTATTACATTCAGTTATATGGCGTCGAATCAAGTGGAAGTGCCCAAACGCATTTTGTACGAACGGCAGCGAAACACGAATTTATGGGTACGCGATCCTGCCAAGAAACTCCAGTCTGTTTTGTCACTATGCAAAATCCGTCCTGAAATGTTATAGGATACAAGAGGTTAAATACGTTCCAAAAACGGCCAATCCATCAAACTGTCCAGAACTTCGCCCAATAGAGAAGTACTGGGGTCTAGTTAAGCAGAAACTCTTCGAAACTAAGAAGGAAGCAAATGGCACCGACGATTTCAAGAGAAGATGGAGAACCGTCACGGCGGGCGTTTAAGAGGATAACGTCCGGAACCTGATCGCGGGTGTACCACAGAAAGTTCGAGAATTTAACAGAAAGAAGGATGAATATCTGATTCAACTGTTTCTAATGTAGATATAAATCTATTATTGTGAAATAAACAACAGATATTTCTGATTAATGTTTAAATTTTGTTTTGCTACTATTATTTTGGTGTCCGAAATTTGACGTAGACAGTCCTTAGAGGTATAGATGCCAGTATGAAGATAGTCTATATCACGTTATATAGGTTGTAGTGTGAACGGGATGTTATGCTCCATCATTCAATTAGCTGCCATATTATACTGATTTGATGTATTGCTTCAATTTTTACAAAGTTCAGGGCTCGAAACTGTGTGCATCTCTGTGCTAACTTCTTGAAACTGGAACATGTTAGCATTTAACCTCAATCCAGGACTAAGATAACCAAGATTTATAGAATAAATAAATTAAATTTAGATCGCAACCAGTAGAATCCACAATTTGTACATTTAAACATACATACATATGTATGTACATATGTAGAAAATAAACATAATATGATTTTAATTTCAAACATCGATGTCACTTTCCGTGTAGCACACTACGACCTTTATTAGTTGTAGTGACTTGATTATGACTTAGCAAGTCATATTTATGGTATCTCAACCGAATGGCAATAAGTATGCTACTATGGTTGGTTTTAAACATAGAATATGTTAGAAAGAAAGCAAATTTATGTTTGCAGCCAAAATAAACTAATTTTATGTTTGGATTTACCTGGAATATGTTTGTTATGACGGGTTTTTTTCTCTGCATGGAGGGTATGAATATACGTTTTGTAGAGAGAAAAAAAAAGGTCTACGTAGACTTTTGGTATATCCCCCCTTCCCCGTCGTAGACAAACGTAGACTTTTTCGAAACCCCTTGTCTACGTAGCCGTGTGTCCGAAATCTTAATTTTCCGATCTTTTTCAATGCGTGACATTTGGTAAACGAAGCAATTGTAACCGAACGAACATGTAAACAAACGAAAGATGACAGTCAATCGCACAGTATGCTATGATGAACACATTAAAACCATCACAAATACATGCGTACAACGGAAATATTCATGGATAGCTTATTTTGGAAATGAAGAATTCCACGCCAACTCATCCAGGGTTTGGCAGCACCCTATGAAACTTTGTGTGTGTGTGGACTATGTCTTTTCAAGCCACTTTGCATACCTTGTTTTTTTTTCAAAATTTATGTAGACTACCATTTGAAAAGGGTTTAAGTTTTTTTTATAGATTTTTTTTAAATCGTCATAACTCAAAAAGGAAAAGACTTACAAAAAAGTGGTGTATGGGTGACTTTAAGAAAATTGTCTTAACTTTTATAAAATTAGCTTTTAAAAATTTGTAAAATAGATTCCTTCACACTAAAAAAAAAAAAAATATTTTAAAATTCAATGTCAATTTGCAAAATATGTCTATCTTAGAATTGGACGAAATTGTTTTCTTATAAAGGCAATAGAATTGTATAAAAGCTCGCCATACAGTGCAAGATTAGTACTTATGGGCAAAAAAGTTGTTTTAACAACATATTTTTCATGTCCTATTTTTACCGTGTATCACACAAACTCGTCTAATTATGGTCTTCAACACCCCTATAGAAGACGAACAAATCTTGGTCACGTCTTCCTTCGGAAGGGAAGTAAAGCCGTTGGTTCCGGTTCATAGTCATGCGTCGTTAGGTAGGGTCCAGGTGGTGGAGTCGTCTCCCTGGCGTCGGTGATTGTCACCACGTAAGGAAATAGGCCGACGGAAAATAAATAATTAAAAAAAAAAAAACACCCCTATAGAATCCAATAAAATTTGGCAGTCATAAAGAATTGAATGTATTGAACATTCGATAATCAACAATAACCATCCAGACTAACATTTGAAAAGGGTCAAAAATATTAAATTGCCCTTTACATCAGAAAAACAGAACCAAAAGTGTACGTTTAAGTACAAGTCATTCATAACTGCTTGTTTGGATATTCCTTTTTTAAGGGGCGATTCAAATATGGCTTTGTATATCTTTGGGAGAAAGGTCACGATTTGTTACAGAATGTGTAAAGGTATGGGAAAAATCGTGATAGAGGGGGGCTGATAAATCTTAAAGAATAGCGGACCTCATATTTGAATCGTCTTTAAATGGATATGCATCATATCTTATCAAATTAGAAAACTCTACATTCTGCATATCCATTTAAAGACGTTTCAAATATGACATTATATGAATTTTCGAAATACTGTTTATGTCAATGAAAACTCATAGGTTTTTTGATTGGTAAGGGCTTTTTTAAATTATGTTCTATATGTACATCTTCACTTATTAGTAATTAACATAGCTTCATATATTTAATTTATAAATCTTTCACAAACAAAGTGAATTTCTTTGGATTATCCTTTGAATCAGAAAATCTTTTAGTCAAAATTTTGATTTCTATTGTCTTTACGTGGCTATAAAACTCCTCAAGTTCTTCTGAAATTGTTGCATACTGTTCAGCTGATATGAAGTAGAAATTCAGTTTTGTACTGCTTTTATTTGACTGTTCAACTGCCCAGTCATATACTGCCTATAACCGCATATCAGTCCCATATTACTTTTTGACGTTTTTGAGTTATGTTGCGCAACTGCCTTATTTTTTATCATATTTTCGAAAGCAATAATAAAATTTAGCAGTTAATTACAAAAAATGTGAAAAAAATATCAGGTCGGTTTGTCCCATCTTGAAAGTAACCGCATATGAGTCCCATTATTGAAGTAACCGCATATGAGTCCCGTTTTAGAAGTGGCAGTAGTATAAAAATATTTAAAACCTTTTAGAATTATGGTTGTATTTCTCAAATCTTTAATCCTTCTTAGAGACATAATAAAATAATAAATTAAGCAAAAAATGTTATTGTAAACAGAAACAATGTTCTAATGAAAATCCATTCTACCAATCAGTCTCTCGTTTGTCTAGTTTGAGACAATTCAATTAAAGATCTCTTCTTCTCTTCCTCAACCAATGGTAAAATGGGTTTAAGTTAATTAGTTTTTCCTGTCAGCGTCTATGCCTCGAGGTTGGCTCTTTTTTTTCAATTGACCTTCCAAATCAAAGTTGTCAGCTGAAATTAGTTTTTCTTTTTTGTTTGTAAATAATATGCAGCACTTCAAGTCCTCACCGTTTACAGAGTAACTGTAGTGATGATACAGGGATCCTTACTTCACGATAATATATCTCTGGAACCCGAATTGCCGCACTCTTTGACGCATCCGAAATTATCCAAGATTACAAGAAGAGCAAGGCGCCGCGCCTTCTTCCTGTTAAGTCACGATTCCGAAATTGTTTTTTGCGATTTTTTTGTTCCGGCGTTCATTGATTCCGTCTCTGTGGCAAAAAAGCTACTATCTGAATCATGATCCGCATGCATAAAACGTGAAACATCATTCAATGCATCACGGACCTTTTCTTGATCTGCATTTGAAGATGGAGCATATAAAGCTGCATCACCTTGAGGATCATTATCCACTGACACAAGTTTTTCCGCTTTTATGAAACAAAAACTTCCACATGTTGCATCCTCACCAGAGTGCTTTTGAACTGATCTGCTTTTGAAAATAAGAATTGGCTCACATTATCGAATTGTCATGATCCCTCTCTTTTTTGTCCGATTAGAAAGACGTGAAATTCGAACAAATCTCTTGCGTTTTTTCACGATTTTAGATAGAAATAACTTACCAGCTCTTGTCATCGCATCAAATCCACAATCTTCGTCGACAGAACTTTCATCACTATCACCAAAGTAACTCTTGATTAGCTCTAGGACATTTTGAAACACAAGCTCAGAACAGCAATTTCAACGAGCAACTCGTTCCAGTTGGTCAAATATTACATAATACGCTAGTTAACGGGAGCAGGTTTCATTTTTATGTTCAAAATTTATATTTCTACATTTTTGGCCACGTTACATGGAAAGGGAGGGGTGTTGATCATATCTTATGAATGTACTAAATGATGAAGCGTAATATTTGAACGAACCCCATGACAAAGCAAACCGTATCGGAGCGATATTGTTGAACAAACAGAATGGGACTAGTATGCGGTTACATTTATGCTTGATGGACAAAGTAACTGCATATCTTGTCCCAATGCGTTTTTTTCCTCAAAAACACATTTTTTATTTATTTTTATATTGTATAGTAAACAATGCATACTATTACATGTAAACTATCAAAATATAAAGTAAAAATGTACACCAAACAGGCTGAACCAAGAAAAATGCTTTCCCAACTTGAATGATCGTTTTCTCGGTTTGCTGTTTTTCAATATGGGACTGATATGCGATTACAGGCAGTATACTACTCAAGGAGTTTTGATTGTGTTTCCATCATCCTGAGCAAGGCTTGTTCTCTTTGCCATTCGCTTTCGCAAATTACCACCAACAACATTACATGGACCTTTCCCATGAGGCGTTCCAATCCATACATGGACATGAAATTGCACACCCTGGCAAAATTCTTTATGTTTTTATAATGGGCCGCTGCTCCATCTGACATTTTTGAGCAATATATTGAATTTTGTTTGACTAAATTGAGGCATGGGTCAATACTTCAGATATTATGATGAAGCTTTTGTTTTCCAATTGTTTGTCCTTCTTGTAATATTCTTCAAAGGTTTGGTAATAAACAGGATCAACCACCTGATTTAATTGTATTATCACTAAAGTTTAAAAAAAAAACAATAATTTAAAATTATCCCTTTCCAAATAGTAGCCTTGATTTTTCAAACGTTAAAAAACCCAAATTGTCATTATATTTATATTTAATTGGCTTCTGTGAGGTTTTAGGACCAGATTATAAGACGAGTTGGCGATACACGGTAAAAATTAGATATGAAAAATTCGTTGTTAGAAAAACATGTTTTCCTTAAAAGTGCCCATCTTGCCATGAATGGCAAACTTGTAGACAATTATATTGTAAATCTCCATTTTGAGTAATGTTGATTTAAAAAAAATCGATCAAAAAACTTACACCCTTTTCAAATGGTAGTCTACATAAATTAAAAAAAAAACAGAGTATGCAAAGTTGCTTGAAAAGACAAAGTCTACCCACTCACAAAGTTTCATTGTATTCTGAGAAGGTGCTGCAAATCACGAAGACGAGATGGCGTGAAATTCATCAAACGGAAGAAATTCCATAAATTTTGGCATTTTTTTTCGTGTCACACCCTGTACCCATGATTGTCCTGAATCATTTGGATATTTTGGATCTGTTGGTTAGGTAGCTTTGGTTGAATGATATAATGAAATTAGAGAACATTTATTTTTTCACTAACTAGAGATTATGCCCTCTGTGCTTGTTTGGTTGAGAGAATTTAAAGATGGAAGTTGCGTCACTAGAGATGATCGATTTACGTAGGCCATGAGTTTAAGTGGTGAAACATATGTTGAAATAATTTTTCCAACGGGATGCTTTCTACTAAATTTAGAAATTATCAAAAAATATCCTTTCGCAGAAGACCGGTAGCGTTTGTTTTTTTTCTTTTTGCTTTGTTTCTCGCACCGGAAAATCCAATTTAGACTCTAGACTCAAGACTCCGTTTGATGGGATACATTTTTCTTTTCTTTATGGGGTTAACCATCGAATGATTTTGGGTACTATTCTATTTAGAACCATTGTGTCAAATGAATCGCTATATTACGCTTATATTACATGAAAGTAGAAAACTCTTTTTAACAACTACTAGTGACTTGAAAGATTGTTAAAAATTACTAAAATATCCTTTTTTATCATTTTTGAAGCAATATAGTTTGCTGCATTATCCGTTTCATGTGAACAAAACGTTGAGTTTCCTCATTATAATATCTTTACAAACTTTAATTGAAAACCAGTTTGAGGCCAAATTAATTCAAATTGTTGAAGGCTTCTCATGACTGCATTCAAATCGCTGTGAAACGTGAATTTCAATATTTCTAGCAGTCTTGCAAGTCTAGATTTTATCCCTCCAAAGGCCATCCAAACTAGCAACTGATTTTCCAGCATTAGCAAACCGTCTTATACAAGAAAAACATTCAATATTCTTGCTTCACTCCCACAAGCACTTTAGTATATTGTGAGATTTTCACTCAAAGATGCTTTTCCAAGAGATGGCCCACAAGATTATTTCTATCATTTCGATGAATGGATGAACATTTCCATAAAACCCAAGAATGCCACACTTCTTATCAAAACCCATTTCATTACCGATCAGTAAACCCATCACTTCTACACCCACCTACCGAAACACGAATATCCCAATCCCAAAACCCTCGATTTCCAATCGAAATCGAGAAAAAAATAAGAAACCAGTAAAAGGGAAATACCTGCGATTTTCGGTTTCTCACTTTGCTTCTTCCGTTCGTCCTCATCGGTGGTGAGACTGGACTGGCTGGTGGTGGAGGCGTTGGACGTCGTCGTCGTCGTCGTCGCTGTCGTCTTGGCTAGAATTCTCCCCAAACTGGCCACTTTCGAACGGAGGAAACCCCTCCTCGCCAGTACCACTCGCTTCGTAGCACGGGAGCAAACAAAGCCCGGGAACAAATTCACTCCGGCAAACTTCACACTGTTGCTCTAATTCTTTATTTTACTTTATATTCAGCACGCTTCAAGCTTTTTCTTCGTCTATCCCTCACGTTTATTCAATGATCCTGTACTTTGCTCGTTTTCAGTATCCGAGGTTTATGGTGGGATAAAGCAACAATATTCACCTATACAAAGAAGCACCCTCAAAGACACGCGCACCTACACACGAAACGAACTGTCCCGAGAGCAAAGAAATATTTTGACAGCACACCACCGTGGTTCACGGAATCATTAAAGGATCAGTTTTCACTTCCTCCCTGTTGATTCCGGCGGTAATAAAGCCTTTGGGCACCTCTCTGTTTGCGCTGTTGTTATTGTTGCCGCAGCAGGCCGTTCGATCCTTTTTATTGATTTGGCTTTTCTCTCGCTTGCTTTGCTGCTCGCTCTCACATATGATGACAGCTGACGGGCTTGGCTAGGATTTTCCCTAGGGGGTTTGGTTCCAAGCAGGGTGGGGCGGTCCGGGTATGTTATGATGGTAGAGCGTGCGAAGCCAAGGGCACAACAACTTGGTGGTTGATCGGAAAATTTCACAAACCGACGGACAGATACACTCACATAGACATTTGCAGGTCCTTCTGTAGATACACAGAGCGATGCTATATAGACAGCGAGATAGTGTGACGGGACGACGCTGGCTGAATCAACAGTTGAACAATGGATCGTATTACAAACACTCGACGGTAAACATTTTCTTCTGCTTCGCTCCTGATGGGAAGTTACACTGATGTACAAAAGTAACACGTACGAACTTTCGATTTCACACCCGTGATTTGGGTTGTAGGGCGAAACTTTCTCGACGTTGGGAGCTTGGAATTACTCGAAAGTACGCGGGCAGAGGCAAAAGGGATGGGAAATTTGCATAGGATAAACAACACGAGGGGGTGGTGGCAAGATGACTGATTTCCTGTTGCGTATTGCGGAGGGTGCGTTCTGAGGAGGATAGTCTAGTTTTACCGCTTGTTGCTACGCTTCCGAAAGCTGACCGTACCGTTTAGCGTCTCAAATGGAACTGAACGGGCTTTTCGGGCTGGAAGGTCCTAGTTGCTGCGTGGAAAGGAAGTGATTACAGTAGCTTGGCCGGAGAAGTTTTCCACAGCTAGACACGATGACCGACGATGATCGGGGGGCGAGTGAGAGCGAATGCGAGCGAGAGAGAGTGAGAGTGAGCCAAGTTATTTTGCGGGAGAACGATCCGATTGGGTGGTGGCACACTGTTGAGAAGGATCCAGGGTGAGCAAATGAATTATTTTCCTGTCGGTTGGAAAACGGCGGATGTTCAACGGAACTGAACGTGGTTGCCAAAATGAGCTAGAATTTGTTAAGATTCAGTGATAATTAAATGTATTTAGCCTTCAAATTAACTAGAATAAAATTTCATTCGCACTCAAGTCCTTCTTTTTTAAAACACTGTGCCATCTGAACGAGGTGCGTTATGCTATAATTTTACTCGAAGCGTTGATTCCATGCGTTAGTACTTTTTTGTTCCCGAGAATTTTATCTAAACCTAAAAGTCTCTGATTAGTTCATCTAGAACTCAATCTGAACTACAAATAAATTAAGTTTACCTTGTTGAGTGCCATCTTAATTTTCAACAATGTATACAACTTTACGTGTACTCTACTACAAGTTCAACATACAACAACAACAAACAAGTTCAACAAGTTCAACATAGTTCAACATAGATGTATTGTGAACTTTTCGGCTGATTAAAGGTACGGTTAGTACTTTGATAGAACATGGTGTAAGAGATTTTTTTGAAGTTCAGCAGCTAAGAACATATGAACTTGAAGGTTTAGTTGAATAGTAACAAGAAACTTTTTTGAACTTTCAAGTTGCTTAAAATGTTCATGAGACTTTACTAGAAAATGTGTCTTGTTATTCAGCAATAAAGTTCCATGGAACTAAATTTCAACTAAACTCTGTGAACTTCTGAGTTCTCATATCAAGAAAAATTCGTTGCTTGAGTAGTTCCGTAAATATGATCCAATGATTTGAATATTTGCGAAACTAGTCTCAAATAGATAAAGATATATCCCGTTTCTTCCAAAGGCAATTTCATGACGCTATAGAATACTATAGATACTATAAAATAAACATTCGTGATAGCGTCAAATTTTATTTGTGATTTTGTTTCTGTAATCGTGAACAGTGTTCAGCTATCATATGCTTTTTTAATAAAGTAAGTTTCAAAGGAAATCGATTCCATCACCGTCACAGAGCGTTGTCCATCATGGAGGAATAAGACAAATCGAATAGCACCAGGACATTACAAATCAACAATTTCCCAAGTTTTTCATAGTTGACGGAAATATCTCAGCACTTGATACCCGGCCAGACATCGAGTGAAAGGCACGACATAGCCGCACGAGTATTCCACCAAAAGACAAAAAACCTTCCATAAATTTCATTGTTAAGCAAAGCGTGGTTAATGAGTGATGTAATGTGATGTGATAAGAACCCACCATCAGTGCAAGGATTACCTATGGCTGCAGGACTATTCTCAGCAGGTTGGTTCTGAGAGAATAGCTACGTGATGGCTTGTTGTAGCAGGGTTAGTCGATCTCAGTGAGGACCTTCGGAAGACTACGGCCAGAATGCCGTGTGTATTCGCATGACAAGTGGACTGGCGACTCCACGATCCCTTGTCCAGTCAACAAATCCTTCCACTGCCTTTAGGGTACCCCCCAATCCCCGTTATATAATTGTTGCAGGGAAGGCCCATTAATCATGTCACGCAGTAAGTAGGGGGGGTTGTTACGATCCATACAAAAAATTAGAAGGTCCATACAAAAAACGTGACAAGGGGGGGGGATTCCTTTTGCTGCGCTGCTACGCTTGCAACTAAATGAATACATTAATTGGTATGTTATATATTCTCCGTGCGAGGAGTAACGATTATGATGTAGAGAGTGTTCGCTCATCACATGAGGCACCAAGAGTGAACAACAATGTTTTTGGCTAGAATGAAAGAATGAAGAGAAAGTTTTGATAGTTCCGCTAGTGTGCGGCAGGCTTGAAATATAACATGCTTTTAGGAAATTGAGCGAAAAGGGCATGTAGTATGTGGTACTGAACCAACGACATTTTGCCTAGTCATCCCACTGCGGGGTAGGTTAAAGCACGGACTAAGTCCGCCACTAACAGGCAAAATGTCCGGTTGGAAGACGCTCATGTACCACTGTAGGCATGTATAGTTATTCTAGCGATCTAAACCTTAGTGATCGTCAGTCGGTGCGAATCAGTAAACAGAGTGCACACAATAGATCGCTAGAATAACTATACAAGCTACAGTGGTACATGAGCGTCTTCCAACCGGACATTTTTGCCTGTTGAAGTGGTGGACTTAGTCCGTGCTTTAACCTACCCCGCAGTGGGATGTTAGGCAAAAATGTCGTTGGTTCGAGTACCACTGTACACATGCCCTTTTCGCTCAATTTTCCTAAAAACATGTTATATTTCCAAGCCTGCCGCACACTAGCGGAACTATCAAAACTCTCTCTTCATATCTTTCATTCTAGCCAAAAACATTGTTGTTCACTCTTGGTGCCTCATGGTGATGAGCGAACATCTCCTTCTACAAACTAAATGAAGGAAAATTTAATGTTACTGGCACTTTTATGGTTTTTTTCGGAATGAGTTTTTTTTCTTGAATAAGCAGGATTCAAACTTCTATCAAAACATGCTTCAAAACCCCCCACATGCCAAGTTTGGTTCCATTTGCTTGATTAGTTCTCAAGTTATGAAGAAATTTGTGTCTCATATGTATCAGAAAGTACGGGTCTCAAACAATCATAAGAACCTTCCCCAGCCCCAAAAACCCTTTAATATAAATTTACACGTTGGTCGGTTCAGAAATTTCCGAGTCTATAAGAGTCTGACAGGCAGATAGACAGACAGACATTTGTGTTTCATCTGTATATGAGCCCTCTTTTCAGAGAAGGGAGGGGCTCGAGTCAGCTTAGAAATATTTCTTGCCATCGAAAACCTCCACATGCCAAATATGATTCCATTAACTTAATAAGTTCTCGAGTTATTTAGAAATTTGTGTTTCATCTGTATATGAGCCCTCGTTTCAGAGAAGGGAGGGGCTCGAGTCAACTTAGAAATATTTCTTGCCTTCGAAAACCTCCACATGCCAAATTTGGTTCCATTAACCTGATAAGTTCTCGAGTTATTCAGAAATTTGTGTTTCATTTGTATTGAAACCCCCCTCCCGCCCCTTCCAGATGGCGGAGGAGTCTCAAACTTCCATAGAAACATTTATCTCCTCCAAAAACCTCCACATGCCAAATTGGGTTCCATATGCTTGATTAGTTATCGAGTTATGCACAAATTTGTGTTTCATTTGTATGAGAGCCCCCCTCTTACAGAGGGCGGAGGGGTCTCGATTTACCTTGGAAACATTTCTTGCCTTCAAAAACCTCTACCTGTCAAATTTGGCTCCATTTACTTGATTAGCTCTCTAGTTATGTAGAAGCTTTTGTTTCATTTGTAAGGGAGCACCGCCCCCAACCTAACAGAGAGAGAGAGGAGGGGTCTCGAACTATCGTAGAAACATTTATTGCCTTTAAAATCCCCGCATGCCAAATTTGGTTCCATTTGCTTTATTAGATCTAGAGTTATGAAGAAATTACAGTTTCATTTGTATGACAGCACCCTTTCTAGGAGAGGGGAGGGGTCTCAAACCACCATAAAAACATTTTTCTCGTCCAGAAAACCCACATGCCAAATTTGGTTCCCTTTGCTTGATTAGTTCTTGAGATATGCAGAAACTTCTGTTTCATTTGTACGAGAGCCTCCCTTTCTAGAGAGGGGAGGGGTCTCTGACTACCATAGAAACATTGCTTGCCTCCAAAAACTTCTGCATGCTAAATTTGGGTTCCTTTGCTTGATCAGTTCTCGAGTTATGTAGAAATTTGTGCTTCACTTGTATGGGAGCCCCCTTTTAGAGAAGGGAGGGGTTTCAAACTATCATAAGAACCTTCCGGTGTCCAAGACGAATCCAACAAAGCAAAATCTTGCCAAACGGTCCTTCCGCTCGCGAGTTAAATCGTGAAAATTACTGCGCGAATCGGTACCTATGTCCTTTAGTCGCTGAAACCATCTCGCATTTCCCGAGGATAATGACAAAACAATTAAAATGAAAGTGAGAGGAAAAAACGTTGTCGTCGACAATAGTTGGATTGTCCACTCTGCGCCGAAAGTATAACCGCCCGTCAAACGTTGTAAAAAAAACTCGTGAATTCTAAACGGTGATTATCGAGAAAGAGACGCTCCAAATATCGACTGGCATTGCTAGGCAGCACGTGAAGTGCACGTGCTGGTCAAGGCAATACTAATCCAGTGCATATAAGTGATTACAACAAACGAAGAGTGGTGTTATTAGTGTGACAGCGATCACTTCGACACAATAGTAAATAGTGCTCTTACTCACCGCTTCTGATGGACGATCTGTGTACAGTGGTCAACAAATCACTTTTGCTACCATTGTATGAATCGGTGAATAAGAAACGTAAACAGTGTAGAAAATTAAGGGAATTCTGGCAAATAATAGTTGGGCATCGAATTAAGAAAAATAAATAAATAAATTATAAATAAAAGCAAATTTAATAGTAGCGGGGCACAACAAAAAGGCGTAAATTGGACACAACAAATAAGCAAATAACAAATTTCAGTGATGTTTGTGTTCTTATACCCTGGGTCATTTAGTCAATAATACCTTCTTCCCCCAACGGTAATGTTGAGAGGGAATTTTGCTTCCCTCCCCCCTGACAGGGGAGGTTCTCAGGCAACAGGATAAACGAATCATACACCGGAGTAACGTCACCCAGCTTTATGGACAAATCGATCGATAAACTTCTTCAAATAACGGAATTCCTGGATGGTACAAAAATCAACATCACGAAACACACATTGACATTGACATCGGCTACCAGCGTTGCAGAACTCGGCCGTATTATCCGGCTCCAATGTTGTGCTTCCGTTGCTACCGTTTTGAGCATACCAGCGCTCGTTGCCAAGATGAAAGCGAAACGTGCGGGCATTTTGTCATGAAACACGTGATCGTCAAGGAAACAAAGTTCACCGATGAACCGCACTGCTTTCGTTGCAACACAAACAACCATGGGGTTTCCAGTCGGAAATGCCCTATATACGTAGTAGAAAATACGATCCAGCATATCAGGGTAGACGGAGTAGCATCGGCAAGTAAAGACAAGTTGATAATGGATTTATCTGCCAAAGTTGAGGCTATAGAAAAGGATAAGCAAGGAAAACAATAAAAAAAAAATGCGGTTCCCGAAGAAACCGTTCTACGCAACCAGGAATCTAATTTTTCGAACCAAGAAATCCGAGAACTCAAGGAAGGCTATTCCAGCCTTTTTAAAGAAATGGAGAAAAAAGATGAGAAGATTGACATATTAATAGCATCACTCAACAGAAAGGAAGAATAATCCGTCAAAATGTCAGGATTTATCAAAGAGAGATGAAAAATTAAAGCCTTTGAAAAAGCTCTACCAAGAGAATCCAATCAAGATACCCACAAAAAGTATTACCAGACAAACCGAAAAAGCCAAACTTCAGCTACCAAATCCCAAACCAGACTTTGAATCCACCTCTCACAATGAAACAAAAAAGAAGACAGCAAGCCAGCAACAAACTGAGGTATCATACCCAAACAAATACAAAGCAACTATATCAGTCGAAGAATCTGATGATGAAATGGTCCAGGAGGACAACTATTCCTCGGACCAAGGGATGGAAATCTAAAATCATACTCTTTTCGTTCAAACCTATCACCGTAGACGCCTGCTAAGAAAACGAACCAATAATCAACTTCAATGGATCCTCTATCACCCAAAACAGAAAGTACAACTCCAGGAAGCCCTGAATGAAATCCTTCCCTCGTACAACCAACACGCAATCTCAACACTTTGACCGAGACCTCGGGACACCGAAGCACTACCATCAATGACGATCGTAACTAACACGAGTTGAGAAACCTCTCCCAACATTCTCCTAACGCCATCAAATATCACTACTCAAGCATAGATCAAAACATTAACCCAGTGGAGCAGCCGAGTCGGTAAGGTCCCCCAGTGTGGACGCTCACCCTTTACCGGAACTGGTGGACAACCCTCTACCCTCGGCTGCGGCTGGAAGAGGGACGGACAAGGGAGACAGCTCCCATTCCCCTAGAAACGGCGAGGAAGCAACATCAGATTGGAAAACTTTCACTTTTTTTAAACACTATTTTTAAAAAAGATTGGAAAAGTTGGTCGCGTGATAACCTCATCTTCTTCCACATGAACAACGCGGCATCATCACAAAAACGCGCACTCGGGTTGCGAGAAGATAAGAGTTCATCCCAGTCTAACGAAGGCACGTGGTGTGGGGAGGGAAAGACGAAAGTATCCTCCCCCATTACGGAAGAAGAAGTGAATGCCTGGGGGGACAGGAACTTCAACAGGCCTGTTGAAGTGGCGGATTTAGTCCGATAGCCAACCTACCTCGCTAGTAGGATGCTAGGCAAAAATGTCGCTGGTTCGAGAATATCCACTGTACACATGCCCTTTCGGCTCAATTTTTCAGTGCATTTGCTATACTTCAAGCATCATGCACACTAGCGGAACTATCAAAACTTTCTGTCATATCTTTCATTCTAGCCAAAAACATTGTTGCACATCTTGGTGCCTCATGGCAGATGAGTTTAACATCTCCTTCTACATCATCATTAATGTCTAGGAACACTATTCTTTGGATGAGCTACCAGGAAGAGGTAAGTATAAACCCGGTTCTTCAACCCTGAAACTGGAGCAGAAAGCGGCATCTCTAATGCATGTTGAACAAATCAATGCTAATTGTCTGATTTGGCCAAACAGCAGGAACGAGTGTCGGAATGATCCAGCGGGTCATCAAGAGGCGAAACCACCTGAAGACCTACAAGAAGCAGAAAATCTCTGAAACAAAGTGCAGAACAGAAGAAGCGAGCAGCAACAAGGGCCCCCGGAAATTGTATTCCAGCGTCTTTTGCAGCGTCCGGATGCATACGTTTTGATGGACGATGAGCACCTATGTAAAGCGAGGACTCAAAAACTCTTCCAGGTCCACGATGCTTTACTGCCGTCGTTGCGGGAGGATGTGAGCGATGTGGACAAGGTTCGATTCAAGAGGAAGAATTCGGTCGAAATGTACCGGTACTTGCCAATAGGCACATAGTTCCTGTGGTTTGAAGTCAACCATTTTTTACACTACCGGAACTATAAATGCGGAAATCTATAGATCTGAGTGTCTCCAGAAGAGATTGTTGCCTTTATATAAGAAGCATCGTAAATCTCCACTGTTTTGGCCGGATTTAGCGTCGGCTCACTATGCCAAAACCACTCTCAATTGGCTTGCGGAAAAGGGTATAGATTTCGTTGAGAAAAATATCAATCCACCAAATTGCCCTCAGCTTCGACCCATTGAACGTTACTGGGCAATCGTGAAGAGGGTCTTCAAGAAGACTGGTAAGGCAGCTGGGAACATGCAGGAGTTCAAAAAAATTTGGGCTCAAGCGTCCAAAAAGTGCGATGCAACACTTGTCCGGAACTTGATGAAGAGCATTCGATCCAAAGTTCGAAAATTCGTGAAGGAATAAGTTAAATTTCATCCGGTCTTTATTATGTTCAATTTAACCTCGTACAATAAAGGATCAATTTTTTGTATGAATAAAATATCGGTTTTCAACATAATTTGAAAGAAAGTTTGTGGATAGCTTATTTTCGATACATTCCTTAGAATTGCATTCAACGCATTTGATGGAGTGCTGTGCATCGCTCCCGTTATAGCAATGGATGCTAGCCGTTGAAGTTTTGTAAGCTTTTTCTGTGCAGTAACCTCTTTTGTTTTTGGTCACCACACAAGAGAAGCATATGATACTTTTGGACGTATTTTGGATGTATAAATCCACATTATCATTTTTGGTCTTAGACCCCATTTTCTGCCAAATGTTTTTGAGAAAATCCAGAAAGCACTGGTTGCCGATCACACACTCAAGATGACCCAAGTAGCACACTACGATCATAATTAGTTATAGTAACATGATTATGACTTAGCAAGTCATATTTATGTTATCTCAACCAAATGGCAACACGTGTGCTACTAGGGGAGCATTCCAGTTCAGTTTGGTATCCAGTATCACTCCTAAGTATTTAACCTGTTCACTAAGATGGATCTTTAATCCTCCTAGCTGAAACGCTTTTAGACTAAATTTCCTTTTCCTTGTGAAAGGTACAATTACTACTTTTGCTGGATTAATGCTAAGGCCCTCCTTGATACACCAAGACTGGGTAAATTTTAGGGCCCATTGCATTCTTTATGAAATGATGTTGTCAAATTTTTCCCCCACTATACTTAATGACTATATCGTCTGCAAAACCTACAACCTCGAAACCTTTTCCTCTAGGATTCTTAGAAGTCTACAACTAAGGACCACATAAGTGGTAAGAGGACTCCTCCTTGGGGACAACCTTTCGTTGCCGGTATTATAATAGACGAACTTCCCAGCTCTGAAGTGATTTCTCTTTTTGCGAGCATGGTATGAACCCAGTTAATTATGTTCATGTCAGGAAGAGCCATAGACAAATAGGAAGCGTTGTCGAAAGCTCGTTCAATATCTGAGAAAGAACAAAGTGCTATCTCTTTTACCGATAGAGCTTTTTCTACCTTTGAAACCACACTATGTAGTGCCGTAACTATTTACTTACCAGACTGGGAAGCAAACTGGAACTCAGATAGTGGATGCTTGTTCATGTCATTTGAATTGATATAATCATTCAAACTTTTTCCATTGTCTTTAATAGGACTGATGAAAGACTAATGGGTCTGTATGATTTAGGATGCGCCTTGTCTCGCTTTCCTACTTTAGGAATGAAGATAACTTTCACTTGTGTCCATGAAGTTAGAATGTGGTTGAGTCTTAAACTAGCCTTAAAATCTTAATTAATGGCGAGATCAACACTGCTTCGCCATTTTGAAGTAATGCTGGAAATATCCCGTCATTTTATATCTCCTGATATAAAATCTAATCTTTAATGTCGATTTGGTCCGGTGGTAGCGCTTGCACAGCAAAATGAGATAGTCTCTCATGATACACACTGCGAGAATTCGAATCGGTATGCGTAACCTTTTCACACTTCCGATGAGTACTATTCACTTGCTAGCAACTGATTTTTCTTTCCATTGTTCATTCACTGGCGTGCTCGTGAAACTCCTATCACATTCAAACACGTCCCGGAAAGATCTTAACGTCGAAGAAAAATCATGAAACATTAAAATCACAACCAAAAACGCACAAAGGAAAGAAACGTGACAGCTCACGAAAACCCAACCGTTCGTGGGCAGAGCTTGCTGCGATCTCCGAATTATGGGGTCAATTATAGTAGTCGAGTTGAGCAACTCGACTCGACACTTGTCACTGTCGAGTCGAGCAAAAGTGCGCATTACAGAAGCCGACTGAATCTGATCGAGTCGGCAACCAAACTCTACTGCTAACTGTAGTGGTGATTTTTCAAAATGTCATTCAGGACTTTCATCAATTGAGCAGTAATTTTTGATAGTCGAAGAAAAGTTTTGATGTTTTTCACTCTTGTTTTGTGAATTACACAAATGTTTTTGCAATGCTGTCCCGAAGTTGCTATTTGAAGTTTTGTTCGAGAAATTTTCTATTCAACATGCGGACAAGTTTCGATAGTTATTTAATGGATGAATCAGAAGACGAGTTACTATCTAGTTATTATCAACTAATTTATTGCCAGCATTGTTTCTCTAAGCATTAATGCGGTGATAGATATGCAGTGACCAACCTCACTTCAACGAGTTTATCTTAAAGTTCTCTGACTTTTTGGTACAGCATTAAATTTTTTTTCCAAAGCTTCTGCAACCCTAAAAAGGAAATTTCCCCTCTTCGATATATTGGTAAACTTCTTGAAATTTTTTTTATACTTTTCTGATAAACTTCAAGAAAGTTTTCGTACCGATCTTATCTCTCTCATGAGGTGACACGTTAACCAAGGAATTGGAATTTATGTTTGTGTCGTAGCTCATTGTACGATACGAATGGTTATTATGATGATGTTTACCATATTTTAATATGGTATCCTAAGGAATAAATATCATTATTGGCATGTGAAGCATTTTTCTAAAGTCTGCTTCATCGCTTCGCCTCTAGATTTTCAAGAAACCTCTCTCCTGATTCTCATCTTTCTTGGCAGTCACTCCAGATTATCTAAGAAATTTACAACCCAACCTAACCTTCCAGAAACATTTGGTAAGTTTTTTTCTGAACTTAGCTACTTTCTAAACTTCTAATAAGTCCCATCTTAAACCATGACGAAAATTTGTCCAATACTTTGGCAAAATTTTCTCCAGTATTTTTTGGAAAATCTTTTTCGTCCTTTTCTAAACTTAAGTTTGTTCCTGAATTTATGAGAAGTTTTTCCCATCTCTGGTAAGTTTTTTCTTGAAATTCGGGGAAGTTTTTTGCTGAGCTTATTCTTTCAAAACTTCTGATATCCGAGGAAAATTGTATTGAAACTTTGAGAAATTTCACTCTACAATCTCTTGGAAAATACACCTAAATTTGTTGGAAGTTTCATCCTGAACTTCTGAAAAGTCCTCGTATGAACTTTAGGATGTTTCCTCTTTAATTTCAGGGAAGTTTGTTCCTGAACTTCTGAACATACTCCGAGTACTTCCAGAAAGTTTCTTTCTGTTCTAAACTTCGGAAAAGCTCTCTAGCACTTTTGGAAAGTTCCATCTAAACATTTTGGAAATTTCATCCGGATCTTCTGGGGAGTCCTTCTCTAAATTTCAGAAAAGTTCTCTCCTAGACTTCTAGGATCTCTATCGTGAACATTTGTGGAAGTTTCGATAAACGACGGTAATGCTCTCCTGGTAAGTTTCTTTTTCTTAATTTTGTTGGGCGTAGAACCACAGTGTCTCTGGCTGAACTGTCGTAGGTATACCCTGTTTACTAAACTGATCGATCTGAAAGCTAATTGCAAGTGACCAGTCTGACGTGTTCCTGATTTTGGAAAAACTGAGTCGGTAAACCCACCACCTTCCCTGAGTCCAAGTTTCTAGTTTCCTTAAAATTCGGGGAAGCTTTTTCCTGAACGTCCGGGAAGTTCCTTCTTGATTTTTTGGGAAGAACTCAAGAACCTCTGGAAAGTTACAAAGTCCTAAGAAGTCCTTTTCCCTAAACTTCTTCCAGAAGCTCTGAGAAGCCCTCTCCTGATTTTCGAGGAAGTTCTCTCCTAAACTTCTGGAACGTAGTAAGTTGTACTTCGGGGATGTTTGGTCCTGAATTTTTTGGAATATTCCTGCTTAAACAACCAAGAAGTGCTATACTTCTGAGAAGTTTCTGTCTGACCTTGGAGGAAGTTTTTTTTTCGATGAAGTCTTTTCATGAACTTCTAGAAAGTATCTTTCTGAAACTCTGGGAAGTCTGCTTATGAACTTTCTAGTGTGTGCCCTAAATTTTGGGTAGTTTATTTCTATACTTCTAGGAATCAAGGACTAATTTTAAACCACTTACCACGAGTGTAAATTTTCAAAGTCCTAGAGCAAATGTACTAAAATGATAAAATTAGAAGTACTTTAGAAAAAAAAATCCGAGTTCTAAGATTAATGTTAAAAGATTATCACTTTTACCAATGTAAGGACCTCAAAAGCAATAGTATTCAAACAAGACAATAAAATTTACTTTTAGTTATGTGGTCATGAATCGAGCTCTTGGGCAGTTTCCTACAACTTTTGCTTAACATTAGCTTTGCTGGTTCCACCCACAAAAGCCTCTGGCGTTGTCCACCTCAATTTTAATCAGTTAAATGAGCCAGTTGGTTTTGATGGAATTAGACTTTTTTTTTGCTAGATGTAAATTTGTTTTTTTTTTTGTTAATTCACCTGCAAAAGGAATGGTTTAGTCGATTTTCGTACCTTGCTCAGCCTATAACCACTAACCGATGCAAATCGTGCACCAAAACAAACTCTTAGTCGATAAAATGTCACTAATTTTCGAGCGACCGATTGAATCGACCAATTCGACAACTGTAATAGCAAAAAAGACCTGTCGAGCAAAGTGATGGTCGACTCGGCTTCTATAATTGGCCCCTATGATTAATTGATCTTAACCATAGAAGCAACTGTGCAAAAACACACGATTAGAAATTTAGGCCTTTACGAAAGATGTGAAGTGTTAAACACTTTCATCTAATCGATGTTGTGGTATTTGGCACAGGTTTTTCCATCACTTAATCGTCTCATTGCTGAAATTCGAAAAGTTTGTGGAAACTTTATTTGGCATGGATTATTTTTAGAGTAGAACGAAATCAACTTTATCTAGATTATTCAAAAGAAGGTTAATGCTAGTTGATCCTTGATAAAAAATGAAAGAAGTTTTTATTAAAAACTTACTTTATAATACAAATAAACTGCTGGATTTTAGGGTTCCACAACGACTGACAAAAACGCTCGGGAATGGATTTCTGTTGGTAAAGATGTTAAGGCCAGATTTCAAATAGAGTACCACTGGAACTCATGGACGTCAATTTAATACCCCCACAATTTTAAAAGTTGCTGACGTCATCGTTTGTGCAAATGTTGAATCGCGTGACATTATTCTCAAGCGACGTAATGATGGCCAACTGCAACGTTTATCTGAGACCCATCGCTCATACTACGCAATGCAATATACACCCATTTTCTGCCATGGAGAAGCTGGATACCACTTTTGAATTTGGATGATTAGTCCATCGACAGGTTAGTAATTGTGCAATCCATATGTTTTTCAAGGTTCAGTACCAAGTTTCTGTATTCCGCTTCAGGCGAAGAAACAAAAAAGAAGGTCAGCTCAATGAACTTCTACGCATACCGTTTGATGATTAGGCAAAATGTTGATAAACATTTGCAACGACATCGTCGATTGATCCAACAGTATGCGGTTGACATGTATGTCAAAATTGAAACTGAGCTTCTGAATTTCATCAGATTCAACCAAGCAAAGCTGCGGTCCGAGGAATACATACTTTTGAGTATTGCTCACCTACACTGGATATTCTTTAAATTTGATCAAAATCATATCGACTGAAACCATTTTCTTTGATTTACACAAAAGACTACAAATCAACTATAGCTCAAAACATTTCCATCGAAAAATCCCACAAACCAGCATCCCTGCCTTGTATTCATCCGCACGAGCTCTGACAAATGATTTCCTCTCTGGACTGGAAAGATTCGTTACCCGGAGAGCGTGCCAAACCTTAACTACAGGTGGCAATTTTTCAACTAGCTGTTGCTGCTATGTTTTCATTGCTCTGGAGTATTTTGCTCTCCTATCGTTGCCCTTTTTCCCGTCCCTTTTTCCAAGTCCACAGATGAAGAAAAATCGGCATCCTTGCTGTTACTCCACCGGGAATTCCTAAAGTTCTCGTTCGGGAGTACTTCGAATGATGCATACCAGCCAAAACCAACCCACTCATAGAAACAGACTTCGAATCTCATCTCCCCCGTCGAAACTCTCCCTTTTTTGGATCCCTGTTGAATAAGCTTCGAGAAAATATGATTTCTCTCGTTGGGTGTTGTTACACCGACATTCGCTTTCTGTGAGGAGTTTCCCACTGTAGCGGTCCGGCGACAGCGCGGGTTCATTCATGTAATCTTGCTACCGCTTTCCCTAGCTAGGCTACTATCAGCATCGCCGTGGAGGTAAGACTCCACCGTTTCCACAAAAGTAAGGGGTGGCAAAGTGGAGCGACACGGATAATTTGCTCAATAGCAGTGAGCAATTTGGCTAACCCGAGCTATAATTTTCCCCAATTTGCACCACTCGCTTTCCCGTGACCCAGTTGCGTTTCTGGCTTACTTCTACTGGCTCTGAAGGCGGTGGTGGAAATCCGTACTCGTTGATTCAAATTGCACTTCGTAGAATCGTACGCATTTAGTATGATAATTAGAAACCACATACGCAAGGGACCAAAATTACCACAATAAATATAACGGTAGCTTCCAACCACTCGGCATCTTCGAGACAAAAAGGTAGATATGCGTCTTCGTTTGAACTCTTGAACGAGCACGTAAACATTATTTTCGCCTGCTGGAAATAGTAGAAAATCAGCAGAACCGCGATATCAGACGCGAGGAGGGGGGTTGACTCCCACGTAAACCACAGAATCACAACTTCGCCCACTGGTTGACAGTCGAGTACTACACTGGAAGCGCGTCGTTGGCGGTTGTGGTGGCTGGATTGGCAGCGAAATCGGACTGACTTGCTGTGTGGGTGCGTTATTTTTATAATGATGAGTTAATGGAGGATATAATGACTCCGGTGCACGATGGGTGCTTCGTAGGGTATTAATCGGAAAATTTTCGTTACTGAAATATGCTTTTTTTGATCATCATTTGATGGACATTTGGCAAATTGGCAACGAAGTGTGGACAATAGTAGGCTTGTTATAATATTTTGATAAATCTAATTAACTGACAGAAAAGGGGGTACATTTTTTCAAAGGAAAGCCTGTACTTAAAGAAATCAAAGAACAGATCGCTCTATGAGAGTTTAGCATTAATGTGGGTTTTTGTTGCTTGGAATATTTAAATACTTGTGTTTAAGACTTAATGCACCTTTCTCGACATCATATGTCTGAAAATTTCTGAGAACAACCGTACGTCATTCGGTACATTTTCGGTTCCGTGAAAATTTGAGCGCCTCCTTCAAGGCGTCTGCAACAGTGTTATTACGCTCAATTTGACTATTCTAAAAAAAAAGACAGTCAATAGTCTTTCCAGTAAAAATTGTACTAAGAATACTAAATGTGTGTATTCAATACATAATAGGTATCAGTGTCTGTTTTTATCACTAACTATCATACGCAACGAATGGCGTTTTGAGTCAGTATAGATGACAATCTCAGATGTCAAAATCAAGGGCGATGAACAAATCAACTCGTTTCTTGATACTCATTAGATCGCACGTGATTATCAAACATCAAAAAGTCATTTTCAATTCAACCCAAATGATTATTTTGAATATTGTCAATCGCAAACTCTTACTGCCCTCTATAATCATAATAACAACTTGTATTGATTGTATCCTATCGATCTGCGCCTGAAAAATTACAGATCATGTTCTACACCAATAGAAAGAAATATTTTTTTATTCATTGATACTCAAAATCATCCTCACCTAGATGGAATAAAACATTGATATTGACAACAGCAAAGGGCGACAATGAACGTCCATCGACGAATGAACAAAACCAAATAATGATTTCGAAACTCAGCGGTTGCTCTGATCAAGAGGAAACTGTCAAAATTCAAATTCACGAAGATAGTTGGTCTCTCCGTTAAGGTTGTCTTCAATTTCAGCTTATTTGAGAGCAGATGAATTGATTTTTACAGGCACTGATAGGTCTACAGGGTGCTCAATAAGTTCGAATACAACTTTTCATCGCTTTGTAGGTGCACACTATGTGTATTCTGTGTATTGGTATTGGTGTCAGCTTTAGCTTTATGTATAGGCTAACCGAAGCCACCCGTCAGTAGGACCCGGGCTTGGCCTAGAATTGTGCGAGATCCGGGCAGCCGCCAGCAGCCATCAAGGTTGTGAGGGAGCGGGTTTGTCGAAAAATGAACCGCTTGATCCGGAATACTTCTGCTGACCTGGATGACTCGATTTGGACTGCCCACACCCAGGGTTGCCACATTATTTTTCGTTCCCATCTTTAATTTTTGCCAAAAAATCATGTTTTTTCTGTGTTTAACTGCAGAAAATCTTGGCAAACATCTTTGCTTCAAAAGTCGAGTTGAAAAAACTCGGCTGAAGTGTATTTATCTGTTTCCCTGCATAACATTAAAGCAAAACGGATATTTTTTCTACAGGAATTAGCAGAAAGTACGCAATGAACTTTCTAAGCAAGGGAAAAGCCAGCTCTTTTTCTGCTCGTTTGAAACAGCAGTTTTCTCCAACAAGTTTCCCAGATCGCTGACATCAAAGCGCTTAGTTATTTTTTTGATCGACTCTCTGTAGAAACCAAAAAGCCGCTTTGTTGATATCATGGAGAGTTCTGGATTCAAGCATTTCTCCTGCTGCAAGACCGATATATATTTCCGAATGCTCATCAGAATCAGAAACTCCGAAATCCATCCGGTGCTTTAGGTAATCATCCACAAATATATGTGCAAGGAGAACTAATAGCACATTTTGCACATTTTCGGGAATTTCGGAACTTCTGACTGGTAAATACGGTTCGCTTTGTTGATTAGGGGCAATACGTAGCTCAAAAAGTGGAGAAATGGCTGATTTATCGCGTTATTTCGATGACAAAGAATGCGCTGCGCAGTTCCGAATTCCTTTTGATGACTGACTCCAACGATATGCATCTGGTGGTAGATGGATGCAGAACTTTCAAAGGCTCCGATTCCAAGATACTTTGTTTCATCTGTAATTCCTCGAATCGTATCGTAACGGATCAACTGTTACAGGTACAATTGCAGCTTTTGGCATGCGTAGCTTGCAAAATGAGCCAGGCCATTTTATAAATATAAAATGGGGACAGTCACGTTTCAGCAGCTTCTTGACGTATCGGTCAGAACCCATCATTACCAATGCTTCATTTGATCGAATGGCAAAAATAACCATCGAGAACCTAATTCTAACTTCTCAAAATGCCTCTGCGTGAATGCATGAATATACTTCTAAATTGAAAGAACAGTATTTTTGTAATAATCCCTGTAGGAAACTCTGCCGAACAAAGTTCTCTTAAGGAAAATTGATACAAACATTTCTCCATCTACTTGACTACGTTTAAGTTGTCTTTGAGCTGACTAGTATCAGTGTATAAGCTGGCAGTTCATGTTTCCAGCTTTTTTTATGCCTTGCTTTTCGTGCTGTTCGAGCAGTTCATTCTATTAGAGCGTACAAAAGAAGGCGAAAGCTCAACTAAAATGTTATTTCCTGGGCGCCCATTAAAAAACACCACACCCGGCGAAGCCTGGCGCCCTAGCTATCTAAAGACTGAAATTTGGACACACGCAATTGTTCGTAACTTTTTAGCGTGTGGGTAAAAATTATTGAAATTTTAACTGAATGTATTTCATTGTGTTGTGTCAATTGTGTAATGAGTTTCATGAAAATCGGTCGAGTGATTTCAGTGATGGCTTCGAATGAAGAAATAGTGCGCCAACAAATTTTGGGCACTCACTTCGAAAACCCAAACGCTTCTCATCGATGAATCGGAAAACAGCTCGGAATCGCACATTCAACCGTATCTCATGTGATCAAAACGTTCAAGGACCGTAAGACAACCAAGCGGAAAAATGGTAGTGGCAAAAAACGTGGCACATCAACTCCGGAGAAGGCCAGGATGGTATTGAACCAATTTAAGCGTTATCCCAACATTTCGATCAGCAGAAAACAATGAAACGTTCTGGATTACATGTGTACAAGGTCCAGAAGGCACCGAACCGGAGCGATAAACAGAACTCGGTGGCCAAAACTCGTGCAAGAAAACTGTACAGGGAGTCGCTCACAAAACCGTTCTGCATTGTGATGGACGATGAGACCTACATTAAAGCCGACACCAAACAAACGTCAGGACAGGAACACTACGTCGACACATCTAGGTTGGCCGTTCCGGAGAGTGTACGGAAGAAGAAACTGTCGAAATTCGCCAAAAAAATTCCTTGTCTGGCAAGCGATCTGCGGATGTGGCAAAATGAGTCAGCCCTTCATCACCTCTGGGACCGTCAACGGACAAATTAACAAGGACGAATGCCTCCAAAAACGACTTCTGCCCTTCTTGAGATCTCACGATGGCCCGACACTATTTTGGCCGGATTTGGCATTTTGCCACTATGCCCGGCCTCGTCTTAGACTGGTTCAAAGATAATAATGTAGTGTTTGTACCAAATGACGTCAACCCTCCAAACACTTCGGAACTTCGCCCAATTGAAAAATGTTGGGAAATCAACGTTAAAACTCCAAAACTGATAGAAAATGAACTTGAACTAAAGAAAGTGTGGTTAAAAGTAAGTAAGCAAGTCGGTCCTATCATTGCCCAAAATTTGATGAAAGGGGTCAAGGCAAAGGTGTGGGCATTTAGGTTGGGAGAAGAGGTTCAATACACCAATGATGACAAAACTTAACCATTTAGTAGTACTTTATTTCCAGAAAGTTTGAAAAGAATCAGGCTCAAGGAAAATTTTTGGTGACCTATTTTGTTTGTCCAAATTTCATCGAATACAGTCTTTAGCACTGTGTTTGAGGAAATAATAGTACAGAAACCGTAGAACCCGTACCTTCAGGGAGAATCCAGGGCTTATCTTCATCCAGAAAGTAGAAGGTTGGTGTGAGCCAAACCGTATTTAATCCAGCAACGAAAAATCAACAAAGAAATAAGGACCGGAACAGTTAGCGAAGACCGCAGATGGTGATATTGAAAACGCAGCTATAGTCATTCTTTCAAGCTAAGAGTTATTGTCAACCATGTCAATTTCAAATTGACTATCCTGTCAATGTCCAACAAGTGCAGTTTTTATTATTCACTAAAGTGGTAACAAATTGAAGCAAATTCAGCTAAATAAACACATGGAGCCGGCTAAGGGAATAAGCAATCACTTCCTCAACTGTCTGGACAACATTAACAATGCACAAAATTAACGAAATCGTTATCGTTCGGGTAATTCTTGTCAATGACTAAGAAGCAGTGTCATTTTTGACAAAGGTTATTTTGAGTATCAATTCATCTAGCGTCAATGTTAATGATATTCCCATCCAAGTAACTTTTATTCTGCAATTTTGAACTTGCTTTTGTTGTTATGTTAGCGGTAACAGGATGTTATTTTAGCTTAGCTTCTTCATTCGGCCTATGTATCAAAAAATTTCATAAATCCAGCGATAATCGGCAAATTCAGGTTGACAGTTCATGTTCATGTTTGAATCAGTTGAGACATTAATCATTAATCTATAGTTATATGCTTGAGTGCTATTTTCGATTTCCTTTACTTTTAAGAAACCATGATTTCACTGGTTACATTGAACAAATTATAGCGAGAGTTGTATTGTTTTAAATTTATATGGACGATTGATCATCTGTGAAAATCATTTAGATATGATAAAGTAGTTTTATTTTAAATTGTTTAGTAAAATTTGATGTTGAGTATAGTGAATATAGCTTAAAATGAAATGCCTTAAAAGATAATAGACCGTTCACACTAAAATCCGGAAAACTATTTATTTTGTTTCTTAGTCAAATCACTACGAAATGGAATGAATCTTGTTATGTACATAACCAATACATAGACAAACGTGGATCAGACACATTGTTTACAAAAGCGCATTCTATATCCAAGATGGCGCTGTCTGAACTAGTACGTAGATAATCTATTTTGCGCAAATATTTGGAAAATCCCAATTCTACTGCTCGAATCATCGCAAAATCGATAAATGTGTCAAAATCAACTGTTGTAGATGTGATTAAACGTTATAAAGAGGGTCTTTCTGTCGAAAGGAAAGCTGGAAGTGGCGGTGAACATGGACAAAGCAACACAAAAAAAAAAGAAAAAAGAGTCCTTGCTGCTTTTCAGGCAAACCCGAAGGCGTCAAGAAGGGCAGTTGCGAATATATCTCAACCTGTTTGGTGCAAAAAGTGAAATCTAAGGCTGGATTGAGATATAAAGTTGGATTCAAAGCTCAAACATACCCAGATCGTAACGCAAAGCAACAAAAATCGGTTAAAAAACACGCTTCAGAAAGTTTTATGACCAACTTCTCACAAAATTTCATTGTGTTGTCATGGATGACGAAACAAACCTACTACTTCAATACATTCAATTATCTCTCGGGAACGGAATTTCCCACTGCAACCAAAAAAAAAAAATATCTGGCTGGCAAACCATATGTTTCTGTGGGCTCAAATCTCAGATTTTCATAACCACAGGTACCGTAAACGCTGAGATTTATCGGTAAGAATGCCTCAAACAGCAGCTCATACCTTTCCTGAGAAAACATGCGACTGCCAGATTTAGCCAGCAGTCATTACGCTGAAGATACAATCACTTGGTATGAGTAAAATAACGTTATTTACGTTCCCAAGGATTGTAATCCACCAAATTGTCCACAGCTCCACCCGATTGAAACATACTAGTCAATCGTCAAAAGAAACCTCAAAAAGCTTGATGGAGTGGTATCAACGATCCAAGAATTGCGTTCTAAGTGGCTTACTGCTTCGAAGAAAATTGACAAGGACACCGTGTAAAGATCGATGAAAGAAGTAAATATGAAAGTGCGTTCAACAGCTTATTGAAATAAATCCATATAAATCTATAAGCAGTTGTGTTGAGTATCACATTTATCTATAAAATGAAACGAATAATATGAATCAAAAACACGCTGTTGTTTTTCTAAAATATTTTTTGTATGTTCGGATTTTGATGTGAATGGCCTTTACTTTACGGCGATTTTATTGAACATGACTGCTTAGTGGATAGCCGAAGTTGCATCCACGAATAGACCCAATTTGGCGCTTAAAGACCGATATTACATTCATACTCATCGAATGTTTTCGACTTAATAAAGTTAATTGGTTAACTTTCCATGGTCCAGAACAGTAAACGTTTTAATGAACAAGTCTAAGCAAAGGTATGACTAGTTAAATATATTTTCAAGCTCAATTGTTATATGAGTTATGATTAAATCTGTAAACGATCGCTGCATATTAGGCTGAGTCAAAGGAACGTGTACCCTATTTCATTTGATACAAAAACCGAGAACCAAAACAGCTAATTTTTGAACCTAACTTACTGGTTTTTGGAGCATCCGAATTTATTCACGATTTTCCGGAGCTTCAGGGTTGCCGCGAAGCAGTCCCTTCCTATTTCCGTCGCTTCCTCCTCCAGATAGGCTATTAGCAAGCTACTTAAGAAAAATCTTGAAGTTTAAGCCATCGAACGGCATGTTTTGGCAAAAATCTGTATTTATTTCGTCCTAAATGGTTCTCCCGGGGTATCCTCATGAAAAATCATGAAGTTTGAACCGTCCAAAGGCATGGCCCGATGAAAATTTGTATCTGTCATGCCCTCTTCCGGCACAGATTCCTTATGGCCAATCGGGTCTAGTCGGGCAGTACCGACTAGAATCTAAAAATTGAGACTACAACAAGCCTTTTGACTGTAAAGACTTTAAAATTTGTTCCCATAAACATTCCACATTGTGAATTTGAAATCTTGGTCAATATGAGCGTATAATTGATTGTGATTCAAATTATTCGTCCGCCATGCTCGTCGGGCCACCCTATCTTGAAACAAATAAGCCACAATCCCATTTTTTAAGTCACTACAGCAGCATCCGTACTGTTGGTGTAGATCGGTCCAAGTTGGCTCTCAAGCGTTGAGATAAATTGCCTTGTTTTCCTTATAAAATACCACTATTACGCTCTGTGAATGACCCCAATAGCATCCCTACTGTTGGTTTAATCCGGTCAAAATCGGCTTTTCAGCATTTTTAAAAAATCACTTTGTATTCCCGATGAAAAACCACAATCACACTTTGTGAGTGGCCCCAATAACATCTTTACTGCTGATTTAAATCGGTTCAAGTCGGATATCGGCACTAATTTGCAAATATTTCACTTGACGGCTTATCGTTAACCAAAACTAACCCTGCTGCTATCCAAAATCCCAGTGATTTCTCGTGGGAGTGCAGAGGTGTTCTCGGCTTCCAATAAAGCGAGTATCACAAGGGGTGAGTCGCTAAGAACAGTGTGCCAAGCACGCCTTAGTAGAAAATCTGACACCATAACGGAACATGTGTGGCACTTTGTGGCACACTTTTGACATTTGTACTTGTCAAGGATATAACCTGACAACCCTGGATAATTGACGTTAAGAATTGTTGTGGTGTTCTTTAATTTGTTTGTTTTGTCACGAAACAGAAATCAGCATTAGAAGAAAATTCATAATAAGTGAACATTTGAGGTTCCAGTTTGTTGAGGAAAAAGATTGAGTGGAACAATGGATGAGGTAAGTGATCAAATTTATTGGTCGTGACATGATACCACTACGAAGCTTCAATTAAAGGCTCAGATTTGGAGCAAATTTGAGGCGGAATATGGAGCCATCAGTTATAAATCAGGAATATTGTGAAAATGAAAAACCTCTGCAGCCAGTCACTGGGTCAGCTTATCATCGAGAGGATCCAAGTAATTGAAGAAGACGGTCATGACTGACAACCTTCGTGAAGAAGTTGCAGCTGGTGGAACTTCGTTAGAAGATATGAAGCAGGAAACACAGATAAATTTTTGTTCCTAAGCGATATCATGCCCAAAAATGAATAAAGTATTTCTCAATATTACAACCGCCACCTTCTTCAGCACCCCGTTTTTCATGAGAAAACTATGCTGCTTCATAGTAAATGTTTTTAAGATTAAATCATAGTTTTATCTCGCAATAACTTTCATTCGCCAGAGGTATTGAGGACTGGGCTTTTGATGCCGTATTGGAGCAGCTGAAACACTTTGAAAAAAAAAATGTAAGGGCTGTGGAAAGTTCCGAGTGGAGGCGTTATGCCCTATTTGCCAAACGGATGAGCAAATATAGAGGTTGTCATTTTTGATGGATGAGTGAAGAAACTGGCACATTTACAGCTTGACCAGGCATAGCGATAATGTTCATTTCCGAATGCCAGGATGTTAATCAGGGGATTGACGTAGAACATATACGGACAGTGAAAATGTTGAAAATATTTGTCGAAGCTTCGACTTGAGCCGGGAAAATCGCCATCCAAAGAAAATGGATAAATCAATCATAAATATACACAAGCTTCTTGAGCTCTATTTTTTATACATCCATCACTGAAAGTTGCTTTCTTATCACAAAACGCGTCATTATCGAGAACGCGACTTCCCTAACAAAAATCTTTATTGAAACCCAAACCGCATGCAAACAAATTTCAAAGCATCATCTGTTGGTTCTCTGTGTAATAACAGCTGATCTGTCAAAAACGAAGTAGCAACCTCAGGCGGTCAATCATGCTCATGCTCATGCTCATGCTCACAAAATGTCAACACCCAAGGAAGGAGAAATTTTCCCTAACAATTTCGTGAACCCCATTACTTTCATTCTATGTAAACTCGGCGCCAGTTGTTCCTGATGCTGCTATCACACTTCCTCGGATGGATGGTTCCAAACCAAGAGAATTGAAATATTCTTAAAAACATTGGATGTTGTGCGGACACGAAAGGAAGCTCGGAAAACGTATCTCTTGCACTCTCTTGTCTCTTTGAAAATTGCGATGGTTGTTGGCACTGAACGGTTGGAATGGTTGGCAACGCTAGCAAATGAACGGTTCGATGGTAATTAGATAAGCTAACATAGACATTCACTATTTGAGTGTACTGCATCGCAGGGGCTTTGTTTTTGTGACTCGACTCCGGTGGCTGGGAAATAAATACTGCCTACTGTGGGCTGGAAGCTGCTTTCTGTCAACAGCTAGCTAATATAGCGAGGCAATGTGGGTGGACGATTTCGCACGCACCCGTGCATGTTCGTGACTTGCCGGAGAATGGAAGAAGTACCCTCAGCTATGGCCCTTTGACATTATCTTTGATTTTGGCACCACTCATCGCCTTCTTCGTCGTAAACGACGACTAAGCCAGCGTAGGATGCATTTCAATTACGAAGAAATCCCAGTTCGTGTCTTGGACATAAACGGTGCGAAGGTTGTAAATCTAATGTTGGGGGCTTTTTGGGATGGTGATGGATTTAGTGAAAAGAATTTGATGAAATGCAGTGCATGGATTGAGGTGATGTTTGAATGGGAAATCGAAAAATCATTCATACCCACTTTCCCGAATCAAATGCAAAAAGTGAAATTAGGAATATTATAATGACAAGACATAAACATCAACATTCTTAAACGTTCTAGAAATGTCATGAAAGTAACCTTCAAGAACCTTGCATTGTAGGGTTCATGCAAAGTTTGGTTAGCCTCGGAGATATTCAGGGTTATTCTGCGTGGCGTATCAGGTGAGGCGACTATTGTCACCTCGCAGTCACATGACTATTCTCACTCGATTCCCGTAGTCGAGTCGGGTGACGCGAGAGGTTCATTTCTAGGTGAGTGAGAAAATGAATCGCATGTGACTCTGTATTCATTCTAAGAACTGTCAGTTAGCTACATTCTGGAGCAATAAAAGAACAGGGCCTAACCGTATTTCTAATCAAGCCGTTGTAAACATTTTCATTGCAAAAAATAGGTTTCCCACACAAATCAATGACACCGTCGTGAAGGGAAACGTTTCCCCTACCCAATTATGCTGTTGTTTAACATGGGTGGCCCAAAACTTTGTGAGAAACGGACTAAAAAGGCATGGTTCAGGAATGTTGTTTGACCATATTCTTTTGTTGCTTCAGAATTTTGTTTTAAAGAGGATAATGTTCGTCTTTTTGCTGCAAATCAATTTTAAATGAAATATAACGCGAAAATTCAATCATGTCCAGGAGCGTTTCGTTGCGAGGAGCGAGTTTGTCGGTGCCGTAAAGTTAGTGATTGCCCTCAAGCTTAATACGGGAAATAATACGGCAACCGGGAAACAGATTTTTTACTTTGGTTTCTGGATTAGTTGTCATTGTTTGGATTTTTAATTGGCAACGAAAGCTGTTCAAAGGCGCTTCGATTGAAATAATGTAATGGAGTCATCGTTTCAGCAGAGCGCTAAGTAGGTGTTAAGGAATTAATCTGAATGCGGTTTAAAGCGTCTGCTACCATGATAGACTTTGCGGACTTGTACATGATTTCATAATTATGTTCTTCGATGTCCTTCAATTCTTAAGTTTTATATTTGAAGTTTTTAGGGAAAGGGCTGATAGTGATAATATCATCATAATCAATGATGTTTGTCGGAGAGGCAACGGAGTGGCATATCATAATTCGATTAAAGGCAGTAATGACAGTGATTGCGAAGTTTTCAAAATACCACCTTCCAGGCACGGGGTAAACGATAACTTACAACGCTCATTTTTAGCATCATGATGCTTCATCTAAAATGAGCATTGTAGGTTAATGTTTATTCCGTGCTTGGAATAGTGTCCCGAAGAGCTGATGCCGTTCCTTACCCTATATATTTTCTTACTTTCTATTTGCACCAATATTCTGTGGTATTGTAGTCTTCCGTAATTTTTAATTGATTTTAATTTGTTGTTAGTTTTTAGATGAAACATTAGTTACTAACATTAATGACTAATCTGAAGGAATTTATATTGCCTCTCAAGTTGTAGTGTTCCGCTCGTTGTCACGGAGCGTTCCGAATGGTTGAGCGGATTGGAGATGGTGGGATCATTGGGTGTGGGATCGGGTCTCCCTCGGTTGGTGTCAGACCGATGAGCTTGGCAATTAGTTGAGGCAATTAGTTGAGGCGTTGAGATGAATTGACTTGTTTTCCTAATGAAATACCACTATCAAACTCTGTGAGTGGCCCCAATAGCATCCCTAGCAGCACACATGTTGCCATTCGGTTGAGATAACATAAATATGACTTGGTTAGTCATAATCAAGTAACTACAACTAATTATGACCTTAGTGTGCTACTTCAGATCCTTACTGTTGGTTTAAACCGGTCGAGATCGGCTTTTGAGAATTATTAAAAACCTCTTTGTTTTCCCAATGAAAAACCACAATCACACTTTGTGAGTGGCTCCAATGGCATTCTTAGGGCATCTTCAGCGGCGGTCTGTTTTTAAAACAAGTTTATACTTGATTTGTATCAGCAAAACTTGAATAGAACTAGCTAAAATATACCAACTTTGCGTTCCCGCACCGGTGTTGTATTTCTTGTTGCTTAACCCGCCAACACCTGTCATCCTGTAGAATCATCCAACATCAGAGATCAGAAGTTTGTTTTCAGAGATCGCAGATTTTTCTCAAACATTTTGCCATTGATTGGTTTGACCAAATAATGTTTAATGCCAGTTGTGCATCGTTAGCTCGAATATTTGTTCTTTCGTTTGGCTGAAGGTGATTGCGTGAATGCATGCATTTCATGAAAACGATATTAGATGCTGATTTGTGGTTAGGCAGCGGATAAAGAAGGGTCGAAACGGAAAGGGTCGCGTCCTGGAAGACGCCCCAACGATGATCGTGATTTTCGTTCTGGTCATCAGAAGCTGTTCCAGGCAGAGCTGGCAAATCTCACGGCCATCATTTGACAATGAAAAAATAGGCAATCTCACTGTCACGAGAAGACATGAACTATCATGAGATTTCTTGTCATTCTCACACCATCATGCAGTCATGAGATTTTGTCTCATGCGATTTTGTTTTACAAATTTCTAAAGTTTACCCAAAATTAGCCGAGCAATAATATGTAATCAACAAAGTGGACGTTTTATTTCAAGTTTTGTTATGAAAATTACAATTATATCCATAAATGTGTTCGTAATAACGATGACCAAAACACTGTCAAGTGCTCTCATGACGAAAAATTCGATGAGATTTGAAAGAAAATCTCCATCGTCGTTTTCTCGCCCGATGAGATTTTCAAACGTAGTTCGGTAAAAATCATAGGTCATTTTTCATTGAAAATGACATTTGCCAGCCCTGGTTCCAGGACTACTTTAGCGACACATCAACCTACGACGAGAAGCACTTTCTGCGTTTCCGCATGCTAAGGGAGGTGTTCCTTATGCGACAACTAGAGTCAACTAGAGGCTTCTCCAAATTTTATCTGTATGAGCTATTTGCAAGTGCTTATCATAGCCAATCTATTAATAAATCGATGGTTTACATTGAAGAATTCATTACTTTTCATTTCCGAGCAATCGAAATACTTCGAGCTAGTCAACGTTTTCCGGAAAATGCAGTGGCTGTTAAAAAAAACTGAGACAAGCATTCTTTATTAGGGAATGCAACGAGAAGGCAATTCACTAGCACCGAGGGCAACATGAGGTAAATATCAGCATCCGAGGCGAGCACTAACTTTTTACCAAATTTCTGTCCGCCACCAGCATCACACGCAGCAATATTTTTTTATTATAACCTATACAGTTTCTAAGCTGTAAGCGAGATTCAACTAGTTATACACTTGCCACGATAAGTTTGATATGACATTTGGTAGTTTGTATAACGAAAAGTTACACAACTCTTTTTATAAAGTCAGAAACATTCGAGGGATATGGATTTAATGTCGGTCTATAAGCATCAAATTGGGTATATTCATGGATGAAACTTCGTCCCATTCGATGGATTTATTACTAAATGCAATCTTTGTAAGTTTTTTTTTCCTAATTTTATGAATTAAGGCATTGATAGCTGTATTCGCTTTACTTAACGCAAAGTTTCACAAATCAAACTAAAGTAAAACTATTTTGAAACACTTAAGTGATGTTCATATATGTTTATCAGCCATTCAATAATGAAAACATTATAATTCACTATACAACGACTTTGTTCCTTCGGTTTGTGTTCAGATGAGCCACTTGAATATAAACAACCCCAAATTCATTTCCCCTTAAATTTTACCAATAACAACCTTTTTTACTACGTTATTGATACAACAGGCCATAGTTGGGAACATACAAAAAACATGTCCCCAACATTGGGTCTACGATTTTCTTGTAAAATCATTTTAATTTCAGCTATGTGAATAGTTAGTTTGTAACGTGTAACTATTTTCTGTACATTCAGACTGCATTACTCACTTTATAAATTCAATTATGCCAAATTTAGATCACTTGAAGATCGGGTAAATCATCTATTCAGCTTAACCAGTGAAATCATGATGCCTCAAAAGTTCAAGAAATCAAAAGTGATCAACTGTAAGTTGAATAATGCTGTCTCAATTGCTTCCGATTACATCGGTCATCCTTATAGCAACATAATTTTGTTGATGATCGCTGGATATATGACACTTTCGATACATAGGCCGAATGAACGAGCTAGGCTAACATTACATCCCGTTACCCTACTCAATAGAATTGTGTTAATGTTTAGTAAAAGCTGAAATTTTACTAAGTAATTGGTATTATCAAGTAGCGTGTATCTTGTTCCAAATTGCGGCAGATTTAAAATAATGCAAAATAGATCCAGTATAAAACAAAATTTACAACACCGGTGCAGCGATGCACCTTACTGTTGGTTTAAATCGGTCAAAACGGCTTTCAGCAGTATTAAACATTTTCTCCCAATGAAAACCACTATCACACTTTGTGAGTGGCCTCAATAGCATCCTTACTGTTGGTTTAAATATTTCACTTGACAGCTTATCGTTAATCAAAATGAACCCTGCTGCTACCCAATCGTGTTATCGAAAATCCCAGTGATTTCTCGTGGGAGTGCAGAGGTGTTCTCGGCTTCCAATAAAGCGATTGTCACGTCAACATATTCCTACCCAGGCGCTGGTATTGCCTTAGTTTGAGATCACCAGTTTTTACACATTGAAGATGTATGTTAGTCCCTCGCATCATCTGTTGGTTCTCTGTGTAATTACAGCTGATCTGGCAATAACGGAGTAGCAACCTCGGGCGGTCAATCATGCTCATGCTCATGCTATCGTATATCAGCTTTAATTTTGCTTTATCAAACATATTCCAACGTGGTTTTTTATCCACTTGCGCTTGCAAGAGATCTAACTTTTTTTCGTACTCCAGCAGGAGCAATTTATATTTTAGTTCTTCAGCATTTTGCTTTTCAATTCGTATAGGAATTTTCTTGTTCGAATCGAATCTTTTTTTCTGCAAATAAAATTTGCTAAATTTCAGGCCTTTGGCCACCTGAGGGTACTTTTCCATGGTGGCCACCAAACACTCGAACTGCTTCCTATTTGTTATTTTTATCTTGAAAATGTGAAAAGTTAAGAAAAATTATTAAACAAGACATTTTCTGATAAATTATGTGATAATTTTACTCACTGCTTCGTCTCCATCTTCATCAGGCGTCAAAGGTTTAGGATACGCCTTGAAATGTCACTTGTGAGCGACAATTGTCACTCACATACGACTACGAGAATAATGCGAGAGTTCATCGAAGTTCACTCGTGGTGACTTTTCTCACTTTATTCGCCTACGAGAATCGCGTGAGACGGGTGACTCGAGTCGTCTCACCTAAAACGCCACGCAGAATAACCCTGATTATTAAAGACCTTAAGACTGTTCCATTTGCTTCGTAAAAAGAACAGAAACTTTCAATATATTCTGAGAAGAATGCCGGTGAAAAATAGCTCGATGTACAAAATAGACTATGTTAAATAATTTAGATGTCTTGGGAAAATCACTAACGTTTTCAAGTGCTCGTGAAAAGAATCTTATAGAATACCACCAAACTAAAGTTCATCATTAACATGACATATAACACCACATTGTTTGTTAATCGTTGATCTAGCTCAAGACTTTGTGGGGGCATGTGGCGAGACCAACATTATCACAATTATCATCAACATCGTCATCAATATTTTCTAGTAAATGACGCTAGAACAAACATGGTGGAATCAGTGATGATTTAATGCGTCAAATTGTTGAAATGGCTTCGTTTATTGCTTCAACTTTGACATTAACCGAAGACCAAAAAACGAAAGAATATCTCATTAAATGATGTTTCCCATTGCGTTCAATGTAAGTAAGTACAAGGAATCGCCATTCCTACACATCAACACCTGCACCGGAGATGGAAGACACGCTCCCCTCCATCCAGACTGGCAGGCAGATGCGATGATGGTAATGATGGTCAGCCGTCTGCCGTCGTTCGAGAAGGGAAGGAAGTAAATAGAGCGTTAAATTTACTGTCCTCACCGACGACGGCAGCCATCAAGCTCAGGACAAGCACACTGCCGACCCGTTGTTGCGTTATGATTTATGTTCGCCAGTTTTAACGATGCATTAAATTAAACGAGCACTGCGCTGCACTGCTCAAACTCCGATAACGCGTCCAGGTCCTACCTACTGGTATCAAATGAAATGGAAACGTTCCACTCTGCGTTGCAGTTTAATTGGTAGAAATTTGTTCACACCTCGCTCGGTAGCAGTCCTTCGAAATATGAGCTTGAAATGTGCTGATTTCATTTTTGCACCATTCGATTTGGGAGAGTTTTGGCTGCCAAAAGCGTATGAGAAAAACTCAAAATAAATCCATGAAACATTTTCCGTTTGCAAGGAACAACTTCTCACCAGGTTGTGCAGAACGACATTGATAAATTGATGGTTCATGATTTCTGGTGTTGAAAACATATAACTACTTGTTGAATTCGCCATTGTTAGGTGATTAGAGCTTGGGTTATTCGAATCAGTGGAAGTTTAAAAGAGAGTTGTTAACCTCAAATGCTCTTGTTTTGAAATCAGAATCGAAAATAAGCTTTTCCTTCAAAACTTTTCATTTAAGGTCAATCAATCTAAGTAAACATCACCTTCCTCTGTGTGACGTGAATGCTGAAGCTTCCAGCTTTTACCTCCTTGATCGGTAAATTGATACTGCTCACTCATTTCCTGCTCCGTCGAGGAAAAAGTGTGAACATGAATGTTTCGAGGAAACGTTATAAAATTTTGTGCTCCATAAAGAAGTATGGACCATTGCACAGAAAAAGCTAACCTCACTTTTCACCATGCAAGTAGAAAAGATAGAAACAGCCGTCGTGGTCTCCGTCCTTTTTTTCTCACACACGTATTTCTGAACACAAGGGCACCAGTACCGGTCATATCTGAGGTGTGACGTCACTGTGATTTGGACAATTATCCATAATTTTGCAACGCTGATAATACGAATGGGTGATGTTGTTGCGATTTTTACAGAATTGATATTTTTATCACAATAAATCGATTTATCTCTTCTGATATTTTCTGTTTGATTATTGACAACAGAGCCTTGGATTTGCATTAAATATCCACGAGAAGTAAACATGGTTTTATCTCAGTGTTATGATGATGTTTACTGTCCCGCTGTCACTTCTATGCCAAATGAATTTTGTTTGCTGTAATGAATGCTCAAGTAACAATTCAAATGCAAATTGGTTTTATTCATGTTTTATGGTAGTTTTATCAAAGCATTATGGAGATCATCTGGTTTTATCAGGGCATTTTCCAAGTTAAGGTGGTTTTAATTGATTAACAGTTCTTAAGAGTGATTAAAGAACACTTGAAGAAACATCCAAAAAACTGCATCATTTATAAGTGTTATTCACCTTACAAGTAATTTTATAAAATACTTGATATTCCTCTCATGACATCGTTTCGCAACTTTCATAAAACCTGATAAAAGTTTTGAAAAAGTTTTTTGACATTCTTCTTTCAGATGAATATATCTTGAAAATGCTGCCATCAAACGCTCTTAGAACCATTTTCTTTCGAATAAGAGCACATACTCTTGAGAAAAAACATTAGGTGAAATATAAAAAAGCTGGACAATGGACGCCCATAGGTGAAAAAAATTATAAAGTAGTGGATCGTTCAAGTGGAAATTCAATAAAAACCTATCCAATATATAGAATACTCCTTCATCTCAGCCACCAACGACAATTTTAGACAAGAAATATTTTTTTCGTTTGCCTCAACCAAAGAAATCAGTATTTGAAAAAGGCTTATTTTGTTTACAAAAACCATAATAACTTTTGTTTGACATACGATAAAGATGATTTCAAAAAACCAAAAGTTGTAACTTTTATTGTTTTAGAATCTTCGGGAAGACAACTTTGCTGAAAAATTTGAAACAAAAAAGTTACAGTAAAATAACTAATTTTTAATAGGGATACGGTCATAACACAGAAAAACAGAAGAATTTATACCATCAAAGCTGCTTGAAATTATTTATTCTACAATTTTTTTAAATAATATATGCCTTTATTTCTGCAAATAAACAAGTTAAATTTTCGGCTTCTCTGGAAACAAGGACCACCCTAGTTTTAATTCACACCAAAAGAAGAGCCTTGTTATTAGAAACAACTTTGTAAAAATGTATCTTTGCAGTTAAATTCGCATTCTGGACCACTGTGCACTGTTGAGCAAGAATACTCTGGACGATGCTGCCTTTCTTATTCAATTGTAATTGATCAGCATTGTGGTTCATTGAATTTCATGTTTGACAATTCGAAATCCATATTGAAAATGAACCTGTTTACATGAATGAATATCAAAGCACTTTCATTCACGAACGTAATCATTTGAGCTTAACATGGAACATATAGGTAGTCAATGTGTTGTTGCCTGAAAATCCACGCTTTTGAATCTTACGAGTATGACTTTTATCAATTTGAAAACATCAAATTTTTAATAGATGAAATCGATGATTTATGAATTTGATTTTGTTTTACATTACTGAAAGCAAAAAGTTCATCTCTATCGATCAAACCTTGTAACGGAAAATTTATGAACAATGTATTAGGTCCTAAGTAACATAAGGAGACTCTCTTCGGAAACTTTATTTTTGCATTCCTATGGCTAAGTGGAAAAAAATTCAATTATTTTCAACACACGGTGTAATTAAGGATGTGTCTTATAAGTCTTATTGTGGTAAGATATGCCATTTTTTCAGAAATTAACAAACTGAACTCTTCGTTCACTCCAATTACTATCTTTGAAATGTAACCATTTCTATGTTTGGATTGAGCACCAAATCAATCCGAATAAACATAATTGCTGCATTTTTTTCCTCTGTTCGGGACATAAACCACTGAGACCAGTAATTTGATCTATTGTAGTATATCCCGTGTCCTTTGTTTAGTGTATGTCGATTAACCTCATCACTATTGAGAAATGACGAGGTATTCGGTGTTGTTACAGTTGTCATTGTTTGTTTTGTTGGCAATGAATCAAATTTTATTGAAAGTTTCCGCTATTTAAACCCTTTGAGGAGTGAGAGCACTCTTCAAAGGCGCGCCCCTTTATCAGTCAAAATAAGATTCATTGCAAAGAAAACAAACTAAAGGGCGATACGGTCAAAATTTGGTCATTATCAACTTGACGTATTTCTTTCAATTTTGCATTTAAAAAACCTGAACACCCCTCATTTTGAAGGTGTGTGTGTGTAGACTGTTGCTCCTATTTTGATTTTGGAATTCACTCTTCAGTTGTCAAAATGCCGTCCAAGCAAGAAGAGCAGCGTATCAAAATTTTGCTCGCGCATCGCGAAAATCCGAGCTACTCGCACGCAAAGTTGGCAAAATCGCTAAAAGTTGCCAAATCAACCGTTACAAATGTAATTAAAGTGTTTGGGGAACGTTTGTCGACAGCCAGGAAGTCTGGATCGGGGGGAAATCGAAAACCGGAAGCCGCTGAGACGACAAAGAGAGTTGCCGGTAGTTTCAAGCGAAACCCTAACCTATCTCTCCGAGATGCCGCAAATAAGCTGGGTGTATCGTCTACAACCGTGCATCGAGCCAAAAAACGAGCCGGACTATCGACTTACAAGAAGGTAGTGACTCCAAATCGCGATGATAAACAAAATACGACGGCCAAAGCGCGATCCCGGAGGCTGTACACGACGATGCTGACGAAGTTTGACTGCGTGGTAATGGACGACGAAACCTACGTCAAAGCCGACTACAAGCAGCTTCCGGGACAGGAGTTTTATACGGCAAAGGAAGGGGAAAGGTAGCAGATATATTTTCAAGCACACGAAACTGTCAAAGTTCGCAAAGAAATATCTGGTTTGGCAAGCCATCTGTACCTGTGGCTTGAAAAGCAGCATTTTCATAGCTTCCGGGACTGTCAACCAAGAAATTTACGTGAAAGAGTGTTTGAATAAACGTCTGCTGCCTTTCCTGAAGAAACACGGTTGTTCCGTACTGTTTTGGCCGGATTTGGCATCTTGCCATTACGGTAAAAAGGCCATGGAGTGGTACGCCGCCAACAACGTGCAGGTGGTTCCCAAGGACAAGAACCCTCCCAACACGCCAGAACTCCACCTAATTTAGAAATACTGGGCTATTGTCAAGCGGAACCTAAAGAAGACCAAAAAAACTGCTAAGGACGAGCAGCAGTTCAAGGCAAACTGGCTTTCTGCGGCGAAGAAGGTGGACAAGGTGGCTGTACAAAATCTGATGGCAGGGGTCAAGCGTAAGGCCCGGCAATTCGGATTTGGAAAAGCGGAAGCCTTACTGAATATTTTTCCTGAATTTTATACTAATTGAACTTGAAAAAGAAATTTAATTTGATTTTTTAAATAAACGATTTCACCGATTTACACGCGTTTTCCCTTGACCAAATTTTGACCGTATCACCCTTTATGACTCCGATACTGACCATGCATCAGAACCCTAGTCATAACCAATTCAAACTATAGAACATCAAATAGACAATGAGAATTCACATAAATGGAGACTAACCATGTTTTACTTATTCTAAGCTCATCCTCGCTCAATTGCAAAACGAGTATTGTCACTTTTCATAAGACATAAAATGTAACAAGGACTAAAATATGTTCCTTTGGCTACAAATAACAAACATGTTTCCTAGTTTGAATTAATTCAGACTAGGGTTCGGTGGTAGATCTGATACCCCGTAACGCACCACGAAAAGGTGATCTGCCAGCGTTACGGGTCAATAGCTTGCATAATAACGCTTTGAAAAAAATGATAGATGGGCCATACTGCTTAACCAGCCGTTCCTCTCATAGTAGCGAAAAGATGCAGATGACTCCGCACCAATTATTTTAATCGGAAAATATTTCATAAAAATAAAGGATTTCCATAAAAATCGCTTCAATTGAATTTTTATTTGTAAGCATTCCAGTAATTTTTCAGAGTATTTTGCATATTTTGCTTCAATATCCTTCGAATTTCTTATTTACCTTTTTCTTGATTGGAGGAAAATATTAAAGTTTTCACATTTTGATTAAACTCAGCAACACAACTCAAAAGTAAAATTAAAAGTGAACTTAAGAGTAAACTTGCAAATTACCTTAAAAGAAAACTTTAAAGTTAACTAGAAAGTTAACTTAAAAGTAAACTCAAAATTAAACTTAAGAATAAACTTCAAAGTTAAAGTTACAGTTAACTTAAATGTCAACATAAAAGTTTTTTTCAAGTAAACTTAAAAGTATCCTTATTATTCACTCATATATGTTTAGTAGGCTTTCTTTTTTGATAATAAAGTTTGATGTCTGTTGAAAGATTACGTGAAACGAAGCCTGTGAATGTTTTCTTATGCACATGAAACTTTAAGAGTGGGCAGTATTTTTTCTGGAACGAAGATATTAAGAAAAAGTGTTGATTGTTCTGTTAGAGTATGGCAGGCTGAGAAAATTGAAATTGAAATTTCAGCGGAGAGTTATTTTAAAGGCATAACTCGATCAAGCACACAATCTTTCACCAAGTTACCCAAATGATGGATAGGCAAGGAGAAGAACACTTCCTTGACAGGAAAAATATCTTCGTTCTAGCATAATTACTGTCAACTTCTAAAGTCTCTTGTTGATAAAGAATTCTTTCCTTCAAATACATTGTAATAGTACTTCATGCATGGATTAGTAAAAAAAAAAGAATATAATTAGAATTTTATCCAGGCTTGGTTAAGATTTTTCAATTTTGATAAAGTTAAAATCTTTAATTTGCTCACTAGCATCACCAAATTTTGAACCAAACTCTCCATCTTCCGAAAGTTTTTTCTGTAAAACTTTGCAAAAGGTTCAAAATTTCTATTCTATTAACGTCTCTGTAGATGTTTCAGTTCATTCGAGACGGCATTAGGACCTCAAGCACCTGAATGCGATAGCGTTCTCCTCATTCGCTCTATTTCCATATGTCCACTCTTTTCCTTTTATCATTGACCCTATTTACAGGTCGCTTAAAGGTCGGTGACACTGTGGATAGTAGTCACTACTTTCTTTTTAAGACCTCTATTCACTGGCTAATATTTTATCAGGACCCTTAGGTACTTCAATACAGATAATTCTGTACTACAGTCGCTATACAATACTACACGTATTGTTCCCATAGCTCCAGTTGCAACCCTCAACCATTAGATGATTCACTTCTAACTGCGCTCCGCATCCTTGGCAATAGGTCTTACTGCCATTAAGTCGAGGCTCGTGAGAGAGTCGAGTGTGTCCTATACTCAGCCAAATCAGAATCTTCTGATCTCGAGGTAACGGATTATTCTTCACTCTTTTGTCGTATTCTTGATGCGAATTAGGAACGCATCACGGTTGTTATACAAAGATTCAGCTCACGCGCATCGGGAGGTCCGATTCACCCAGCGGGTAACTGTCCAAAGATTACGTTAGCGTACTGTTTCACCTCTAACAACCACAAGTGCCTCACCTGTCCATGCTCAGGGGCAGATAGATAACTCTCAGAGTCGGAAAAAACAACAGTCTGAGTCCCATTTGACAACTTGCATGCCTGCAAGAGCACATATGTCTCAGCTGAGATGATACAGCAGATGTCGGATAGCTCAACGGCGTATGGCCTTCCCAGATACCCCGTAACCAACCTCTTCCTATATTAGAGAACCGTCCGTAAATAACAGGTTCAGGCCTTCAGATGTGGAGACATTTTCCCCGTGGGCAGCTTTCGCCACCTCGGGGTTTTCCCATGCTCCACATAACTTTGGGATGCATAGAGTCCCATGCCCGTTGCCACAGCCTAGGAAGCTGACTTCTCCCGTTAGGTCTACCGACGGTAGGTCTGTACTCGAGAGTGGGGTCCCCTTGTAATAACCTCATGGCTTTAGTAGCAACGTCTTTAGTCCGCTCTCTCAAGTCTAACTTGTTGCTGCTTCGGTGTGAGATCATGGGCTTTTTGGATATTACAAGGCTTGACTTTGAGCTGTTGTCTCAATATCGAACTTAAACGTCTATAAAATTACTCCAGATAAATAGAAATCCCAACGCAAAATGCTTATTTGTATTTTCCCTTTCCCATTTACCTACACTGTAAATTTATTTTCGTAAATTAGCTTCCACTCATATCGCCCCAGACAACCAGAATGCACGTATATTGAAAGTTGTTTTTATGATATACAAACATATATGTAAGTAAACAAATCGTATAGAATGCAAAAATATGGCTTGTACGTGCAAAAGTGGAGGCCATATCCGTGCAAATTCCATTGTTTTCTTAAACGGGTTAGTTTGATATCGTATGCGATTGTATATGTAATAACAAATTCGATTTAAAAAGATTAGCGATGTATATCCGATTTAGTTGTGACGCAGTACGATGAATAACTGACACATCGTATATAAGTTGATAATTTAAACTCTTTACGATTTAACTTGAACATAATACGATAAAGTTCACAGTTATTTGCGATTTTGACTTAAAATATAGGAATTTACGATACTATTTGAACACTGTTATACGACTTGTGGTTGTCTGGGGCAAACATGGATTTTGTGCATAGAACACATGTCTTGTATATTTTATGAAACATTCAAATTGATTTTTGTCTGATCTAATACTGACATTACACCTTTTTGTACAATTCACAAACGAAGAGCCGATTAATTAAGTAAATATGATTTTTACTTACTCTAATACTCAATGGGAAATTAATTCATTTAGTCCCTTCAAATCGTCTGGTCCTGGTGGAATTATTCCAGCACTTGCTAAAAAAAGCAAATCAACAATATATTCTTATTCTATATTAAACCCAGTTTCTAGAGTGGATATAAGTCAGAATAGTATTTATACCGAAGGCAAATAAAAAAAAAGTCTTCATTCAGGCATTTCATCAATATTTTTGAAGTTAATGGAAAAACTTATTGATGAATATGTTAAATCTGAAATACTGTTCAACAATCCATTATCAAAAGCACAATTCGATATCTGACAGGTAAATCAATTGTTACAGCTCTTCACACTCTAGTCAAAAATATAGAAAAAAAAACCTTCACTTCTAAGGTAATTCTGATAGCAGCGATTTCTTCCATCGAAGGTGCTTTTGATAATGCTTTATTTCACTTGATTATAAAAACTATGAGAAATCGTGGCTTCAATAATAAAATAATCAGTTGGATTGTTGAAATGCTATCCAAAAGAGAAATATCAGCAAATCTTGCAGGCTTAGAAGAGAAAGTAACAGCTGGAAAGGGCTATCCTCAAGGAGACGTCTTGCCTCCCCTTTGACGGTCTCTTGTTGTGTTGACGATCTCCTTATGCAATTAAAGTTTGAAGGATTTGAAACAATTGGCTTTGCGGATGACATTGTCATTATGGTCCGTGGTAAATACGACACTGTCATGTTTGAGAGAACGCAAATAGCATTATCACTCACACTATCATGGTGCAAAAAAGTGGGATTAAATATAAGTCCTAGAAAAACAACAATAGGGGGTTCTAATTTTTTTAAATACATGACTTTTTCCATCTATACCCCCTTCTTTAAGTTTCAACTATTTTTTTTCGATTTTTAAACCAAAACATCTAATAACTTTTATTTTAACAAACTGGCATGAAGTTCACAAAGTGACATTTATGAAAAATGACAGCAAGCTGGTCTGTCTGAGTATGCAATGCTTTTTTGACGTGTTTGATGTTCGAAATCAATGGTTGGTTCGTTAGTCTGGGTAGTCTGGTTTCTTGTAGCGTGTTTCATGGTGAAATATACCAGTGTTGTCTTGCAATCATTATCTGTTTTAATATTTTGAAATTGTTTATTCTGTAGTTGCACTTGTCAGAGATAAAAAATAAAGATGTTTGTTTGTTTGTTTGTTTGTTTATTTGCGACACTTTACACATTCGTGTGCATTCGTGTCGGAACAAAAATAAAGAGAATGCGGGTATGTAATTGTATTTTTCATCGGAGAATGTCACAATCCACATATCCCTAAAATACCCTATTGTACCTTCTGCTAAAAACGGAAAGTCTCCATCATTGATCTTTAACTAGGAGGCGTTAAACTGTTTTTATCTTAAGATTTTGAGTATTTAAGTAAAACTCTAGATACGCAACTTTGCAGGAACAGGCATGTTTACCAACAAATAGAAAAGGCAACCAATCTGGATCTGTAGAAGAACTTTTGGATAGAAATGGGGCTTTAAGTCTAATATGATTCACTGGATACGTTCACCTATAGTCAAGCCAAGAATTACGTATGCCTCGCTTATTGGGTGGCCAAAAACTACCCAGGTAACCCGTAAGCAGTTTCAAAGCGTATTTACGGCAGCGTTCAAGCAATTTAGTCGCCTTAAATGCAACATAAATGCCACTTTTGGCCCAATATACGGCTGCTTTACTGCAAGGCTATAATAATGCGTCATAAATGCTGTATTGCATTCGAAATGCTTATTACAGGCTACAAGCATTTCAATAGCATTTGAAATCCAACTTTACAACAGATAGCATACAAGATGCTGATATAATGATAATATAATGTATGTAGCATCTGAAATGCAAATTTTGAGTTGATTTACTGCATATGTTAATGCTTATTGGTTACCTGGGTAAACAGATAGAGGCACGAGAGAAACTGGACAAGCTGCAAAAGCTCGCTACTATCTCTATAACTGGGGCAATTTATACTACAGGATGCGGAAAAAATGCTCTGATGCTCAAACGGCCCATGAATACTTCGATGGATATCTTATTGGACACTTGAGTATCTTAAAAGAGTTCTCGATAAGTCTTATAATAGTGATAAGCGAAGATTGTATGCTAAGAAAAAACTACTTCAATCATAAATTCACTGTCCATGCAGTTACTCGTTCTGGTCGGGATAAAAGAGAACCGAGTTCTCGTCCGGGCTCAACAGTCTTCTATACAGATCGTTCAAAGCAAGATAATTTGGTAGGGGCTGGCATAACTGGTCCTGAGATTAAATTTTATGTGTCAATGGGAAAATATCTCAAAGTGCACAGTGGGCAAAAACGGACCCCATCCCATTAATTAAAACTGCACAGGGTAGGAGTCCTTAAAAATAGTTTATCTTATGGTGCGTAAAAACTAATGAAAGTAGTCTTGTTTCAAGCTGACCACAGTGTCTCATTTTGCCCGTTTCTCCCCTCATTTTCGATGCAAACTAGAATTATTACCGAAACATTCAACTCGGTGCTACTATATTGAACTCAAGTGCACTGTAAATTTTCAGAAAAGGCTGGAGAACTGAATGGAATAAATTTTACTTTGATTAAATGCCTGGAATTGGTTCATTTCACCCGATTTCCCCTCATACATGCATAAACTCATATACCATGCAGTTCTGAAGATTCGTGCCAGTAATATTAATCTTATTTGCACTGTACTATTATAAAAATGAAAATCGGATAAAGTGGAACCCTATCCTGAGATCAATCCTGATCAAGGCCATTACTGTTAGATATTCCAGACGATTTATCATAAATAAAGGGCTATTCAGAGTAATATTACTGGCACCGATCTTTAAAACTGCATTTTATATAAGTTTTCTCAAGTATGAGGGGAGAATTGGATAAAATCGACCCTTTCCTTAGGTCAACCCTATACGAAGCCATCACCGTTCGATTCTCCGGACATTTTTACATAAGTACAGTGCAAGTAAGAGTAATATTACTGACGCGAATCTTCAGAACCGTATAGTATATGAGTTTTTGCAAGTATGAGGGGAAATCGGGTGAAATGGACCAATTCTAGGTATCAAAGTAAAATTTGTTCTATGCAGTTCTCCAGCCTTTTCTGCATATTTACAATGCACTTGGTTTCAATATAGTAGCATCGAGTTGAATGTTTTGGTAATAATTCTAGTTAGCATAAAAAATGTGGAGAGAAACAGGTGAAATGGGACACTTATTGTGGTCAGCCCTGAATGAGACCACTACCATTCGTTTTTTCGCATTGTTTTCCATAAGATAAGCTTTTTTTAAGGACTCCTATCCTGTGCAGTTTTAATTAATGGGATGGGGTCCATTTTTGCCCACTGTGTACTGTTTCAAGCTGAAATGTATGCCGTACTGAAATGTGCATAAATCTATATGAAAAGAAATTATAAAAATGCAGACATATGCATTTGTTCAGGTAGCCAAGCAGCTCTGAATTCTTTAAAGTCAAAAACATTCTCATATAAACTGATGTGGGAATGCGCACAGTTTTTCCAGCAATTGTCCTGTCGTAATATTGGGTTTCTGATCATAGCGGAATTGAAGGAAACGAATAACTGATCAGTTGGCAAAAAGAGGGTCATCCATGCAATTCATAGGGCCCAAACCGTTAGTTGGATTGGAAGTAAATAACTGGGAAAAGGAGATGGTACAGGCTAACTGGAACAGTACCTCCAAAGCCCGGCAATATTCATACGCAAAAGTTACTTGAACTTCCAAAACATGTCTTGAGTACATAAATACACTGGTTTGATAACAGGACATTGTCCAAGTAAACATCACCTGAAAATCATCGGTAAACTTCATGAAAATAAATGCCGCTTTTGTGGGTGAGAAAGCGAAAGCTCTAAGCATGTTATGTGAGCTGTGTTGCATTATTTAATAACGACTCAAACGGTGGAATATGGTCTAGCAAATTGGATTGATTCAACCACGCAAATCGGATAAGAATCTAGTCGAACGGGACTTTTGTTATTCCAATCAGTTGTAACCTGTTTTCCCAAATTTAAAAAAAACCCACTGCTAACCAAAGTCAGCAAGCGCCTCAATATCAGATGGATCCTATTTTTGAACCGACTTTGATCCGAGCCATCCAAAGCAAAAAAACCGTCACGCTTCGATTCGAATGTGCGAATCCCTACAGTAGATGGCGTTGGTTGACGGTCGATTGGTCGGTCGGTGGTGAGTTGATTAGATGCACCCAAAACCCCGCCCTGTCTCAGTGTCTACGTCGCCATTGATTCAGTGGAATCTTCATTTGGTTCCGATTCCTGGAACCTTTTCGTCATTATCAATTGCACCGTTCGTAATCGTTAATATACTAGTTGAGTTGGTTGAATGGAGGAAAATGGGGGGTAATTCATCGATGAGTTCGATACAGAGCGTCGGCGAAGCGGGTTTCCCTTTGTCATCAGATTGCAAAACGAATAATATTCATTTACCGATTTCGGATTTGGCGAGACACCACAGCTGCTGAGGGGGTGGATTTTGGGGGGATGGAAACACACAGAACGACACACACACGTACGGTATTCGAATTGAGTAAATCATTTGTATGGATTGGAAGGTGGGGGAGAATTGATTTGCCGTATGTATGCAGTTTTGTTGATGAAAGCTTATAGCACTAATCATACCTGTTTGAGTACTAGAATCAAAAAACGTACTAGTGGTTTCCACTGTCATGGTACTGACGGTGCCGTCGATGATCTGGGCGCACGAGTCTCGCCGACCGCGGTAGCTGGAAGAGAGAGTGTAGGGAATTTGCTCATGAAATCGGAACAATAATCTGTTGTTGGATGTGTTTTGCATTTCAGTGATGAATAAACTTGTTTGTTTGATTTATTAACGTTCTTGGCCTTAAACATTCTTTTACCCTATTCTTATAAGGATTTTTTGCTTGTGATTATTTTTTTAACAGGGTGGCAAAGGTTACCTGCCAGTGTTTTTTTTATCTATGTGTACCTCCTATATAGTTTTGTACGTATTTTGGAACGAGAACTGGAAATAGATTCACATTGGAAGAAATTTAGACTGTGAGATCTTGAGACGGTTTGAATGAGAGATTTATCGTTCGGACCACAAAAAGAAACAATTAGACGGGTACGTACAGAATCATCCAAAGCCATGGAACCCATCCAACGGTTTGGACCAAAATGATGGTGAAACGTGAATTTGCCGGAATCTAAGACATTCTGAGCGACCGATTGCCAAGATTCTAAGTATTTGCCGTACGTCGCACAGTGAGTCAGCAAACCCAGTGGTGTGGTTAAAACCTCTAGCACCGCGTGTATGCTTGCTACAGGTTTGCAATTTTGGGAAAAGTTGTTCAGTTGAAAAAGCGCCATCTTTTGACAGTTTTGATTAGTTTCTATTTCCCAGCATAGGTGGCGCTCGATTCTACCTTCTAACGGAGCGTCCTATAAGGATGCTTTTTTCGACAAAGCTGTTTCTTAGATCATGCTGAGAAATGTTGACGAAGACGATAAAGACCTATCTTACACAGAAAACTAAATATTGGTCAAGTTTTATAAAATATCGGCAAAAATCGTTTTCACTATTTTTTGACAAATAAAGATCAACAATCTATATAAATAAAAATGAATTGGGGTTTCCTTTGTCACGATTTAACTCGCGAGTGGAAAGACCGATCGGCGTGAAATTTGTATGCAGGGATTTTTGGGGCCGGAGAAGGTTCTTATGATTGTTTGAGACCCCTCTCTTCACTGAAAAGGGGGGCTCCCATACAAATGAAACACAAATTTCAACCAAACATGAGAACTATAACTACTGCTTTGCAAATTTGTATTCAGTGGTTTTTGGTCCAGGAAAGCATCTTATGATAGTTCGAGAGCCCTCCCGCCTCTAGAAAGGGTGGGATCCCATGCAAATGAAAAACAAATTCCTGCATAACTCGAGAACTAATGAAGCAAATGGAACCAAAATTGGTATGTGGTGGTTTTTGAAGGCAAGAAATGTTTTTATGGTTATTCAAGACCTCTCCTCACTCTGAAAAGGGGGGCTACCATACATACGAAACACAAATTTAAACCAAACATGAGAACTATCCCTACCGCTATGCAAATTTGTATGCAGGGGTTTTTGGGTCCGGGAAAAGATCTTATTATAGTTCGACACGCGTCCCGCCTTTAGAAAAGGGGGCTCCCATGCAAATGAACAACTATTTTCTGCATAACTCAAGAACTTATCAAACAAATGGAACCAAATATGGCATGTGGAGGTTTTGTAGGCAAGAAATGTTTCTAGGGTGGTTTGAGACCCCCCTCCTCTTTGAAAGAAGGGGCTCTCATACAAATGAACCACGAATTTGAGCCAAACATGAGAATTATCCCAACAGGTATGATTATGTTTATGCAGGGATTTTTTGAGTCGAGAAAGGTTCTTATGATAGTTCGCGACCCCTCACGCTTCTGGAAGGGGGCTCCCACACCAATGAAACACGAATTCCTGCATAACTCGAGCACTAATCAAACAAGTGGAACCAAATTTTGGATGTGGGGGATTTCGGAACCAAGAAATGTTTCTATGGAGGATTGAGATTCCTTTCCTCTCTGCAAGGGGTGGGCTCTCATGAAAATTAGACACAAATGTCAACCAAACATGAGAATCATACCTACTATTGTGCAAACTTATATGTAGGGGTTGTTGAGGCCAGAGAAGGTTCTTATGATGGTTCGAAGCTCCTTCCCCGCCTGGAAGGGGAGGACTTCCATACAAATGAAACACAAATTCCTGCAAAGCTCGAGTTCTTGGAATTGGAGTTCTGCAAATGGAACCAACTTTGGCATGAGGGGGTTTTTGGGCAGGATTGTTTTCTTAGGTGGTTCAAGACGCCGTCCATCTCGAGAGGGTGAAAGAGGGCTCTAAAACCAATGAAATAGACATTTGAACCAAACATGAGTATTATCCATGCAACTAAAAAACAAAATGTGTATTTCTCGGGTAAGAAGTATATTCTGATAGAAGTTTGAACCCCTTTTTAGTCAAGAATTGCAAGAGAAAATTACGTACAAACTGATAGGATACGGCTTCGTTTGTCTTTGAAATGCTTCTACGCAGAAAGCAACTAGCAACTAGGTAGAAACTACCGATCCAAGGGTTAAATTAATAACACAAACCTCTTTTTTTGCATAAATAACACACTCAAACAAACAAAAATATTTTAACCAGATTCATTCAGAACAAAAACCATAAACGCGCCAATAAAAGCATCGTTGCAAGGCTCACACCGGGTTCAGCTAGTATGAAATAAAAACAGTGCAATAATGTCAAAATGCAGCTACTTGTTCATGTCAGATTCACTTTGCGAGATATCATACATGAATACATATATTTACAATAATGTTGTAAAATATATGTGTTTTCAAATGACAATTATTCAAAATATAGCCAAAAGTAGCTAAATTTTTGGGAGAGCTTAGTTTAAACGTAGTTGGAAATTTGGAAGCATCTAGTTCAACAGGGAACAGCAGGGCTTTTTGAAAAATTATATCAATATATTTGGGTTTATTTCTTACATCTGGACTAGATTTTTGAAACCGTACGAACAGCAGAATCAGTGTGCGCTGTGTGATAGCATGAAATACCACAATTGAACCTTTAAAATGTCGAAAAAAACATTCTTGTAGGACGCTCCATTAAAAAGATAGAATCTAGCACCACCTATACGGAAGAAATAAGAACTAATCAAAACCGTCAAAAGATGGAGCTTTTTCAACTGAACAACTTTCTCCAAGACTGCAAACCTATAGGAATCATATACGCGACGCTAGAGGTTTTGGACACACCACTGGGATCGCTGCCCCACTGTCGTTTCAGAATGTCATCAGCCTTGATAAAAAACTAACAGCGTATAAAAAAGCAAATTCACGGGTGCACAGTAAATCGAAAGGTTCAAGTGATTTGAAGTTAGCAGTGGTAGGATTGGGATATTCTTTTTCCGATGAAAAAAATATTTTTTTTTTGCTGCAAGATACTCCCAAATTGTGAAGTCACAACCGGCAGAATGATATAGAATATACAGGGAAGCTTGCAAATGTTTCCAAAGATAGTTTTACTGTGCAGTGGTTCCAACAAGTTTCAAGAGTAATGGGTGGAATTTCAGAAAAAAATCAAGCTTCCACTACTCACCGAGTCACATTAATTACTACATCGAAAATGTTTTGAAAATCACTTGAAAATCCGTGCTTCGCTATAGATTCTAAACGAAAATTACATGATTCTGCACTTTCTCATTAATTGAAAGCAAATCAAGAGAGGTGTTGTCAACGTTTACCCCATTTCGTATTATTACAAGTGAATTCTGCCTGGCTCAATATTTTTCAAAAACTTGACATCAGTGATCTCAGACGTTACGAATTCAAACAAACCTAAAAAAGTAGAGAGTTCCTCTCCCATTTGCACATCAAAACAGAGTGTACTATATATCGCTAGAATAACTATCACAAAGCCATCAGTGGTACATGAGCGCTTTTCAAACGTCACCTTTTGCCTGTAGAGGTGGCGGATTCGTCCGTGCCTCAACCTACCCCGCAGGCAAAGGGTGACGTCCTTGGTTCGAGTACTACTTTACCCATGCCCTTTCGCTCAATTTTCAAAACATCTGTTCTTTTGCCAATCTACCGTACACTGACGGAACTTTCAACACTTTTTTTTCATACACAGAAAAAAAAAATTTTAACAAGCGCGTAAAATTTACCCTCGTGTAACTCCAAGCCAAAGGAGCGTAAACAACGATATTGCTTGCAATCTTTCATACAACAGGCTTGATTTAGACGTTATCTGGTTTAAATTTACATTAAATATCCCATTATTTTCTCCCAAATCTAGCATTCCCTTTATGTGCATTAAATAACGCAGAAAATTCAGTGTTTCTTTTTATCTGTGTATCTTTCATTCTAGCAAAACATTACTGTCCACTCTTGGTGCCTCATGATAAAAAAATTCTTGATATTCATTTAGGACAACATGCCCTAAGAAACGGTTCGTATCAGTAGCGAGGCGTTTAAGAAACGTCTTACAGTGTGTCTCACAATATGGTGTCACCTTTTCTTAGTCTTGGTTTATTTCAGCTGGATAATTTTAACAGCTAAATTGATGATGCCCGTTTGAAGTGTATTTTTTTGACAGCTCCGGGAGCAAGTTTTAAAATTACCTTTGCAAAAGTTTAGACCGTGACAGATTTTCAATAGCCCTGAGCAGTTCGGAGTGAGTAAGCGTTTTGTTTTTCGTACCTTGAAACGAGTCAAGGCAACTGAAAATGTCCATATTCAACACAAAGCAGGTGCCAAACGAACTGCCAGAACGAAAAAAAAGATCAAATGTGCAAAGAAGCGAATAAGACGTGATTCAGCCGTATCTGGCCGTAAATTGAGCAAACAATTTCAATGAACAGGCTCCTCAGACAAGATCTGGAATGCAAACCGTACAAGAAACAACGGGTTCACGGGCTGCCGGAGCGTCAAAAGCAAGCCAGGGTCCAAAGATGTAGATTTTTTTTGGTTCGGCACGTTGACTACGAGATTTAATCTTAGAGAGTTTGAACTGTTTAGTGGAATACCTGTAACTAGAAATTAGAAGAAAAATTAGTATTTTCCATTTAATTCCAACTTCCTTTGCTTATCTTGACAGATACGCGTATTTTGTCTACAATGTGCAGACTTCTTCTGGGTATCGTACTAATAACTCGAGTCTGTCAAGATCTGTAAAGGTAGTTGAAATTAAATGGAAAATACTAATTTTTCTTCTCATATCTAGTTGCGAGATTTTATTTTTGGATGAAAACCTCGTTCTCTTTCAAGACAGTCATAATCAACAAAATAATCGTGTGTATGACAAAAGTCTTTCCAATATTCCAAAAGATAAACGAGCTGTAGAACGCTATCAGAATGCATCGAAAATCATGGTATGGGGCGCCATTTCACGAAAAGGAAAACGTCCTCTTCTTTTCATAGAACCTAGAGTAGAAATCAACACTGAACATTTCATCCTCATGCTTCAACGCTGTATGGAAACACACCATATTGTTTCCAACAGGACTCAACTCCAGCTCACAAGGCAAAGAAGACACAAGCGTGATGCGCGAAAAATTTTCCCGATGTCATCACAAGCGCAGAATGGCCTGCATCTTCAACGGATCTCAACCCACTTGACTACTTTGTGTGGGTTTATATGCTTCAACATATAGGACCAACGAAAGGGCTTACTTAAGATCGATTCAAGAAACAATTGGTTGATATTTGCGACCAAATTCCTCAATAATTCGAGCGTGCCAGCAGCGATGGGTTTACAAAGCGTTTGCGCAAAGTAATCAAGTAAAAAGGCGTGAAATTTGAATTGAATAAATATGGTTTGTTTCCATAGCATGTATCTTTGAAATGAAAAAAAATGCTATGATTTGGTTGATTTGTTTTGCTGTAATCCCATTTTGTTTCAGTGACACCTATTGTGAGACACCCTGTAGACTGGTCATATAAAAAATGAGAAAAGTTTGAGCTCAACATGTAAATGCTTAATAATTATATGTAACTTTATAGGAAATGTGCTATTCAATATGTTTTTATGGACATCTTTTTCACTGACAAGCAACTGTTGCCACCCTGTATTCGCGCAACATAAAAAATCAAGATTGTATTGAGATTCCACATTATTTTGCTACATTTTATGATATGGCTCGTTACTTGGAAATAAAAATCTAAGATTGGAATTAGATCATGGCTCTTCTTCTTCTTTCTTAGCGTTTCAAGCTTTTGCTTTATCAATTAGCTTATTGCTTACCTGGACTTAGGGTTCTAAATGCACTTCCCCAGTTATTAATTGGGAGCTTTCGAGATACAAACTACCATTTTTGCATAAGCATGGTTGTGTAGCAATAACAATCATATCCTATACCCATAGTGCCGATAAATTTTCCTCAACCTTCCTAAGATATTAGGGTCAATTCTGATCCATGGCGCATCTTATATGTACGCATTTTTTTTAATTTTTAAACCAATCGGGCTGAAATTTTTTGACTTTCAATATTTTACGGAATTCTTGATTTTTGCATAAACATTTTTTTTACAATCAGTTTAAGGTGGTTGTACAAAAGAAGTGACACAAAAGATATTAGGGTCAACATTGACCCTGATTTCAAACCTTTATAAAATTGTGAAATTTTAAGTTAGAGTCAATGTTATGGCACCTTTTTAAAAATCCTGTTCTCAGAAATACGTTCAAATAAAAAAAAACCTGGTTCCGGTAACATTGTCACCCGAGAATCTGCCACAAAAGGAAGGAAGTTTTAGTTTGGCTGTGTTAACAGAAATGCATATAAAACATGCCAGAGTAATTGTAGAAAATTGACGTCTTCTGCAAAGTTTCTCAGTCCGCAACGAATCGTCTTTTGATATTATAATCAGCAATTCCATAGAAAAAAGGTAAACAATCTCTCAGAATAAATTTATAAAAATATCTCCGGATTGATGGAGACGCATGGTTGTTAAGTTCCTTCAAGTAATGAAAACGCGTAGTAAGATAGCCGGGACGAATGACCCCTAGGGCTAAAGTCCCGTAAAAATAATAAAGAAGAAGAAGAAGTAGTAAGATAGTCAGCAAAACTTTTAAAAAATAATATTTTGGAAAAAAAACTTATCTTAAAAACTAAAACACAAACTTTGCCAAAGTTTTGAAGTGTTATGAAATAATGTCCAATCTTTCAAGAAATAAATTTAAAAGTTTTTTGGTCCCGAGACCATAAAAACCTTGAAAAACTAAATAAACCATGTTTTCATAATCATTGTTGCAGTAGAGAAGGTATTTTTCTATATTTTATTAAAAGTTTGTTTGATTCACTTTCATCAACGTTTTTAATTGATAAAATTTGGCTCAAAAGTTATGATATTTTGGAAAAAAAACATTTTTGAAAAAGGTTATATTTTTGGACCACCTAATAATAAAATAAAAAATACGGGTCAAATATGTTTCGACAGAGAACAAAACTACCAATTGTTATGAAATTCTGAGAGATCTTATCTTTTTTCTATGGAATTGATAAATGCTAGGTTCAAATCGTGCTGCAGGGATGCCGTTGCAGTCTATCTTTGCCAAATGATGCTCTAGAGAGGAGCAAAACTGTTTGAAATACAAAATTCAGTCATTTGACATTATCAGATTGATTCCAAATTGCACCACAAACTGTGAAACTGCTCCAATGCAATAATTCTATTTTCCATTTGAATTCAAAACTCAATCGATAATGGGATAAAAGCTCACAAAAAACACTTACCGGCTGGTGTCGTCGCTCTGCGAGCTTTGGCGGCGAAAGTTCCGACAGCGAATCATCTCCTCGGTCGTGCTTTGACGGCGAAAGCCCCTCGCTATCAGAATTTCCTCCGTCGTCGATTGCCGGCGAATGGATGGCCGTACCACATTTTCCGTCGGCAGTGGCGGTGGGCGTGCGCACGGGCTCGCATCCCTAAAATGAGTGAGTGGAGAAAGCTTCGTAAGGAAACACGGAAAGCAGCTTGAAAGCTTCGAGCGAGTAACTTTTTTCATGGCTTACCTCGATGAGCAGCAGCTGCTCGACTCCGGAGACCGAGGCTGCCGAGCAGCGGATGATGATTGTCTTCGCAAGCGGCGCCCTCGGCGGGGGCTGCCCTCCCGTTCGTGGCTTCGGTCCGGCGATAGGTGTGACCGGGAATCACGGCGGCCTCTGGAAAATTGCCAATATTGTGGTGGATTAAAATGATTTTTGGCCGATGGTATTTTTTGAGAAGTGATTCAACGATGACATAATACGTTGATAAACCGTCTCATGAAGTTTACAATGTGTTATCGCATGAGTAAGATCTGTTTATTTTGTATTTTATTTTCTGTAAACTGTGAATTCTGAACGAAATGATCAGCTTTCTGGGCTCCATTGAAACTGAGAGTTTTTATTACGGTCTGTAACATGGATATGGATTAATATCCACAAGACCATTGCCTTGTTGGCCGAAGAAAAAGGCATCGAGAGAAAGCATGGTTCCGGTTGTCCTACGATCCTGTAGGACCTTAAGGCGACCGTATTAGCTTAGCGAAGTCATTAGCCTTAAAAAAAATGCTAGGATAAATCGTGGAAAACCAAAACTTCACGCACGCCAGTTTTAAGCTACTATCAATACCTTTCATTTAGTGCAAAGAAATTCTCGAAATATTTTGTAAATTTCGAGTCTTATCAAATTTGATGACAGGACTTCTGTTTTTTTCTTCCTCCCCAGAATCATAGCAAAGATAATCTTAGCTTAGTTTGTGAATTGCTTCCAAAATCAGCGTGGTGTGCATTTAAACATTGAAAGTAAAAAAACAATTGTAGATTGGTCATCACATAAAACTAAGCCACACAAAAAAAGATCCGGAAGATCCGTAAAAGTGGCCAGTTCTTGGAAGTAGTCCCAAATGGACGATCGTATTTTTTTGTAATCAACATGCAGTTTATGACACTATAATATAATGAACTTCAATAGGTGGTTTGAAAATGTACTTTCCGAGGTCGTATGGTGGCCACCTGGAAGATTCGGAACATCCGTAAGTGTAGCCAATTCTTGGAATTAGTCCCAAAAACGACAATCAACAATTCAGTTTATGAAAGTGGCATAAATGAATTTGTGATCTGAACATTTTCATTAGGTTGGCAGGATGTTGTAAGTTGAAGGGAGGACTTTTTATTCCTTCAAATGATCACAGCAGGTATAATTGCATTGAAAATTCGCACATTGATAAATATAAATAGTTTTAGTTTGATCAACATTCACAACCATGCTGGAAGTAGTCCCACATGGACTATAGTTATTATTTTATTTTTTATTTGTAATCAACATTCAGTTTCTGAAAGTAAAATGAACTCCAATTTTTGATCTGAAGATGTCCCTTCAGAAGTCATATGATGGATATCCGGAAGAATGTAATCACGTATCAGTTTATGAAGGTGGAAAAAATCCTATTTTGTGGTCTGATAATCTCTATTCAGAGGTCATATAGTGGCAACCAGAGAGGCCAGGATGTTAGCGGCCGAGACTTTTGCGACCAAGAAGAATTCGATAATTTCTGTCATCACCATCAGTATTGTCCAATTGACCCACATTCATAAGCTTTGCGTGATTGGGTATGGGCGGGAATCTACAAACACTACTGGATAAAACATTAGAAGTAAAGAAGGCCCAGAATTCGCATTGTTGCGATACTTTATAAACTACGACATACTACAACTACATTCTCTGTACTACAGTAAATTCTGTATTCGTTGCGTAGCAACCGTCAAACAACAAAGCAGCTGATAATTTTAGCTTATTAGCCGACTGACAAATTATTTGTTGTGATACAATTGCTCACGTATATTGATGTAATCAGTTTCAGTTGAATTAGTTTAATTAGTTATCAAACTTGCGAAAGGGTGGTGCTATAGAATGGTACTATAGAATGGTGCCTTTCAAAATTAAGCAAAGCAAAGCTGCGTTACTACGTGTCACAAGACGACGCAAGAAACCTGGTAAGTAAAATCAATTGTATGAGATTGCAACAGAGAAAATTATAAAAATGTGGTATTTCAAAGTCAGTGCAATGAATTGAAATCGAAGTCGGTGTCAATTTTATTGTGTATAAATTGCACACACAAAGTATATTTAAAGTTTCAGTTTTTATTTTTATTTTATGCGCTAAATGAGTATTTGTATGTCTTACATTTTTGGAAAACTTCGGGTTGATCAGTTATTATTTAATATGTCAATCAATAAATGTTGAAGCATTTTAAGAGAAGGAATGTTTCCAAAGTTGTGGCAAAGAATGAATTCAATTATTTCGTGTAAGTTTGACTCATTTGCACAAAGCATGTTTCAAAAATTAAATTTCAAAAATATTTTGCTAAATTTGTAGCACTTTAACCTTTATATGTTCGACAGGGTACCCGGGTACCTTTTCAGGTTTTACATTACAAAATTTCATAGTTAATTTTAAAACAGGAAATTCAATGACATCTTTGAAAACGATGAAAGTCTTCTTTTAGCATTAAAACATTTTGTATACTAGCGAGGGGGGACGACGGGGGTGGGTAACTTCGATTTTGTTTACCCCTTAACTATTCGGCAGGGAACCCGTGTACCTACCAAGTTCAAATGATTGTAACTTAGGCAATTATTGACCGATTAGATCTAAAAACTCTTTCGCTTCATGTAAATTACCCACAATGTCCATTTGGATTCATTTTATTTCTTTAAAAACACTACTTAAAAAAACACTCTTTGAGCGTGTTAGTAAAACGATTGTGATTAGAAAAAAAGGATAATTTTCAAATTAACACTTCATTTGATCACTTTTTAAAATAAAACATTGAAACCCTTTTTCAAATCAGTGATTATTAAGACGCGAGCAGTTCCTTAAGATTCCACTGGAAAAGGCTTATCTTCTGACAGATGGGCCTATTTCGTCTGCGACTTACAGACTTCTTTAGTGTCAAGTGCTCGACTTATGATTTTCTTTTTGTAGTATATTCAACCAGTCTAAAACGCCCTATATTAACCACCTACCCTAACCTATCCTTGTTCCTTCCCATGGAGTTCATGTGGTCGGAATAAACTAGTTCACTCCTTCACCATCGGCTTTGGACTGACTTGCGCTCTTATTGCCCCACCAATTCCTGCTAAATGAAAGGATCAATGATTGTTTTAATTTTTGAAGGATTCTTTGAACATCTCGAAACCTTCTTTAATATATTGATAAACTTCTTGAACATTTTTTTTTTACTTTGCTGATAAACTTCAGGAAATTTTCGTACCGATAAAATCTCTGCAACGAGTCGAGATGTTATACAAGCAATTGTAGTTTGTGTTTGTGTCCTGACTCATAGTACGATGCGAACGGCAATGAAGATGGTGATAACCATATTTAAATATCGTGTCATTAGCAATGAATATCATTATGGTCATATGAATGATTTTTCTATAGACTGCTTTATCGGTTCATCTCTTGAATTTCAGAGAAGCTCTTTCCTGATCTTCTGAAAAGCTCTTTGCTAAAATCCTGGAAAGTTTTCCTATGAAATTCTTGTGAGTCACTGCTTATTTTTTTGAAAATTCACATGTAAAAACCAAACCTAACCTTCCAAAAACATTTGGTAAGTTTATCTCTGAACTTCATTACTTTCTAGTTTTCTAATAAGTCCCATCCTGATCTGTGAGGAAAATTTGTTCAAAACTTCGGTAAAGTTCTCTTCAAAATGTTTTGGAAAATCTTCTTAAGTGTTTTGGACTTCTGAGAAGTCCTCTTCTGAGCTTAATGGAAGATTACTTGTGAACTTTGGGGAAGTTTGTTTCTGAATTTTTGACAAGTTTTTTTTTCCCTTTCTGGTCAGTTTTTTTTTTGAAATTCGAAATAGGTTTTTCCTGAGTTTATTCTTTCAATACCTCTGATGAGTCCCATTTGAACTCCGAGGAAAATTATATCGAACCTTTGAGAAAATCCACCCCAGAATCTCTAGGAAAATATCCTAAAAATTGTAAAAAGTTTCTTCCTGAACTTAAGGGGGGATATACAGTTAGGATGACCAAAAACTCATTTTTTTTCTTATTGCATATAAAGTTAGCGAAATTCCCGTAGAATACATTCCTGAAACCTTATTTTCTAAATTCGAACTCCAAGTGTTTTTTCCATCGTTTTAAGAAGACGCCGCTTTCTTCGCGCATAGACCGATAATTAAAACTTTCAACGCGTTTTTCTCAAAACAGCATTTTCAGAGTATATGCCGGTGATAACTCAAAAACTAATTATTCGATTAAGCTGAAACTTACAGGATTTCTTTATTATAGTACTACCTTCTATATGAATTAAAACTTAATATAATATTTTATTATTAAATATGGAAAAATTTGATAAAATGGCGGAAAAAATTTGGATTTTTTTAAAAAAGTTACGCCAAAAGTGCAAATTTATTTTTTTGACTTTTTTTTAAATTCATCTACAAACTGAAAATATAAATAATGTAATTTTTCTGAGTTAGAAGGTTTCAGATCAAAACTGCGACCAGGAGAGTCGGCACAAGCAAAATACAACGACTTTTTCAACGCATTTTGTTGGCCGCCATTTTGTTGAAAAAAAATTGAAAAAAAAAATTATATACTGCATGGGTACACTTATAATTGTAAAAAAGTTTCGATTGATTTGAGTTAAAACTTCCCCTTGAAAATTTATTATCAAAAATGGGTTTTTTTTTCTCGTTTTAACTGTATATCCCCCCTTAAAAGAAGTCCTCGCTCGAACTTTGGAAAGTTTTCTCCTTAACTTCAGGGAAGCTTGTTCCTAAAAAAAATCTTGGTCAAACTTCTAAAAAGTAGCCCTAATGCTTCTGGAACGTTTCTTTCTATTTATTTGAGAGATTCTTCGAGAAATTCTGGTTTTAAAATTCTGAAATTTTCTCTTCTAAACTTCTGGAATGCAATCTACCATTTCTAGGAAGTTCCAACCAAACTTTTGGGAAGTTTCATCCGAAATTTTTGAGCAGCTCTGTCCTGACGTTCAGAGAAGTTCTCTCCTGAACTTTTTAGAAGTATCGTCCTGAGCTTTGTGGAAGTTTGTTCCTAAAGCTTTGAGAAATTATTGGTAGTTCCCTGGTTAATTTCTTCCTGATATTCGGGAAAGCTTTTTCCTGAGCTTCTGGTAAGTTTTATCTTGAATTTCAGGGAAGAACTCCGGATCTCTGGAAAGTTTAAAAGTTCTAAGAAGTCCTGTTTCCTAAACTACTTCCAAAAAAGCTAAAAAGCTCTTAGAAGTCCTCATCAAATTTTCGAGGAAGTTCTCTCCTGAACTTCTAAAAAGTATGAATTTGAACTTCAGAAATGTGTGATCCTGATTTTCTTTGGAATATTCCTGCTTGAACAACTATGAAATGCTTCTTATACTTCTAAGAAGTTTTTGCCTGACCTTCGGAGAAGTTTTTTTTTCGATGAAGTCTCTTCCTGAACTTCTAGAAAGTATATTCTTGATACTCTGGGAAGTCTGCTTATGAACTTTCTAGGATGTGCTCCAAATTTAGGGTATACCCAACAAACATCAGTGTCGAATAACCTTTTGCTCAAACAAATTTGGAAACGTTATTCAGTTTTCTAGAAGAAAAAGCTGAAAAAAAATTAACAAACAGTTATTTAGCATTGATGTTTGTTGGGTGTACTTGCCGGGATCAAGGACTTATTTTGAACCACTTAACTTGAGGGTCAATTTTCAAACCTCTAGAGTGAATATACTTAAATAATGCATGTAGAAGTACTGTAGAATAAAATCAGAGTTCTAACATTAATTTCAAAAACTCAAACTTTTACCATTGGTATTCAAATGAGAATATAAAATTTACTTTTAGTTAATCCGACCCAAGGCGCATTGGCAGTCCACATGAACCGAGTTCTTGGTCAGTTTCCTAATACTTCTGCTTAACATTAGTTTTACTGCCTCTACACCACAAGAGCCTCTGGCGATGTCCATCTTTATTTTAATGAGTTCGAAGAGCCAGTCGAACTGACGGTAATTTTTCTTGTTTTTAATAGGAATAGCCATTTTTTTGCTAGAAGTAAATTGATTTTCTGTTAATTTACCTGCGAAAAAAATGGGTCAGTGTATTTCTTATCTTCCTCAGCCAATGAAAAACGCTTACCAAAACAAACTCTTACTCGACAAAATATGACAGATTGATCACTAGTTTTCGAGCGCTCGATTGAGTCGACCAACTCGACAAAATTTCGTCGATCTCGACAACTGCAATAGCAAAATAAACCTGTCGAACAAAGTGGCGATCGACTCGACTTCTATAATTGGCCCCATAAGCATTTCTTGACCATTGCTTGTCCTATCCTAATGCACATTACTTTTGATCTGTATACTAGCCTACATTCCCGTTTCAATTTGCTCAATTTTTGAGTAGAATTGAAATCTTTCTCTTTTTCTCTTACGAAACAGTTACTCAATTTTCGAAAAAAGTGGATCCTCTCAATGTTATGAGTGGATCCACATTTTAACGAAAATTGCGTAACATTTCGGTGAGAGAAAAAGAGAAGGTATATAATTTTATTCAAACATTGAGTAAAATGAAACAGGAGTGTATAATCTGAAAACGCTGGAAGGAAACTCAAAAAAATCGACACGTTATTTTCACGTGAAAATAAACGTAACTTTTCCCTGAACACGTAACCAAATCATCTTCAGCAAAATCAGGTGAACATTACGTGTCGGTAAATTGTACGTAAAAAATCACGTAACATTTATGTGATCTTCAATAAGAATGAGGATTTACGTGGAAATCACGTAGTTCATACGTGAATTCCGCGTGTTTATTAACGGTTTTGGCAGTGAACGAAAATTATGTGCGTTTCACGTGGAAATAAAATGTCCATTTTTTTTTTGAGTGGAGGATCGTTGAAAGCATTGAGGTCTATATAGATGGAGCAGAAGCGTAATGAAAAATACTGTCGTTATGTTTGTGAGATGATACACAGCCGGTTTTTTGTAATCATGTGTGACGTAGATCTCAAATAGAAAACCTTTCACAACAGCAGCAAGTTACAAGGTGGAATTTCTGTATTTTTTTTAGAAGGTTTCGGCTGAAAAATGCCTTTTTTATGCACTAAAAAATAAACTTGCTTTGTAATCATTCGCTTGTTTTTGCAGTTTTACGTCACTACCCGAAATCATAGATTGGTTACACATTTTTCGTTGCGTTGAAAAAAACATTTTTGCCAGCTTGATGAACTTGGCAATTGAAGACTGAAGGATCGAAGATATATGATACGAATAACATCACTCAGCACCTTCTGTCACTACCAGCATCGTACGACACCGTAAAAGCTGCAGCGGAAAATTTGAAAGGCGAAGAACTCAACTCAACGGCAACCTTTTGTTGGCAATAGCGCAAAATGAGCAGGACGAGATGAGGTTCTAGCATCGGAAAATGGTGAAACAAGATCAGGACTTGTTAAACGTAATTAAATGATTAAACTGAAGCTAAATCAGAATCATTCAGAGGCAAATATACACCAGAATTTCCCGGAAAATGTTATGGGTTCGATGAATTTGGTTCCAATGCCAACAAATTTCTGTTGCTGATTGTGGTAGATAGAGTTGGTATGGAACAATAATAATAAAAATATTCCATAGCATTACGTTTCGAGAGATGCGCAATTACTACAAATCATTTGAGTAAAAACGGTTGAACGTGACTAAACTCATAATGAAGAGCAGGCGCAAGAAACTCTCTTCCATTGGTTGTTCTAGCAACGCAGTGTAAATAACGATTCATGCATGGTATGAATAAAATCAGCTTGCACTCGTTGAGACATTTTTCGGGTTTAAAAAGAAGAAGAAGTCGTTGAGACGTTCTTGTGACGAATTTTGAAGACAACGGGCGAAGCATAAGCGGTAGGCGAACCAGGCGAACCAGAAAGAGCAGTATCGTGTCACTTTGGCTGAGGCTGGAAACCTCGGTCTGGTTACGACACTGAAGTACCGATATTTCGAGAAGTTGCGTCATGTTGACAGCTTTGCTGTCCAAAACATGATGGGAAGTATTAAGGTGTGGCCCATTGAGTATTGGAACAAACATTTTTTATTCTTACAGCGACCTTAGTGGTCGGATTTGTGAACTATGACATCTTAAGTAGTATTCTTTTCGTGGTGCAGTTCGAACGTGTTTCAGAGAAATACAAAATTAAAGAAGAAAGAAGAAAAATAATTGTGCCATTTGGAAGACCCTTCGTGGTCTGGGCCAAAACTTGCGAAAGTGTTTGGTTTTCCCCGAAATACCGTTCTCAAAAAGTACAGAGAAACTTTGTCGACAGATTGCAAGTCTCAAAGCAAGCGTCGAGCGGGTACTGTCAACCGTCAACTGCGGAACAAAGTCATCAAGAACATTGAGGCAAACCCCAACATCTCAGACCGCGATTTGGCCAAAAACATTCGCGCCGCACGCAGTACCGTGCAACGGATTCGTCTCCGGGAAGGCTTCAAGTCATACCGTGCCTGTGGACAACCAAATAGGGATCAAAAGCAGATAAATGTGGCCAGAATCCAAAACTGAAACTGTATGATCAGGTGTTGATAAAATTCAAAGGCTGTCTCCTCACGGATCATGAACCTATCTAAAGGCCGATTTCAAAGAGCTACCGGGACAAAACAAAATTATTTGACTACGGCTCGCGAAAATTTTCCTGCCTAATTCAAGTTTGTGTTAGCAGATAAATTTGCGTGTAAATACATGATTTGGCAAGGAATCTGTAGGAATATGCGGTAGGAAGACCAAGGTTTCTATCACTGATAAGACATTTAATTCAGAGCTGTACAGAACGGAATGTCTGCAAAAGCGAATATTGCCATTCATCAGATCCCACAATGAACCTGTCATGTTTTGACCAGATCTTGCAACCTGTCACTACAGTAAAACAGTGCTACAGGGGTATGAAACCAACGGGATTCAGTTTATACCGAAAGAACTCAACCCACCAAACTGTCCGCAGCTCTGACCGATTGAGAGATATTGGGCTATTATGAAGAGGAAGCTGAAGGTGAATGGCAGTGTCGTCAAAAGCATCAATGAATTGAGAACCAAGTGGAATAAGATTGCCAAAACGATGGATGAGAACAATTTGCGCCGCTTGATGAAACGTATTCCAGGAAAAGTCCTCAAATTTCTTCGAAATCGAGATGATTATTTTTTTTTTTGTATTTTCCCTCTAAATTTCACATAAAGTTGAACATTTGAGGTAAAACAGAATACTATTTTGTTAATGTATATCCGACATATGCGGAATAGTCTATGTTCCAATTCAAACTGGGCCACACCTTAAGCGAAAAGTCCGTGAATTCATCCGAAATTCCAAGCCAATTCCAAGCAGCATGTAACCACAACCACTTTTTGGTGTACTTTTTTGGCGAAGAAATGTATCATTGTGTACGGCCAAATACTAAGTGGATCAAGCTTTAAACTTATGAAGCATTGACAAATCGATCCATACATCCTCCATTAAACAAATAGCTTCCCTGCAACGGAATCCAAAACCCCGATCACTGCTCGGGACCGAAGATTTACCTGGATGCACTGTCCGGACTGAGGCTGTCCCGTCTTGCTTGCCGCTCGGGCCCATCGCCGTCCGGACTGAGTGCGGGCTGCGAACTGCGTCGGCTCCAGCCGCCCGGAGGCAAACAGCTCTCGTCATAGGCAGTGGCCTGCAAAGAGAAACACAAAGAGCACCGATCCTGGTCATTGGGGGGAGCTGGTTGGGTCACTACGAGTAGAGGTTGGGGGACATTTACTTGTCTTTGCAGCTTAAGCCGCCGTTCGGGACTTACACGGGAATCGCGGCGGGACATTTTCGTCCCGCACTGGGTCGTCGAATCTCGACGACCCTTCTGCGCGGTGGGACTGGTAGCTGGGGGCGTTACAGAACTGGTTATTATGGTCGGGGGCTGGATGGACTGGCAGGCGGAATCCACCTGGCCAACGGGCATATAGAGAGGTGCAGAATCGGATGCTGTCGAACTGGTCGATGGACGTTGTTCCTGGCGGAAATTGGGCATTTCCGTAACCGTGAGGGAGTCTTTCCGGTTCTGCTGCTTCCGCTGGGTGCTGACTACTTTGGGCGGTGGTGGTGTTGCCGTTCCTCCGATGGTCGAATCTCGCCGAGACGACCGATCACGACTGGAGTCATTCGAGTTGCGACGCGAGCCCTAAAATACAAGACAAGCTGTTCAGCGTGTTCAAATTTCAAACCAACACCAAATAACTCACATTCCGGTAGTTGTCCGTATTGCAGATGAAATCTTCTCGTTCGCGCTCCCGTGCTCGTTCGCGGTCCCGTTCGCGATCTTGTTCGCGTTCCCGTTCTCGAAAGTCACGAAAGTCCGCAACGTACGAATCTTTCCGAGAGTCCTTCCAGCTCTTGACTCCGGAATCAGCACTAGACTCGCGTCGTTTTCGTGGCGTAGACGCATGACCCGTAGCGGTATTGTTGGAATTGTTGTTATAACTATCTACGGTATTGGCTTTGCCCCAGGGTAAACTTCTCGCCAGGTCAGCTAGAGTCTCCCGACGGTTCAACGGAGCTTTCTGTCGCTTTGAACCACCACCGCTCCATTCGCGCAGGATATCGGTCAACTGAGCGAGCGAGCTGCGACGGCGTCGTTGGGCACCTATGGATGAAGAAATGATTGATTAAAATTCAAAAATCTTTCGAAATAGAGGTCATCAAACCTGGTGGCGGTGAGGTACTAGGAGGTGTTGCACCACTGATCTGAGCAGCCGAGTCCCTTCGTCCACCGAGCCGCTGCCGTACGGTGGATTCTTCGACCTAGTGAAAAAAACGGTTTAGTCCTTCAAGTCGTTAAACTGCGTCAGTCATACGAACCTGCTCCCGTACGAGATCGTCCCAGCCATTGCCACCCTGCCAGACCAGTCCCACCTGGTGCGACATGATGGGCAGATTGCAGACGAAGCATATCGCCGTCATGGTCCTGCTCCAGTACGATCAATGGGTTGAGGGGAGCAATATGAATGCGGGAGGTGAGAAAAGAAGAGAAGAAACACAAATTCCCGATTAGTTCCGTTAGGCCATGCAAAGCTACTTGTACTCAGCGATGTAGTGTGTGTTTATGTGTATGTGTATGAGAGAGAAAGAGAGAATTGGCTCTAAAGACACTCATAGCTGGTATGAGTGTCTATAGTCGATTCAAAGCATCTATGGGCAGCCAGAAAAGTGTGGTAGTGAAAGTTTTGACAGGTCCATTGGCGAGCTTCAACAACAAACAATGGAAATCGGAAATTGTGCAGTGTTTTGGGCATTGAGGAAGCACAGGAAACAGAAAACATGCATCAACGGTACAGGAAGGAGCATTTGAGAGCTACATTAACTTTTTTTTCTTTGTCTACGCTCATTTACCTTTGAAGATTGATCTTTATTATAAATTCGTGGGTGGTTGTATTGGTGGGTGAGTTGGGAAAGGCAGTGCAAATGAACCGAAAAATACATATTTTACTATCACACACTCTCATCATCGCATCGTTTAATAACGGTAAAATAAAAAAAAACTTGTAACATCACGAACAACCCAGAAACAGATCAATGCAGAACGTTGTTAATGCGTGTTACTGATACTCATGTGTTGACTTTTATGTACAGTTTGGTGTTTCGCAAATGTAGGGCATTGGTAGGTGTTACTTTTTTTTCGGGGAAAGGAATATCTCCATGAGTTTTCTATTTGTTTGTACAAGTCGATAATCTCGTGCGGAATTCAGGTTTAGGGGATTCGGGGCAGGTTTCGTTTTGGGGCACTCGTTCAAACAAGCTGTGTGTATTTACTTGGTGTAACTGGTACTGGCCAAACTGTGTCTGTGACGTTGCAGTAAGAGAACTTTACGCTTGCGAGAAGAGTCGAGACTGTGCAGAAGATAAAGAAGTAGTAGTAGAAGAAGCAGACGACGGTGAGTTTTGTTCGTTTTGTTTTTATTTTTTCGTAATGCACGACAAATCCAGATCGGATAGAGGACAGTGGTGTGAGGTGTGAAGAACAGTACGCAAATAGAAACGTGAGAAGAAAAAGCAATAGAGAAAAGAGAAATGCAGTCAGTTTCGTATGCCGATTAAAAATCATTCGAGCAGTCATTGCAAACGATGTGAAACCTTAACTCAACAGAAACCAAAATGCAGTAAAAAAAACTAAAATGCGGTTCATTTCAAGTATCGTAGAGCAAAGCTTCAGGAGAATAGTTTATTTAGAGCTAAGTTTTTGATATGTTATTCTGGTTTTCCGTTTTAATTAATGTGAGTTTTAAGATGAGATCACACTGCTTGACAAAACGTTAAATATTTGTCAAATTTTGACAAATATATTTGACCAAATATTTGTCGTTCCAATAGTTTAGCAATTTGTTAAATAGTGTGATGCCCTTTATAATGGTTTCTCAAATATGTATGCTAGTACTAGCAAATATTGTATTTGACACTCTGGAAATTCGTAAGTGGCAAACATGAGTAAATTTGTCCCATCTACACCGAAAACAGCTGACAATATGTAAACATTTGTCCGTTCGATCACCGGTTGTGTGAAGTATTATTTCTTTTACTAATTTGTTGCTATTTTAGTAATTTGTTGTGCGCCCATCATCAATCATGTCCGCATTGCTGACAAAAGATGACTCAATTGGGTTTTCCGTCCCTGGAGAGTGTTGAAGCATCAAGCTCTCTTGTGCCAGCGAAAACTCCCAGGTGAAACTGACAGAAAATTACGGCTAAGTGGAGCAAAGAATCCACTATGGCTTGGATTGCCCCGGTGGAATCTCAAGATTTCATATGAAATGCAGGAAGTGAAGATTACAAAAATCGTAATCTCCGGAACTCAGTGGAGAGATGTTTGAAAATAGTTTTCGATCAAGATCAACTTCAAGCGAAGTGGTTGAAACTTCAAATTCAGTTTAAGTTTTACCACACGAAACTTAAGTAGAAGAAGTCCAGTCAAGGAACAAAAACTAGTGTTTATGCGTCGGAATGTTACTCCCATCTGGTGTTCGTGGCTGCAGCACGAAGATACAACAGAAACAGTGTAAAATCTACGCTCCATATACAATTTCGAAAAATTGTGTAGAGAAAGGTCTACGAGGACAGTTGAGAGCAAACAATAAGTAAATTGTGAAAGCGATAAGCTTGAAGAAGCTAAAAGAAGAAAGCAGAAGTCGATATTTCTTTGAAGCTCCGAGGACTTCTCTAAAGTTTCACGTACTTCTCTGAATATCCGTGAACTTCTCTGAAGTTCTGTGAATTTCTTTAAATATCTCTCATAAGTTCTCTGAAGTTTCGTGAGCTTTTCTCCATAATAGCCTGTTCATAAACCACGTATTCTTCATTAAAAATCTTAGAGAACCCCCCCCCCCCTCCCGTTAAACTATTTTCAAAAAATATTTTTTTTTTTTGAAATTTTTTATGTGGAGCGTAGATATTGATCATTCCATGATTTTTTTTTTGAAGTTCCAAGAACCCTTCTGAAGTTCCGTTAACTTCTCTGATCATCCGAGGAATTCTCTAAAGTTTTGTATACTTCTCCGAATATCGGTCAATTTATCTAAAAAACAAAAACTTTGATTCAAACACAATTCCGAAGTTCCGAAGTTTTCCTTGAATTTTCAACGGCTTATCTAGAGCTGATTTGAAAATCCGTGAACTTGAATGTATTTTCCTGAATTTCTCTAAAATTTATCTCTTAATTTTATTCGATTAGTTCTCTAAGGTTCCGTGAACTAATTTGAAGTTATGAGGACTTCGATAAGTAAGTAAGTTTCTTGAATTTCTCTGAAGTGTCGAGGATTTCTCTGAAGTTCCAAAGTTTTCTCAAAAGTTCCGAGGACTTCGATGAAGTTTCGTGACCTTTTCTGAATTTCCGTGAACTCCTCTGGTGTTCCTCTATTAAGTTCCGAGGACTTTTCTGAAGTACCTCTAATTAGGTGAAGTTTTGAGGACTTCTCGGAAGTTTTGAGAACTTTTCTGAAGATCCGTACATGTTTCTGAAATTTCAAGATCTTTTTTACAGTTTTGAGGATTTATCTGTAGATTTGAGGACTTCTCTGAAGTTTTGTGAACTGCTCTGAGGTTTTGGATTTTTTTTAAATTTTCTGAAGTTCTCGAAACATTCTTAAAGTTATTGGAACTTTGCTGAAGTTCTCGGAACTTTGCTGAAGTTCTCGGAACTTTGCTGAAGTTCTCGGAACTCTCTTGCAATTCTCGGAACTCTCTGAACTTCTTCGAAAATCTCTGAAGTTTTCGCAGCTTCTCTGAATTTCTCTGATGTTCTCGAAACTTCTCTGAAATTCTGTAGTATTATGTCAAGTTTTAAGTTTTAGTTCCGTGAACTAATCTGAAGTTACCCAAGCAGCACATCATGATCATAATTAGTTCCAGCAACTTGATTATGACCAAGTGAAGTGTAGAGGACTTCTCCAAAAATCCATGAACTTCTTTGGAGTCCGAGGACTTTTCTGAAGTTTGCAAATTAAGAAGTTTTTCAAATTAAGAAAACTTTTCTGACGTCCATGAAGTTTTCTGAGGTTCGATGTCTTCTCTGAAGTTTTAAGGACTAATATGTAGTTTCGAAAGCTCCTCTGAAGTTCCGTGGACTGCTCTGAAGTTCATGAAATTTTCCAAAACTTTCTGAAGTTCGCGAAACTTTGCGAAAGAAGTGGTTTTTGCAACTTCTCTGAATATCTCTAATGTTTTCGAAACTTCTCTAACTATCTCAGAACTTCTCTGAAATTCTACAGAGCTATGTGAATTTTCCAATTTTAGTTCCGTGAACTAATCTGGAGTCATGAGGACTTCAATAAAGTTCCTTGAATGTCTTAGAAGCGTCGAGAACGTCTTCGAAGTTCCAAAGACTTCTAAAACAATCCGAGAATTTTCTGAAGATTCGTGAATTTTTCTAAAGTTCCGTTAACTTCTCTGATGTTTCTTTCTAAGTTCCGAAGACTTCCTTTAAATAATCTGAAGTTCTGGGACTCTTGTGAAGTTTTGAGGACTTTTCTGCTGTTCTGAGGATATATCTGTAGTTTTGAGGACATCTCTGAAGTTGCGTGGACTGCTCTGTGGTTCTTGGAATTTTTCAAAACTTTCTGAAGTTTTCGGAACTTCCCCGAAGTTTTTGGAGATTTGCTGAAGTTTTCTGAATTTTGTTGCAGTTCTCGGAACTTATCTGAAGTTTTTGTAAATTCACTGAATGTCTCTGATGTTCTCGAGACTTCTCTCACTTTTTTGGAACTTCTTTGAAATTCTAGAGAGTTGTGTGGAGTTTTACATTTTTATTTTTATTTTATTTATTTATTTTCCGTCGGCCTATTTCCTTACATGGTGACAATCACCGACGCCAGGGAGACGACTCGACCACCTGGACCCTACCTAACGACTCATTACTATGAACCGGGACCAACGGCTTTACTTCCCTTCCGAAGGAAGACGTGACCAAGATTTTTTCGCCTCAGAAAAACCTCCGACGTCGACTGGGATTGAACCCAGACCCACTGGGATGCCAGTAGCAGTCACGCTTACCACTACACCACCGACGCCGGCGGTTTTACATTTTAGTTCCGTGAAATAATCTGAAGTTACTTTTTCTGAAGTTTCGAGGATATATGTGAACTATTGAAGACTTCTATGATGCCCTCGGAAGTTTAAGAAACTTTCTGAATTCTCAGGACTTTGCTAAAGTTCTTGAAATTTTTCTTAACCTTACGAAAATTCTCAGAAGTTTTCGGATTTTCTCTGAAGCTCTCGGAAGTTCTTTGAAATTCTCGGAACTTCTATGAAATTCTCGAAACTTCTCTGAAGTTCTCGGAACTCCTCTAATGTTTTTGAAACATCTCTGAATTTCTAGAGTGTTATCTAAAAATTTAGACAGTTTTCTAAAATTCTAGAAAATTATCTGAAACTTCATAAACTTGAAGCGTTCCCAAGTAGCACACTTCTTGCCATTCGGTTGAGATAACATAAATATGACTTGCTAAGTCATAATGAAGTTAGTACAACTAATTATGACCGTAGTGTGCTATTTGGGTTGAAACTTCACTGAAGTTCTCTAGAATTCGTCGAAGTTTTTTGGAATGAGCTGAAACTTTATGGGTTTCACAAATATTCTCAGGACTTTCCTGGAGTACTTTAAACTTATCTGTTTCTCAAGGAACTTCACTGAAGATATTGTGATGATGTTGTTTTTGGTTTTTGGAAGATATTGGTTTAGTTTGGATTCTTTAGATTTTCAGAAGTTTTATGGACTGCACATTAACACTCGGGACTTTTAGAAGACCTTGGAACTTAGTGCAACATCTCTGAACGTCACTGAAAAGCTAGGATCTTAGTTGATGTTCGCTAGATTTCTTTGAAGAGCTTGAAACGTTTCTGAACTTCTCAAGACTTCCCGGTAGTTCGCTGAATTTCTCTGAAATTATCGAAGCATCTCTTAAGATCTTCAATTATGTTCTTAGGACTCACTAGAAGTTCTCGGAAGTTCACGGAAATTCTTTGAAGTTCTGAAGTTTTTTTAAATTTTTGGGGGCTTCTTAAATTTTTTTTCAAAATAACTAAAAAGTAAGAAGAAGTATTAGTAATTTCCATTTGATTCCAACAACCTTTATTGCTTATCTTGACCGATACGCGTATTTTATGTGCAGACTTCTTTATTGCCGTGTACCAACCACTTACCAGAATCCTATTCTTAATAGTTTCCTGCAATTTATGGGACTTCCTGGAATTTTCCCAAGTTCAATGGATTTCAACTTAAAATTCTTTGAACTTTTCTGAAGTTCTCAGGACTTCAAGGAAGTCTGTTATTCAAGGGACATCTTGAAGTTTTTTGAATTACTTTAAAGATTTCTCGATGCACTGCGGTTTATTTCTAGACGTTCACATCGATCTTTTTCCCGAAAACCTTCAGCAGCGTTTAATTTACAACATTGTGATGAGTTCACTTCGAAAGTGAACACCTTGAGTGAACACAGTGTCACTAAAGAATTTTTTTTTTATAGAGAAGGAAAATGTCATGACATTCTTCCCTATAGTATATCCATGACTTTCACCACCTTTGGATATTATGTAACTACTTGAAGAGCCTTCAGAAGTAATTTGCAAGTATGTAGTTTGTCATGAAGATGGTTTATTGAGTACACAAATCGCAGCCATTATGTGTTCTATTCTTCCTAGGATCAACACGATGAACACTCCTGTACAATAAATGAATTTAAAGTATTGAGTTCATGCTTCAAATAATCATTATTATTTGTTTTGCAAATGGTGCCCATTATATCCTTAATACCCCTAATCACTGATTATTTACTGACCAGTACTATTAGCTCAAGATACTGCCCAGTTGATAAAACACCTTGTTTTTGGTATTGGCACTTTGTGACAACATAAACAGCATAAACAAATGTTTAATAGGGATAAAGCTATAAACAATAAAAAAAACAGTTTCCAACTGAACTATCCTCCGTTAGCTTTGCGTTTTCACTTGCATCCGATGGAGACAAAATTGAAAAAAAAATAGCACAAGCAGTAAATCAATAACTCCATTTGCTGGTTTGCTTAAAACTAAACATAATCAAGATAGAAATCAGCGAACGAAAATTGAAGCAACGCAACATATTTGGAACTCAATAAAACTAGAGATCACAAACATTTGATCTCATTAGCTGTTTCAAAATGTGGTATCAAACTCGTAGAAAAGTAATAGTCAGCCGTATATTCGGAACGTAAGCAACACAAAACTAAACTTTGTCCAATAGCAATCGATTATTGGAAAAATAAAAGAGAAAAAAAAAAGTAAAAGGAACAGACTCACCAAACGAGAATTTCGTGGTTTCTTGAGAAACCAAACGCCGTCAAGAAAAAAACAAAGAAAAAAAGAACCAAAAACCACAACACAACATAACTGAAACAAAAACTCAAGGAAAGAAAAAAAAGATCAACGCAACAACACCTGTAATGACGAAGTTTTGCCATGTTTCATGTTCTCTACGGGGGGTGCCCCGGCGGATTCGCTAGCCGGTCACGGGCGGCACACACGACACGACACGACACACGTGAAGGGGGGAAACCGTCGGATAGGCACGCCGTGTGTCCCGGTGGGGTATCTCTCGATTGGCTCGCACGCACAAGACTGGGGTGCAGCACACACACACAAACGTCTCGCTCAGTATTGTCTGTTTCGTTCTGGTTTTTTACTCTTTCCGCGCGCTGCTGCAAGAGAGAAAGGTTGATGATTTAATAAATAAAAACAAAAACACGGGGCTAAGTGGTGTGTGTGGCTTGTGTCTGTGTGGGTTGTTTAGTTTCTTAGTAACTTGGTTGATGGTTGAGTTTTGGTTGATATTTGATGTTGTTTCGGTGTCAATTGGGTCGATGGTTTTGGTTGTGAAAATGGGAGTTTTGTCCCAGTGGAGGGAAGGAGTGACGTATTCATTGTGTCTCTCGTACTTCTTTATTGGGATGTATCAGTTTTTGGGAATACAGAAAGATAAGTGGAATCGCCGAAACTGCATGTCAATATTTTAAGAGGGAACATTTTTGTTTTATTTTTCAATTGTGGGTTCAGTTCCGCTAGAATCGAATATTTATTGAAAAGATGTGTCTGTTAGAGAAAATAATCAAGATATAAATACATTTAAAGTTACCATTGCTATTTAGCAGAAACTGGCTCAAAGTAAGTGAATCACTTTTTAGTAACTGACAATAATTAACAACTTTTTTTCTTTGTGAATGGTTCTGATGGTACCTGTGACAACTCGTAATATTTCAAAAAGTTTTCTGATATTTATGAGCAAGAAAGCAAAAGACATCGTTGGTATAAAGCGTCTTTTCCTCCTGTTTCTTTCTGTATAAGGTGGTTTTCAACCGTATAGTGGTTCACCACCAGGTGGAGGCACATTTACCCTGAATATCGTACTAATCAACGCACGAGAGAAGATTAACGGCTTTTTTTCGACTGTAAAAAATCTCACTGACCTTGTCTGGGATTGAACCCACATCAATGGGGGTGCCAAGGTAGCAGCTACGCTTACTATTACACCACCTGCGCTGGCTCAAATCCGTATTCGTCTCCTCCTGAAGGGCTCCCCCGGAGTATCTCGGGTAGTCCCGAAATGGTCAATATGGCCATTCGTCTATTCAATGACTCCGAGTCCGATGAAAATTTGTATCTGTCGCCGCCTCACGGACAAATTCCTTGTGACCAAAAGTATCAGAAAGTGAGAATAGAGACTCGAATAAGCATTTTGATTAACAGTTTTCGCAAAGTGAATTTGAAATCCGGGCCAATATGACCCGAAACACCTTATTTGTAAGTTTTTTTTAACAACCCTTCAGAAATATCAGCACAATTTGTTCTCAGTGCCGAAACGTAACTTTGTATGATTTAGAAAAAGTCAAGAACTTCAAACGGCTAGATGCTTATTTAAGAAAGTTATAGCATTTTTAAAATCCATTCTGGGTCATATTGACCCCGACATCTACACAGAAAAAAACAATAAATTTTAACAAGCGCGTAAAGTTTCCCCTCGTTTAATTTCAAGCCAAAGGAGGCGTTAACAACGAAATTGTTTGCAATCTTTCATGCGTCATACAACAATGTTTGCAATCTTTCATACAACAGGCTAGATTCAGGCGTTATTTGGCTTAAATGAACATGAAATATCCCATTATTTTCTGCCAAACCTTGCCTTCCCTTTATGTGCATAAGATAACGCAGAAAATTCAATATTTCTGTTCATCTGTGTAAAGAGGGTTTACGGAAAGTTTTAATAGCGCATAAAAGTCCTTATCGTCTCAACATTTCAGATCTCTCTCCAACTTAAAATTGCTGAAAGACAAAAAAAAATTGAGAAGGAAAGAATCTTGATTAAAATGTTGGGCGAAATTTCTTTAGGATCTTAAGCAAGCTAAGCTGGGATCGGGCATATTATTGCAATAAAGCCTGTCGACATTCGATTTGGGACACTCTTCTTTTAGTGTTTATATTTATATATCTATTTTTTTTTATTTCACAGATCGCTACAACGTTTCAATATAATGACAGCATAGATTCTCCACTTTATTTCATGATACAAAATGTTTACAGTCCGTTGCATTTGGTAAAAGGTCGAAGGTGGTAACCATTATAGGATAAACTCCAAACTCTCTGTGCGAAATATGGCTCGCAGAGTTGGAAAATCAAAACCAGATGTGCAAAAGGTAAAGCAGACACATGAAATGAAGGCGTTAAAAGTTAAAAAGGTGCCCAACCATGATGACAAGCAAAATGTCACTGTAAAACGACTTGCTCCGCAGCTTTACTCTATGTTTTGAGGAAAAAATTCCCAAATAACATTGCCAAAACCATACAGCTTCATTAAGTTTAATTCAAGTTTTATGAAGGCCACTAGAAATCAATTTGGTTTCATTGTGGCACCAAGAAGTGCCAAAAGGTTCCATATTTTAATCAGGTTTATGAGAACCTACTCAGCTTGTTCACAACGATCTTTAAACCTTGTTTTCTCATATTCCTTTTACTCCTATCAAAGGTCTTCGACTTAATGAACTCGTAACATGGTGTTTTGAAATGCCGTTGTAGGACTCATTTATATTATTTAATTATGGGTAGTTAAAAATGCATTTTAACACCACTTTGCCTCCAGTAAATGCAATTAACGGCAAAATGGCATTAGAGGAATTCATGTGGTTTTAAAATGACAAAAAAAAGTATAGTAGTCAGTGGGAAGATAAATTGTCTTTCTGGCAGAACTTTGATTTTTTTCCAATCGCTATGTTGAAGTATACGTAAAACTACAAGTTACTGCCCCAATGGGTCGCTCGGAATGATGAAGTAGGCAACGTACGCAACTAAGTGTAAGCCATTCAGATTGTACAATGCAATATTCTTTGAATGATCTCTTCCAGGCCTAAACTTTTCCAAGCGTCATTATACAAGCAATTTGGTCTGTTCCGATTCAATTGGTGTTCAATAACATAGAAATGGTTGAAAAGGGTCTTCCAAATTGTTCAGGAGTTCAGATATCAAGATCTACAGTTGTAACTATAGTTTAACTGCTTTACAATGTTATTATATATATTCCATCTTAGTCAATGACTAGGGCAGTTGTTAAGTTGATAATTAAATGTATTGAAGTAAGTTTGTTTGGCATAAACATCCCAAAACTATATCATAATGTCTGTTGGTCTTCTAGGGTGAACGATCATCAGACATTATGAGATAATCTTGGGATATTTATGCCAAACAAACTCATTCAAATACATTTAACTAAACATGTGTTTTTGTTTTTGTTACATGAAGCACCTAATCAATTATAAAGATTGAAATTTGGAAATATCCTTCTTATCAACATGCTACGCTAGGATTAGATACTTACTTGACTTTTTTAGCCATAAAGTTACTGTTTCAATTATTAACCTTATGTTTTGAATGACCTAGAACTAACAAAATTATCCTATGATATCTGTGGACGTTTCAGAACATTTATTAAATATGTTTGAATAGTAATCGTAGTTCCAACGGTTGCATGGACGAGACAAGGTGAGTGATCGAGGATTCTCTTCGTGGAAATTATTGCATGAAGAAACGTATCAGTATCTAGCTCCGTTCCCTGGTGACATGCAATGTCTTCATCGAATTATTCCTCATTTCGAGGTGTGCAAACGTCAATGCCAATGCTAATGCTAATATTTGAATGGTAATCGTTGTTATGTATAGCCCAACAAGCTACGGTTACTACTGTATATCTGAAGTTTTGAACTCAAGTCAGTTTTTATGAATTTGAACTTCCCAGGATAATCTAATAATGACTATTGACCTTACAGAAGATTCACTGAATGTGTTTAAATGTTTATCGCCACCTTTCATAGGTTATAAAGCTAGGCCTAGAACATCCCAATATATCTCATTACATCTGTTTACCATCCAAAAAACTCACTCGAATTGATCAAATACATAATGTTACTTTGTTTGGTCTTGAAAACTACAGTTACAGCTGTGGATTTTTAAGTTTTGAATTCCAGGATAGATTGGATAACTTACACAGAAAAAAGAAACATTGAATTATCTGCGTTATCTAATGCACATAAAGGAAATGCTAGATTTGGCAGAAAATAATGGGATATTTCATGTAAACTTAAGCCAGTAACGCCTGAATCTAGTCTATTGTATGAAAGATTGCAAACATTGTTGTATGGCGCATGCAAGATTGCAAGCAATTTCGTTGATTACGTCTCCTTTGGCTTGGAATTAAATGAGAGGAAAATTTACGTGCCTGTTAAACTTCATTATTTTTTTCTGTGTAGAAGATTATCTCATAATATCTGTTGGTTTTCCAAGATATTCAATAAATAAAGTCTGGAATGCGCAAAAATTGTTCAACATCATATTGATGAATTTTAACAACAACCTGAAATGCTGCATTTGGAAGTTGAGTGTATAAACAATGGTTGCTAAGATGATTTTTTACCGTTTGCACTCTAGTTTTCAAAGTGACGTTCAAGCAAGAGCGGAAGCGTGTAAAAATTTTGCTCGCGCAGCAAGAGAATCGGTCGTTTTAGCACGCCAAGTTGGCAAAATTGCCGGATGTGGTTTAATGTGTTTAATGAAGTGGCGGCAATCGTAATCCGGATGTGGCGGAAATATAAGCGACGACAGACGACGTAGAAAGTGGCGGAGAAATATAACCCGGGACGTCGATGGCATGTGAAATGTGTCCCATACTACTGTACAGCGGGCCTAGAAATGAGCCGTGTTGTCGACGTTTAACAAGGTGAATTTGGCGAACCGAGATTACAAACAAAACACGTCGGCAAAGTAGCGGTCCCGAATGCTGTATACGAATATGCTTACAAAGTTTTGTCATGTGTGAAGGCGGATTTCAAGCAGCTTCCGGGACAGATGTGTTATTCCGCATCAGAGGTAAGGTGCCCAAAATTTTCAAAACCATCAAACTATCGAAGATCCCGAAAAAAAACCTCGTCTGGCAGGCCATATGCACGTGTGGTCTAAAAAGGATCTACTTCCAGGAGTGCCTGGAAAAGCGGCGACTACTATTCCTAGAGCAAAACAATAGACCCGTGCTGTTCTGGTCGGATTTGGCGAGTTGTCAGTATAGGAAAAAGGCAATCGAATAGTACATGGTTGTGGTAAACAAAGACCACAACCCTCCCAATAGCCCAGAACTCCACCCTATCGACCGGTATTGGGCCTAGGTCAAATGGAATCTAAAAAAAAAAACTAATTAATCCATGGAACACAAGCAGCAGTTTGAATCTAACTGGAGTTCAGCGGCGAATGAGGTCGATGAGACCACTGTGCAAAATTCAATGAAAGGGGTTAAGCGGAAGGCACGGCAGTTCGGATTTGGCAAACCAAAAGCTTAAACGAACATTTTTTAACTTTCGATAAATGTATTGAACTACCAAAAGAAATATAAGAAGTTATTTATATTTATTATGAATTTTGACTGAGAGAAACATTTTTTTTGTCGACCAAGTTTTGCGCATTCTTTATGTTTCAATACACATCGAAGATTTGCAAAGCCCAGAATGTTGCAACTGTAAGTCTTATGTTCTGATCTCAAGAATAGTTTGGATGACCTAGAGGATCAAAAAGTTAGAAAGTTAAGTTATAAAGTTATAAAGATTTAAAGTTATAAAGTTATAAGTATTGACTGCTGACTTTCCAAGAGATCCATTGAATATGTTCAAATACATATAGTCATGTTTACGTTCTAAATTGTTCACATATTCATGAATACGTAGCGTTGCTTTGTATCTCCCAAAAACCTTTAGTTACTACAGTAGATCTTAAGTTCTGAACTTAAGGACAGTTTTTATGACCTGAACTTCTATATATTCAGGATGTTCTATGTCGTCAATAAGCTATTTTTTTTTTGTATTTTTCAAATACAAAAATTGACGTAGAACGAATTTGCCGGAGTTAATGTACACTTTTATTCAGTCTGTGATTTTATTCAGTCATTTTCTTTTTGGGTCATATATGACCACTTAGGCCAAAAAGGGTTAATATACTTTCTAAAACAAGACTTTACATTTATGAATTTTCCAATTGTATGTAACCCGAAATCAACATTGTTCTGTATTAAAGTTGATTCGAAGAAATATTTTTAACTTTTACCAGCTTGCTATGTTCTACACAGTTGTTCGTTTAGACATTTGCTACAATTTTGCTACAATTTTGCTGAATACACTATAGTTGTATTTCTTCTTGTTTTCATTTTAAAGTCAATTTTCAGTTAAATTTACGCCATACTATAGGCCTTACAACATGAGATGGAGCACCTGAAAAAAATATGGCATACCATCACTTGATTCAACACACCTTAGAGTACGTTTAAGGAAAATTTGGGAGAGATGATATTTTTCTATCTTTTTTAAAGCTACTTTCTGTAACATACAGTTTTCAATAAAAATATACTTCTGGTGCTCAAATAGAATCAAAACACACAGAAATCATGGCTACTTCTGTTCAGTATATGACAATTAAAGGGTGTCCACGATGAGATTGCCACACTATGAAATTACTCTAACTTTTTAACCGTTGGATAGAATTTAATGAAAATTTGAGTGGATTTAGTTCATAGTGCATTATTTACATCCTGCAAGTTTTAAAGTCCTGTGATCAAAACTCGCGGAAATGGAGTCGAAAGAACAGCTCGTGCGTGATAGAATCTTGCGCATTCATCACGAGAACAAGGATCTCTCGCATCGTTCCATCGCTAAAACGTTGGGAATCGCGAATTCCACGGTGTCGCGAGTGATTAAGCGGTTCGAGGAACGGTTGACCACCGATCGGAAGCCCAGAAGTGAAGGAAAAAGTATTCCGTACAACACCAAAAATCACAACCGCGTAGTTAGGGCCTTCAACCGAAATCCGAACGCCTCCGTTCGGGATGTGGCTAAGAAGCTGCACCTAAGCCGAAGTTTTGTCCAGAAGGCCAAAACTAAGGCTGGGCTTCGAACGTTCAAGGTACAAAAGGCCCCTAATCGTGACGAGAAGCAGAACAAGTCCGCCAAAACCCGTGCCAGGAAGTTGTACCTCAACATGCTGACGATAGTTGAATGCTGCATCATGGACGACGAAACATATGTGAAGGCCGACTTCAAACAGATCCCCGGCAACCTGTTTTTCACGGCCAAGGATAAGTTCAGCGTTCCGGAGCATGTCCGCACTCAGAAGATGTCCAAATTTGCGAAGAAACTCCTGGTTTGGCAAGCCATCTGCACGTGCGGGAAGCGGAGTGCACCTTTCGTGACCCAGGACACGATGAACGGACAGGTGTACATAAAAGAGTGCCTCCAGAAGCGGCTGCTTCCTCTCCTGAAGGCCCACAACGTCCCAACAATCTTCTGGCCGGATTTGGCCTCATGCCACTACTCCAAGGACGTGCTGAAGTGGTATGCGGACAATAAGGTCAATTTCGTGCCGAAAATGTTCAACCCTCCCAACACTCCGGAGCTCCGCCCCATCGAGAAGTACTGGGCGATTATGAAGCAGCACCTTCTTAAACGACCTAAGGTAGTGAAGACAGTCGAGGAACTGAAGAAAGTATGGGTTTACATGCAAAAAACGGTTGATTCACAGGTTGTGCAGAATCTTATGGCCGGGGTTAAGGCCAAGGTGCGGGCATTTGCGTATGGACTGTATATAAAATACGAGTAAAATGGTAAAATGAAGTTTAATAGTTATTTCTCAATCCCTGAAAATTTGATGGCAATCGGATGAAAACTCGAATTTTGCGAATCAATTTTGTGTGTGGCAATTTCATCGTGGACACCCTTTACCACGTGTTCTCATAGGAAAACGCTTAATAGGATATTAGTTAATTTTTATTAAGTTTCGAGCTTCTGTAAATCAAACTGTTTCTCACCACGAGTTGTACGTCTGTTGATAAGTGAGATTACGGGATCGGAGGTGAGAAGAAACCACTTGAAAACGTCTTCCAAGCTGACAATACGGTTGAACTTCCTTGCATGCCGTTCCCAAAATTTCCTTATGCACTTATTCCTCGTTTTCTGGGCTTCCGTTTTTTCATTCCATTTTGGGGCTTGTACTTTAGCTAAATCCGTTCTGAAATGGAATAAGGCACAAAAAGTACGTGCCAGAAATAGCCATGCCGCCAAACTGTTCAGAACTTTACCCGATATAAAAAATACTAAGCTCTGGTGAAGCGTATCAACAATTTCAATAGGGATCCACCACCAGTAGCGTATCTCAGGATACTGTAGGGATTCTAGCCAGAAATTATGTTCATTATTTATATCACACTTTGCGCATCAGAACTATGATACATTTAAGTCTTCGAATCTATGAAATAAACTTGCTCAAAGCTTAAAAAAAGTTACTAATAGATAATATTATGTTGTCTGATAGTTTGAAAAGGATCCACTAGGTTATTTTCTATGGCGTTTTTTCTTCGTGATTCAATTTGATGTGGGACACCCTTTAATGCGCGCATTACTACACCCTGAAAAATAATGAATATCACGAGTGATTTACAGTTTTAACAGTAATTTTTATTGCACGTTAATACTTTGAGACACAAATATAAACATTACTCAACTGTTTGTTTCATTTGATGTGTTTTTTTTAACCCTTATTTGAAACCCAAAATAATAAATACTGACACACTCAAAGTTAAGTGCGGATGCTACATTTACAACAGGCCCTAAGGTAGCCTCAAATCTATGTTCATAAGGCATTGAAAAATAGCCAATTGACGGAATGTTGGGATTTGCAAGCCTTGAATCTACATGATCCTGATTTAATGCAGTCAATTTCACGCGTTACGAGAAGTCACAAGTTCAAATTTCATTCCTCGTAAATGTTGTAAATCTTGCAGTCTTGAAGTAAGGAAAATTTGGGGTAGAAGAAAGATTGTTTTCAAATTAAACTTTTTCAGTGATACACGAGCCCAGTTACGCAGAAGTCCATTTGCTTATACTATTCATTAGTCTGAACATGGCGACACGTTTAAGCATCTTTAAAATATTATTTGACGAAGGCCAACGACTGGGTTTAGCACAATATTACATTAAATTTTCACAAGCATTTGGAGATTCAGAAACAAAATGAACCCTACAAGATAAGATAGAGCTAATTAACCTCTACAATCTATGGCCTTGAAAAGTAGGAGCTTTGATTTTTTCTGATGATAACTAGAACTAGATCCCTTAGAAAACAGACATTTCGAGTTTTTATAGTCTTGCGAATTTAAGAACAGACGCAAATTTCAGTCTAGCGGTCGGCTCCTTTCATGTGCATCCAAGTAGACTTAAATTTACATGATTTTTTTAAGTGTGTAGCCATGGTTTTAGCTCCCATCGTTTGAACCAAACACCGAAAAACGTTATCTAATGAGTCGTTTATGCAGTACAAGAATATCAGCTTGTTCAATAAATAATATTTAATTAAAACGATGATGAATCGAAATGTAGTCCCTGGTAAAGTTATGGCTCGGTCTCGAAGACCTAAGAGGAAGAGAACAAAAAGTTTTATTTGCCTAAGGAGTGTATCGAAAAGTAGTTATAAACATTCGATGCGTTATTACGCATAAACTACTGTATATATTTTTAGCGTGTAAGCGCCATTTGCTTTGTTTACATGTCAAAAATGATTATTCGGTTCATTCATTTCCGTTGATAAAGTTGTATTCAAAATGTCGCGAATTGAATTTGAGACTAAAAAGAAAAGTGCCCAAACAAACTCCGGAACAAAAGTCTCGTGCCAAAACCAGGGCTCGAAAGCTGTACAGCTGCATTTTGGACAATGTCGACCAGTGCATTTTGATGGATGACGAAACATACGTTAAAGAAGATTCAAGAACGCTACCGGGGCCGCAGTTTTATACTAAATCTGTTGAGGGAACGTGTGCCAACCAGCAGATACGACTGTTGCGATGGAGAAATTCGGTCAGAAAGGTGCTCATTTGGCAAGCTATTTGCACATGTGGCTTGCGTTCTTCAATTTTCTATACAAAAGGAACTATAAATGCTGAGATTTATCAAAGAAATGTTTGAAGAACAGGTTGCTACCATTGTATGAAAGCACCAGTCCCTCTCTCTTCTGGCCAGATTTGGCATCGGCACATTACGCCAAATCCACTCTACAGTGGCTGACGGAGAATAACATCAAGTTCGTAGAAAAGACATCAACCCACCAAACTGTCCCCAGTTGCGACCGATCGAACGCTATTGGGCAATAGTCAAGCGTATATTTAAGAAGGATGGTACAGTGTCCCAAAACATGACCGATTTTAAGAAAAATTGGGCAGCGGCATCAGGAAGTGCACAAAGGTCACTGTGCAGAATTTGATGGCAGGTGTCAAATCAAAGGTACGGGCATTCTACAGAAATGAACATGATGACTAGTTTTCCGTTTGGATCTTTTGTAAACATGTTAAGCTATAATAAACTGAAATAGTATGTTAATTTTAACCATGTTTTCATGCCTATTTTATTATTTGGAAGTTTATAACTACTTTTCGATACACTCCTTATGGTAACTCCCATACAAGTTTCCAACGGCCGCTGCACTTCGAGCTCGCAACTTCGTAAGCTCAAATGTCGGAAAATGACCCGAGCAGTCGATTGAGCTAAGTGAATCTGAATCCATACTTTGACCCCCCTTTTGGTAACAAATTGCAAAACAATGGTAACGGTAAATCGTAAACTTTATTTCCCACAACGTTTCAATTTTGGTAACTGAAAACCGCATGCGGAACGAACACCTCATTGAGGACCAGGTAGTAGGTAGGTTTTGGGTGGTGAGGAAAATCGTCAACACGATTGGGCAGTAATACTAATACACATCCGGTCGGTTAATTAATGCCATCATGGGTAAACGAGGCGAAAGGATAAGTAGGAAGGTTCGGTCACACGCACTCCAACACCCAACCCAAACCCGTGCGCACAGTTCGAGAGTGATATTTGAATGGACGAAGAAATGCTGAAAATGAATGGAATTTAATTAATTTTACCTGAGGGAATGTGCACGTTGGAAAACACTTTGGTTGGGAGAGGGAAAATGAAGCTGGATCGGATCGCTATGTGTTCGGGGAAAGCCACACAAATAACCATACATTAAAAGGGTCCGGCATAAATCTGGATGACAGAGGGTGGTGGGAAACGACAGCACAAATGGTCAAGCGAGGGGTTGGGGGGAAAGCTCAAAGATCGTAAATTAAATATTTATTAAAATTTCACTCTACGGCTACGAGGAAACGCTTTTCCAGTGATTGGTGGGGATCTTCGTTGGTTGACTTGGAAGGGTGGTGGTGTTAGTTTAACAGCAGAGAGGAACCTGCGGATTCCGTTGGCATTCTATTGTTACAAGCAGCAGTAATTATCATTCGGTAGCGAAGCAGTTTGGCTTTGATGTTGTTTCGATGGAAACGCGTGGTAGTTTTAAAACTCAGGTTCACCGTAACAACCCGACCTCCGGTGCACTGTACAATTATTACCTACCGACCACAAGCCTGTGGTTAATTCCCGCAGAAACGCACTGCCGCACTGACGGACTCTGGACGAGTGCAGACCCTTTTTCGAACGGTCCTCTATCAAATGGCTGTGTAATTACCGAAGTGCAACCAAAGGATCCGGGAAGCTAATGCCAAAGTGACCCACCGCTGCTGTCAGGTAAATGAGCGCTTATCAGATTTCCGCCCGCTCCGCTTGCTCCGGTTCGGAAGTGTGTGTTGTGTTGTGGATTGGATGTCCGGCTGGATGCGGAACAAAGGAAAAAGTTACTCGACCGTGATGCAGGTAGGCCGCAATATTTTCCCACCAGGCGCATCGTTTGAACCGTTCAGTGTCCAGGTAGACGAAGTCCGGTTGTACGGGTGAGGGCGGAGGAATCATCGGACGAAGTCCACTTGTGGTAAAAGAGTCCCGGAAAATAGTCAGTTGTGAACGAGGAGTGGGCCTGGTTGGGGAGTTCAAATTAAGCATTATCAGCATTGAAAATCAGGTTTAATTATCGCAGACTTTGCTGAAAATGTTGTGGAAACGATGGCGTATTGAGAATTCAGTCGTTTTAAAACGATGGACTCTTAAAAGTCATGGTTAATCGAGATCTACTAAGTCGGTCGAGAATTATGTTCTATTATAAAAATATACAGATCGTTTGTAAACAAAAGTATCTCTAAACAGATCATGAAACCGATTATAGACATAGAGCAGTTCCAGGCGAAACCAGCCATAAAATGTCGGAAATTGACACGAGCCGCTTGGCTTTGGACGAAATTTCGCAAACGTATTCAGTATAACAGAATACGTATTTTGACATAAAGATATATTCACTCCTGTTTCATTGTACTCAATTTTTGAGTACAATTGTGTACTATCTCTTTTTCTCTCGGAAATGTTAGGGAAGCGGAACCTATCTTGAGATCAATAAGCAGACCTCCAGTGGAAATCGGTGAATATGCACTGAATACCGAACACAAAGTACACAAGTTATTCACAATTTATTCGTCCACTTAGCGTCAATCGTTTAGCAACACACAAAACATTCGATTCTGATAATTTTCTTCCAATTTAATACAGAAAAGTAGCCAATGCTATGTATCTATTTTAATTATATCGTACTGTTTTTAATCAAGAAAAAAAAACAAACAAGTTAACGCTCTCCACTACTACACTCAAAAATGACGTAGATCATTTGACAGCACTTCACGTGTGTTGAGTAGGATAACCAAGATAAAATAAAAGGGTTTGTTTGTTATTCTTCCTTGAGAATATTGACAACAAAATTCACCATAACGTTGGGCATAGAATGCTCTATGAATGATTGAACACGCACACTAGCGTTGATGTGTATGCTATACAGTATGTGAGCAGTGCCGCCATATTCAACAGAGATGGAAAAATATTATTAAATGTCGAATATTATTTCTCGATAAATATTGAAAAAATCTACAATTGAATGTATGTAATTATTTATTTAATCTTTGGAAAAGTAAAATAGTTCAACTTTGGGCGCTTTGTAGCACTCCCACAAAAAAGGTGATATTGAAGTACTGCCAACCCTATTTCATTCGAATAAGAGTCACAATAAAATAGTTTGGCAACTTCAAGCGATTGAGTTGATTGTAAACACGGTTCAGAATAGGTGCCTGCGTATTTAAATTATTGTGAAAATTAATCCCATAGTTTTCTAGTATTTTATCACGTATTCGTAGATTCTCGTGTGGCTAGTGTAATAAGTGAAGTGTGATTTTTATGGTTTGTGCAATTACGCACAGAAAATGTGTGAGGATATAGTGAAATTAAAGAGAAAACTTGGAGTCTGGCCCGAGTATAATCTCTAGTACGGTTAGATCAATACGACAAATTTGTAGTGCAAAAGTAAGAAATTGTATTGAAAATCTGACTGCTCATTATTTTTACGAAATTTAAGTCTCCGAAACGTTTTTGTAGCTTTTATTTATATTCAAGAACTAATTTTATTTGCCAGGATTATATATTCTTGGTTACTGCGTCCATTTATTGGATAAATTAAACGTCTGTTAACGTTTGAAGTTGGATGACTGTGATGAATATATGTACTATGGTGAGCATAGGTTCCGCTTCCCTACTAAATTTTCGTAAAAAGTGGATCTACTCATAAAATTGAGTAAATCCATTTTTTACGAAAATTTAGAATCATTTCCGTAAGAGAAAAAGAGATAGTATACAATTGTACTCAAAACTTGAGTACAATGAAACGAGAGGGTTGCTTGGACTCAAGGGTAAATTTTGGGAAGCGCTTATGTGTTTTTGGTACAACAGTTGGTTTACGTTGTGACTGTGTTTCAAAAATCTTAAGCAAGGCTTGCTTTCTTGCCATTCGCTTGAGAATACCACCAATAGCATTACATGAACTTTTCTCATGAGACGTTCCAATCCATGTATTGGCTTGAAATTGCTCACGCTGGCAAAGTTCTTTATGTTTTTATAGTGGGCCGCTGCTCCATCTGACATGAAAAAAAAATTGTTGAGCAATATATTGGATTTTGTTTAATGAACCCTAGCAACTTTGATATAAACAACTGAAATGTTATTGAGTCATGGGTCAATACTTCAGATATTATGATAAAGCTTTTGTTTCCCAATTTATTGTCCTCCTTGTAAAATACTTCAAAGATTTGGTAATAAACAGGTTCTACCACCTGATTTAATTGTGTTATCACTACCCTAGCAGGAGCGAATAACTGGATAAATGGCCTTGGTATTTATGAGCTCAGATTAAGAGGTAAAATACCTGAGGATAATACCAAAAACAATTGTACTCTCACAATGTTAACATTACGGATACTTCACAGTATGAGGTAAGACAATACCAAGGAATCGAAATTAGGTATTCCTAATCCGCTCGGTAGAGTTATTCCAAAATGGTAGTCTTGATTTTCAAACATCAACACTTAAAAAATCAAATTGTCATTATAATTAACTTTAATTGGCTTCTGTGGGGGCTTAGGACCAATTTACACTTGGCGCGATACACGGTAAAAATTGGACATAAAATTGTTGTTGAAAATCTTTTCCAAAAGTGCCCATATTGCAATGTATGGCGACCTTTGAAATTATGTAGCCTTGTTTAAAAGTCGTCAATTCTAAAATTAAATTGCCTTGCGCTGAAAAATAAATGTGATTGTTCTGAATCACACAGCGGTGATTACTTTAAATAATTTGATTTAATAGATTGACTTGGAACTTTTTTATGAATTGAAACATATAGAAACTTTGTTTTGGACACCAACAAAACATTTGGTTGATTCAAAGCAGAGTGATTTCTTTGCGTGCATCAATGCTTTTTTATCAGTGTACTTGACAACTGTTGAATTGATGCGATCTCGAATTACCGATGTTGATTTTGTGTTGAACAAGAGCAATAATATATTGCTTATGGTTACTTGGCTAGTTAAATAATGATTTCAAAGAACCTATTTTTCTTTAAGGGCCATGCGTAGCGTAGTAGCTACTCCGTTACTGATCAGAACTAGTGTAATTGAACAGAGAACCACATAGATGGAGCTTGGGATTAGCATTACATCAATGTACATGTTCACTAGTTCATTCTATTTATAAAGGGTGTATTCGATAAAAATGGCACACACATATATACTCATCAAAATTAAACTGATTTTCGGATTTTCTTGAAATTTTCAGGGAATGAAGAACTACTAATGAGTTTTGATTTACAACATTTGTTTTATTCAATTTCGTCTCCCATCCCGAATGCCCGCACCTTCCTTTTCACTACACTTATCAAATTTTGTACAACTGATTTTCCCAGTGTTTTTGTTGTTTTTACCCAAATTTTCTTCAATTCTAGCTCTGTTTTTATAGTTTTGGGATGTTTGCGAAGTTCCGTTTTAATAATTGCCCAGAATTTTTCAGTTGGACGAAGTTCCGGTGAATTTGGTGGGTTCATATCCTTTGGCACAAAATTGACTCCGTTGGCTCGGTACCACTCCAATACGTTTCGAGCGTACTGGCAGGATGCTAGATCAGGCCAAAACAGAGTTGATCCTTTGTGCTTCTAAATGAATGGCAAGAGACGCTTCTTAAGGCACTCTTCCGTGTAAATCGCACCGTTTAATGTTCTGGAAGTGATGAAGGGAGCACTTATTTCACAACATCCGCAAATCGCCTGCCAGATTATAAACTTCTTTGCAAATTTCGATAGTCTCTTCTTTCGAACATACTCCGGAACATCGAACTTCGACTTGGCAACGAAATGTTCTTGCCCTGGAAGTTGACGGAAGTCGGCCTTGACGTAAGGTTCGTCATCCATCACGATGCAACCGGATTTGGTGAGCAGCTTCGTGCTGAAGATTTCCGGGCGCGGGTTTTCACAGTGATGTTTTGTTTTTCATTCCAGTTTGGGGCTTTTTGCACTTTTTAAACATGTAACCCAGCACGCTTCATGGTTTTCTGCACAAAACAAACTGACACCTTAGACTTTTAGCGACATCTCGAATAGACATGTTTGGACGGTTCTTGAATTGTTGTACGACTTTCCGTGCATTATACTGTCCAGTGGACCACTTCTACGGCCACTTTCTTCCTTCCTTTTGTACACTCAGACGCTCCTTGAAGGTTCATTTAATTAATACGCTTTGCGACATCTTTGCATTTCAGGGCACAGAGTACCATGACAATTTAGTGCTTGTAATATTAAATTTGTTTTTCAGCATTTCAGCAAAACATTTTAATTAAATTTTTTTTAATTCTGAACTACAACTACTATTATATAAAAGACTGGCATATGATACTAGCAGTATATGATTGTTTCTAAATATATGTTTTTAGGGATATTACAATAAGATATTATATTTATTTTAGAAATCATCGAATCGGGCTCTTCGATCACTAAAACTGGTTTTTTCGACCTATAAAATAGTGATTGAATAACTGATTCCCAAAATAATAAAACAAATCAAATATCTTTTCATTGAAATTTTATCTTTGTTGAAAGGACTGATCTACTCTGCTTTTCAGCTTTTCCAGGGCTATTCAGATATTTATACATATCCAGGTTTTATTTTGCTGTAACAGTCCAGTGGCTTTCAGTTACATTATGAAAATACATAAATTATATTCTGTGTACGTAATATACAAATATTCCAAAGGGTAAGGGGGGGAACACAGGATGCCAGACGAAGTGTAGGCTGGATGAGGGATTCGTGGTTATCTGGCCCAAGTCATGGATGACAATTACGCCTTCTTTGATGGAAATCGTCAGAACGAGATCAGCGAAGGTCTAATTATCTTCCGACAGTCTACAGTGACCTTGCTAACCCTATTTTTAACAAACCACCAGGCGGAAATTCTAATGTGTATTGCTTATTCTTTATTTCCTGTAATAAGAGCGTTTCGTTGGAAGGAGATTCTCTATCCTTTCCGTGGGTTTCGTGTAAGTGCTTCTGCTTACGGGTCCACACCTCCGTTTTTGGTCCTTCATACAACGTAATAGTGAGGATTACAGGAATGTAAAGTTTGATCTTACCATTAGGAGGAACTGTACGCCATGGCAAGTCCTGTACTGGTGGTGGCTTCCTATCACATCACATCACATCACAGTTGACTTTAAATATTGAATTTTTTTTTAACATGTAAGAATCGATTTCACAATTTTTACAATTTTTTTTCATAAAAGTAAGGGTGAGGGTCACTAATACATCACTTTTTTGTGCGCCTTTTTCTTTTTGAGTTAAATGTAAATTTGTCTGTGATATAAATGTTAATAAATAATTATAGATGGGTTAATATAAAAATTTAAACCTTAACATAACAAAAAAAACTCGCGTTGTTGCGCTTTTTGATCATAGTTGTTCATACTGCTGATCGAAAATTATGCAAGAAAAAATGCAAAACTACCAATTTTAACACGAGTTTCTCTCCTATTGGGGACAAAAGGGGACAAACAATTTTGCATAGATCTTGTAGATGAAATTTTGTACTTTCAGTTCACGTACTCTGTGTTTGCAAATAAGGGAATAAGATATCTTGCAAAAACGTATTTCCTTTTACACTTCAACCCCTACAACTTTCTTGTGTATTCAAAATGTGCGTCATACTATACCCTAAAAGTCATCTGTGCAAAGTTTTCAAATTCAAATTGAAATAAAAAAGTTACAGCAAAAACCATAATAAGATAATTTGAATGAGTCCTAAAACGTCATTTCAAAACAGCATTTTACGAGTTCATAAAGTCAAAATAAAACCTTTGATGGGAGTTAAAATATCTTGAGAAGACAAGGTTTTAAGATCGTTGTAAAGAAGCTGTGTAGGTTTTCATAAACCTGACTAAAAGTTGAAACCTATTGGCACTTCTTGGTACCATAATTACACCAAATTGAATTCCAGTGGCTATCATAAAACTTTAATAAAACTTAATAATGCTGGATGGGTTTGGCCATATTACTTGGGTAATGTTCTAAAGGATTAAAAAAAATTACTCTATTATCTTGGAAAAATAACCATTTATCAAAACCAAATAGACACATTGATGCTCTTATAAAGCTGTCATAAAGCAGGAATAAAACACATTTACATTTGAGTTATTTCTAGGGGTATAAGCATTGGCCTGGGACACGGACATATGAAAGAAAAAAATATTCACGCCTTATTAGTTTCTGAGAGCCTTTTGGGTCCTTTTTAATAACTGTGCAAAAATTCAGCTTGATCGGTGAAACTATATTTTTGCGCCTGAGGTTTTAATTCTACATAGGATTTTATATGGGAAAACTTACTTTTACAATTTCGCAGTTATTGAAAGACTTGAAAAGCTTTCATAAAGCAAAAGGGAACTGGAATTTGAATTTTGACCCAGGCTTATAAGCATATTCAATGAAACCATCGTTCCCATAATCATAATCATTCATACTAGGTGCTCGTTAGGTTCCCTTATGGAGTAATGAAATACATTGCACATGTGATGAGCTTTCACCTCAACAGCCGGACAACCCTAAAATGTAGTGCACAAATATATTCGTTATTAACATATCATACCACCCGTCTATATTTGCTCAGAACTCAATTTCATCGTTGCAATTCCGCAAACCGACGCTGAACGATCCAGTCAACAATTTTTGCTTCATACCTATCAATTACACCGCAAAAAAAAACGAAGCACCACATTTTAATAACCGATCCCGGAAAAATACCACCGATTCCTTCCTCCCTGGGTGGCATCTATATCTACATGTAGTAGCTGTAAGTGAAATGCAGGAGAATTAAATGCACCCTCTGTGTGTATTTTTTCTGCTTAACATTCATAAAAGGAAATGAAATAAACATGTTCACCGGTTATGAATTTATTTGCGCAAAAAAATATTCAACATGTAAAACGAAAAATGCACGATTTTGATTTTTAAACATTTGCCAAAATGTATTAAATCTGACGTGATGTCTCGCTACTCCGATAGATAATGGAGCACGTTGTGCCACGCGATATGCAGTTGGTTTTTCAGCCACGAATCATTCAAACTGCTCAATGATTTCGTTTGCGTGCAAATATTATAATAACTCACAGCGGTTGCAAACATTTTATGATAAAATGAGCCAATGTGTGTAGGTTTGTAGCTGTACTCTATGTACATTATTGCGGTCACACAAGAATCAATGGAATATCGATGTGATTGATTTCCTTTTCTGATTCATTGCATATTTTATGGGATCCAAAACAGCACTTGCGCGCACTGTTTTGATCCTATTGATTTTTGATCGGATTCGAATTTTTCGAAAAAGTGTTGCTATAAAAATTTTAACAACCGTTCATTTGTTTACACGGAAAAAAATCCGTGCCCGGATCCGTGAACTGCAGTCATGAATTCGAGAACAAGCAAAAATACACCGTGAACTGAATCACGTAATCATGAACTAAATCACGTTCTTAGGTAAAAATCCTGAAAACGTGAACTAGTTCACGGTCCGTTTTCATTTTCGTGAACGCTTTTGTTTCTGTGTACAGACGCACAAAATGTCCTCTGATTGAAAATTGCTATGCTAACCGTTTCCAATCAGCGAAGTGCTACTCATAAGAAACGCCAACTACATTGACCTGTGCTGCGTCGAAAATTTCTATGAGCAATAAAAAGGCTCGTGCTACTACAATTAGCTGGAGCTGACAAGTGAATGAAGTTTGTAATGTCTGGAGGGCTTTGAAAACTGACAACACTACTGCGCTCTGTTCGGTCTGTGCCGTTGTCTTTTGATTAAATGAAAATCCGTCCAGACATGTTCGGTCCTCACACCGACTACGGTTCAGCCCTATTGTTGAACTGGATGCTACAATTTAGAGCCCGAAGCAACGCAGCTGCCAACTGATGTTGCAACATGTCACTCAATTAACGGAAACATGACAGCTCATCATATTCAGCGCTCACGTTTGACGACTGCCTGATTCGAACTATGGAGGCTCCTGCTCGTATGTAGCTAGTGTAGGGTTGCCATGTGGGATCCTGAAGGAATGTGTGCCCTTCTTTGTAATCATTTTTTGGTAAAAGGGCTGTTTAAATGGCAAGGTTTGGTTGCATTCATGGAATGTTGTGTTGAAGTAACTTTATCCTATTCCTACTTCATGATATTGAAACGGTTTTAAAACTTGAATGCTGTGAAACTATTAGAGCAACACTGAAAAATGACAAAATTGGACTCAAATCAACTTTAAACACAGACAAAATGTAAATCATAAATAATTACATCATTCACTGTAGTTGTTTAAAAACACAATATCGATGATTTCTGAAAACATGAAACGCCAAAAACCTTTTAAAGCAAAGGGTAGGGAACGGTTCAATCAGGAGTGACTGTTTTAAACAGTTGTTAGGAAATAAGGCCTGAACTTGAAAAAATGAACCAGACAAAAGTGTTCGCCAAGAATTTATTTTATGTCGGATGTCCTTGAAAATTTCAGGGAATGAACTAATGCACATGAATTATGTTTTGGCATAATTACTTTGATGTAGAAGGACATGTTCGCTTATCACCATGAGGCACCAGGAGTGAACATTAATGTTTTTAGCTAGAATGAAAGATTTGAAGAGAAAGTGTTGAAAGTTCCGTCAGAGTGCAGCAGGTAGGAAATCAAACAGATGTTTTTTTTTTAAATTGAGCGAATGGGCATGTATCCAATGGTACTCGAGAATGGTCTACAATGGTACAATGGTACTTAATGGTATCTCCCATGTGCGCATCAATAAACAGAGTGCACACAATAGATCGCTAGAATAACTATACAAGCCACAGTGGTACACGAGCGTCTTTCCATGCGTCAATTTTTGTCTGTTGAAGTGGCGGACTTGTTCCGTTGCTACAACCTACCCCGCAGTGGGATGTTAGGCAAAGATTGACGTCCATGGTCTTCTTCATCATACGAGGCACTTCAACAAACTGCTGACTCTGAGCCTATTACCCGAGAGAGGCTTCACCCAGCTCAACTTCGATTTCTGAAACATTGATTTTGCACTCCTACACTAGAAAGTTAATTTTAGTTTAAATTACAAAATCGAAAGTAATACTCACTAATCCGTTCGTTGTTTTCAGCAACGAAACTGATTTGTTCTTTTAATGAAGATACATTCGTAATTAATTGCACGCGCCAACTGTCAAAAGCACTGAAGCTTTTGTTGACACAGAAAGAACATTCGTACATTGTACGAAAACAATGCAAAGAGCTACGAATATTTGGTCACAAATTAAAAGAAACGTCTTTCTGGTGGTTACATTAAGGACTGACAGATCCACTTTATCGACTCAAAATGTAATTGACAAAAAAAGCGTAACCACGTGGAGTTGTCCAGCGTTTTTTTTTTAATGTTTCTGACTTGGGGTTCGAACCTGATTTTTTTGAAAGTGCTGATTCTGAATCCGTGGTTGATATCACTAGGCCACGCTGACTCGTGAGAACAATTTTGATTAATGAGCATCAAGTTATAGCTCTCGACAGCACTTTAATTTTTATTTTGGGTTAGATAAATTATCCCCGCTCATACCAGCAGAAACACCATCATGCATGAGTACGGTATAAAAGAGAAACAGTGATTGGCTGGTTATCACGAAGTTCATTTCGTGCATTTTACAAAAAGGTGTAATGATAGTATTTCACCAGATAAAAAGCATTATGAATGTTTCATACAGTATACGAGACATTTATTCTATGTTAAAAATCCATGTTTACGAAACGCGTGAAAGCTACTTTACGAAAATAAATTTTCAGTGTAATTACTTTATTCAACTTCATTTCCATCGCTGAAAGCCCGCACCTTTCCCTTAAGACCCCTCATTACATTTTGTGCAATGGTAGAACTGACCTTTTTGGTCACTTTCTTCCATTCTTTCTTCAACTCCAGCTCGTTCCGTAGTTTCCACAGGACGTTTTTAGTGCAAAGTCACCGCATAAACTTTATCAGTGTGGTAAGTTTCTTCGTGTAAGTTCCGATGATCGACTCCACTTTATTCGCAGGAAGAACCTCTGTAAAAACTACCTGAAACAACATTCTGGTGAAGCTTGTCAGTCCGGTTACTGTCGAAAATGCGAAAAAAAATTCTTCATCATACAAGGCACTTCAGCAAACTGCTGATTCTGAGCCTGTCACCCGAAGAGAGGTTTCACCCAGCTCAACTTCGATGTCGCAAACGCTGATTGCATTCCTCGGTCGAACCAACGCTTTCATGGACACCAATTTTCTTCTTCTAACAGCTACCATCAACGTCTTCGACAAGTGCGGCCGTCCACAAGCCTGTAGAGCTGTTCTGTAATACGCTTCCCACACAAGCTGCATTACCGAGAATTTCTGTACTCGAAGTAAACTTCGAATACGCTGGATTTGTAGCTATTTCTGGACACGCTTATAAGGGAGCACTTGTTGCATTTTCGACACGTTGCTGGGATTATCAGAATGCAGTACCTTGTGTGATTCTGGAGCGAATTACATGCGACCTCCCACTAAAGCCAATCAACATAAAGGATTGGCCAATTCCTGGATCAATTCAGTCGGCTGAACCCCAATTTCATAATCCTGTGACTATCTGCATCTTTCTCGGAAACAAACTTTTCTTCCAGCTGCTTGAGCCGGGAACAATCCAGCTTGGGTCGGACAACTGCCTTCCTATACTCCAGAACACTAATCTTGGTTGAGTAATTTCTGGTGCCTACAATGAATGCGACAAAATACCACACAGTAGCGCCTCTTCCTGCTTACTAACGACGTCCAGTGAACTTGTCTCCGGACAACTCCAAACATTTTGAGAACAGGAAGAATATTTTGGGATTCTCCAGTAACAGAATATACAAATGCTTCTCTGCACTACAACCACGAAGAAACCCGATGCGAAGAGCATTTCACAAAGCACACCAACTGTGACAGAACTGGAAAATTCACCGTTCATCTTCCACACTCCGAGAGCCTATCTACTTTTGGTAAATATAGGGATATTGCAAAAAGACGACTGCTACACCTCGAACGCAAGTTAGAAACAAACCCTGAGTTAAGCCGACAGTACCAATATTTAAACGTTTGCATTAAAAAAAAATGGACAAAAATTGCCGATTTTTCATAGATTAGCCTTCACCCTCACTGACAAAACTACCCATGTTGCATCGATCATAGTAACCTATGAGTCAGCAAACACAGTTTGACAGCTATATCAGTCGAACTCTAACCGTGATGGCAAAAACAGTGAAGCAACTCCGTTCAGAAGTGGGAAACGGACATCGTGCGGCACTTTGTGGACCTCGGGCACGCCCATTCCGGCATCTACAACATCTTGGCACTATTAAAAAACAGTAAGAGCATCGAAATAAAGCCCGGTTCTGGATAGCCGACGACCCTGAGTGACAAGAAGCTCCAAAGGATGCTGAAGAGGAAGACCAAGTGAAAAGTGGCTACATCGCTGCGTGCGCTTGGCCGGGAGGTCGGTTCAACCGGCCGAACATACATGTCAGGAAGCGGAATCACGTCCACTGGTTTCGGAGCTGCAGGCAATTATACAGCGGCATCGGCTGAGTAAGATGGTCAACTCGATTTTCCCGTCGAATCGCGACGTGGCGGTGGTGATGGACGACGAGTCCTATCTCACCCTGGATGACAACGACTGGCAGGGCATTTCGTATTTTACTTCCCCCACAAAGGAAGTGAGCTTTAAGGTGTTGTTCTTTTCACAAGTTCCCCAAGAAGGTGCTGCTGTGGCTGACAATCAGCGAGAAGGGGATGTGAAAGCCGTTCTTCTTTCGCTCCGAACTGGCCGTGAACGGGGAAATTTATAGTACAAAATGCCTGCCGGAAGTTGCGCCGTTCATCAAGAAATACCATTAGGGCGAAGACGCGGTGTTCCGGCCGGTTCTGTTGTCGGCCCACTACTCGAAGCGATCGTTGGAGGAGATGGAACGACTGAATATCGATGTGGTACCCAAGTTGGCGAACCCGCTCAACGTCCCCCTTCTGCACTCCATCGAGAATTTCTGTCGTGAAAACTGAGGGGTAATTGATAAATAAAACGAAGAAAGAACTCAAAAACATGCCTACACGCATGTTTTTGTCCGCCCTGGTGAATGTTCCGGTGAACTGCCAGAAGGCCACTCGCAAGGCCGTAGAAAATTTTTTTAAGTTAGCTTAAGTAATTACCGTCCATGGGTAATTTATCAAAAGCAATTATCTGTCTAAGCTTTTTATATCACCATCTCAAAAAAAAGTCCATTTTTTTATTGCAAACGTTATTATGTTGGTCTTGGATCGCCAGTTTTTACACATTACGGATGTTTGTTAGTTCCAAGCATCATCTATCTGCCCAAGTAACACACAAAACATCTTTAAGGAATGATTTATAATTGTTTGCATTATAAATGCATTATAAACGTATTGCAAAACATGTCAAGTTTGGAGCGGTCTGTAACTCTCGAATTCTATATCGCTCTGACAAACGGTCGAGCTAAAAATACTTTTTCCAATGCTCCAAGTGCTTACTACTTCATTATCGTTCTTAAAAACATGTTTCCATACATTTATAATACATAAACATGACAAGATTTTATGGGCAGTTCTATATGCTGTTGAAATTACATTACATCAACCTTGTTTTGCAAAACGTGTTCTTTTTACTCCTTGCGATGAACATTGTGGTTTCACTGCCAACGGAAAGCATATCATACATACTCAGAGTTCACTTTTCAACAATCTGAGTTGGCTTAGCAAAGAAGCTACAAACCTATCACGCCAAGGACTAGTGTTCAAATCCCACGCTTGGTGATATTATATTTTTGTATGAGGATAGTTTTTTTTTCATTTTATGTTTTATAAGGCTTCACTTTTTGCGCTTTTTGCGTCATATTAAAGTATGAATTAAAGTATTATACACCTAAATTTATTACCTATTTTTGTCGTTTAACAGTATTTTAAACTTGTTTAATACAAGCTGTGTTGCTTGGGTGTTCTCTGTCTAATTTCATCTGATCTGGATATAACGAAGTAGCAGCTTCGGATGGTCAACCATGCTCAGTAGGGCAACTGTTCGCATATTCTTCTCCTGCTCCCATAATGATCCATAAATAAAATTTAGAGACTAAAGAGTAAATTAACTCCGATTGGGTTAAATTCGTAATAGAGATTGGACTCTGATAAAATGCGACACTTTGTTTTGGATGTAACTTTTTATCACGTTGGTAAAAATTAATAAAATTTTGGGTAATACTAGTTAAGAGTGTTATGTTTATGCAAAATTTTATAATTTGTCAAGTAGTTTTCAAGATGCATTCGAAACAAGAAGAGCTACTCCAGCAAATCTTGGGCGCGGTGATCGATAATCCTGGTCAGTCGCACAGATGGATCGTCAAAAGGCTTGGAATCCACCATTCCACCGTGTCCAGCGTTGTAAAAATGTTCCAGGAGACGAAGACCATCAAGCGGCGCGCTGGAAGCGGCCGAAATCCGAAAATGGAATACCCAGAGAAGGCGCGGAAGATAAGGCAGTACTTTAAGAATAACCCAAATCTTTCCACCCGAGATGTGGCCAAAAAAGTCAATTCGTCAAAGTAGTTCGTCCAGCAGACCATGAAGCGGGCTGGGCTACGTGTTTTTAAGCTCAGGAAGGCACCAAACCGGACTGACAAGTAAAACACGGTGGCCATATTGCGTGCGCTGAAGCTGTACCATGAGTGGCTGGTCAAGCCAAGCTGTCTCGTCATGGACGACGACACATATATCAAGGCGGACACCAAACAAATCCCCGGCCTCGAGTTTTTTTGTCGGTACGTCCCGCATGGAGGTTCCGGAAAAGTTCCGGAAGAGAAAGATGGACAAATTCGCGAATAAGTACCTGTTGTGGCAGGCGATCTGCGAGTGCGGACGGTACAGCCGTTCGTTACAACCGGCACCATAAACGGGCAGATTTATCGCTTGCAGAAGCGCTTGCTGCCCTTCCTCCACTCTCACCGTGGTCCCACGCTGTTCTGGCCGGATCTCGCTTCGTGCCATTACGCCTGTAATGGATTGGTACGGAACAAAGGGCGTTAATCTGGTCCCGAAGAAGGCGAACCCGCGGCGAACCCGAAAAACTGGGAGAAATTGTGTAGGAAAGATGAACAAAGCCTCGCCCAAGATCTCATGAGCAGTGTTAAGATAAATGTACGAGTATTCAGTTTGGGGGAGGAAATTCAATAAATGAATTTAGGGCAAAACATAGCCAATATAAAGTTATTTAATCCCTGAAAATTTGGGAAGTATCGGATTTAAAATGAATTTTTGGTGATCATTTTTGTGTGTCTCCTTTTTTCCGAGTCCAGTCTTTAACACAAACCGTTCCACGTACTCTTAAATCATTTAATTTCAGATAGGATGAATTACGACTGATGAGATTAATATAGGCAAACCTTCCCTACCAGATCGAAAAAGTAAACAAAACACGATGGAGAAATCAAACAACAAGTCTGTCCACACTCACAGCCTACTCCATTGATTTTCCTCCAACATTGCCAACTTAGTAGTCTATCAATTTTGACAACGATGTGCAAGGAAACCATTTCAAGGATTCATCCGAAGCAGACAATGGAAACACCTTTTGAGTAGAGACGCTTATTTTAGCAATGTAATATAGTTCTCATCTTCGAGCCAAGCTGGGAAGCCAATTTAAATGATAATGATTTATTGTCGTTGTAGATGACAATCGAAGCAGATGTATTTGCTCTCTGCAAACGCTAGTCCCGACGTGGATAGCATGAACAATAACAACCATCGTCGTTGTAACCGAAGTCAATAAAGGCAGTTCCCCAGTTTGATGTAGCAGCAAGCTGTCTCGTAGTGAAAATTGATTTTTCTCGTTTTGTTTACATATTTCATTGGTCATTTGATACCTTCAAAAAGTTGGAGTTTAAATATGCTTGAAGCAAAAACTTCTGCCTGGTCGCTGTTAATCGTCAGTCACCTCCAATTTCCACCATGATCTTCATGTAATCGCGATTGTATCTATCGTTTCCGACAGTCTATCGTTGCATTCGACGGTGCGGATGTTGCTCATAGTCAATTTCCTTCGTCCCACCGTGCTTTGTAGGTAGTATTCACTCTCATCGAAAAGAGGATCCAACGTCGTCTAACGATGTCGTAAACTGGCAACAAGACGACGGTGGTGACTTCATCGTCATCGACGTCGTTTGAAGCTGGCAAGTGTGACGACATCTTGGAGCTGTTAATTGCGTTTGCTGCGATGGAACTGATAGGACGGGAGGTTATTATGGAAATGAAGCAACTAATTTTACTGCAGTTTGGGAAGTTAATACCCGGGATCAGTCGTGTAATCGGTGGTTTTCGGTAATTTACCGGAGCGAAATTCGTCACAAGGATTGAGTGCGGATAATCGCTTATGAACTTTAAAATTGCGAGGCGTCATCGGTGGCTTGTGTTTAAAATGGGCCGATATAATCTCTTGGTCGATTACATCTCTACAATGTGAGCCTCTGGTGCCGTTTGGGATGCACGCGGAACCATTGTTGTCCTTTTGATATTTTTTTTTCTCGTTTGCGAAAGAGGATTGTATCCAGCTCACCGATTTCATCAGTGGGAAATCAGAAATCAGCGATTGAAATTTTCAATAAAAATAGACGTATTTGCACTCCTAGGATTAAATTTGAGCAGCTCCAAATCACAGGGAGTCTGACATCCTATTATCAGCTTTGATGAATGATTGCATTGTCCGATCGAATAACATCGACTTCCAGTGCACAGGATTAAGCACTAATTATGGTTTTCCTCCGAAACCATCAGTCAATGTTCCCTTTGAAGTGCATTCCTATTTCGAAACCAGCTGGATTGTTTAATTTGCTAATAGGAGAAAAATGGACCTGTCCACCCTGTTGTATTCCATTATGGTAATTGATGGAGGACAACTCATGAAGATATTTTCCCACATAAACCAATAATCACCTGAGTGCAAGTGCAGTTCGGTCTGTGGCGTTACGCTTTGCACATATATGTATAACTCTCTCTCTCTCTCTCTTCCTCTTTCAGTTTTGCTTAACTGCAAGCAGCAAAAGTACGCAGCACGCACAGCAAATCACATGACCCGGACGTCAGCTGTTCTCCCTTGGACCATACCCCTTCCCACCATTTTCCAGTTCACTCTGCGGATGCACTCTTGACCACCAAACACACATTGCGACAATATGTGTCCTCACCCACACCCAGCTTTTCCGAACGGGTGGTCGGTTGGTCGGTTAGATGACAATACGATACGATACGATACGTATGCCGTTGGTCAACATAACCTAGCCATTTTTCCACTGCAGCTTTAATGGTTCTTCTCGTTCGGGGTTGTCCCTAGGAAGCATTCCACCTCCTTTTATTTCATTCTCCGTTGTGCCAACATTTACCACCAATATTATATCCGGCTGGCAAGCATATGAATATGGGTGCAGAAGTTACATGATATGTCCTCGGTCATCGGTCTACAGCACACGGAAAAAATATCTGTGTTATTTATTCGTATAAATTAGTAGGTATTTCATTCCATGCGGATCGACAACTTAAAAAAAACGGAAACAATTTTTATCAACTAATAAAATTGATCCTACACTGAGAAAAATTCCATGGTTGTACTGACAATTAAATCATGGTCGAGATGGCTATTGCACATAATTGGTTACAATAACCCTGAGCATCGTCGAATTTCCCACGTTCATGGCATTCGTGACTGTGGTCATGGAAACAAGGACTATGCCGACCTTATTGTAAATGTAGAATCGACTATTTTTTAAGGTTGTTTTGACCATGACTATAGTCGGTTGAAAATCTCTATACTGTTAAATTCATCGTAACCCCCAATAATGGTACAATTGACCATCAAATTTTACTCAGGCAGGCTAGGCAGAGTTTGCACTTCAGGAGTATTTGTTTGTTATTGTTTGTTTACGTTGATTTGATCCGTTATCCTGTATCTTCAACATTCGAAAGAATTATTCAGGACGGTTTGAGAGCGATTCCATAAAGCACCAAACTTCTCAAGTGAGTGTAACTATTGTCGGCAACCCCTTTTTTATTCGGCTATCGTTCCATTTGAACTGCGTGTGAAAGCTTGTTCTAGTGTTTAAAGAAATGGCTCACTATTTGAATATACATTTCCTAAAGGTGCACCACCGCGGGATCAAAACCATTTGGAAAGATGTTGTCATCGGATAAGTTTTTCAGTGGACAAAGACCTTTTCATTGATGACCAGCAGTTCACGATCTTTCCGCTACGCGGTGCTGCTTCACCATCTAAGAGGTTACTGTTTTCAATAATGTTGCTCACTAGGTCAAGATCTTCTTCAGTGGTACCAATTATTTCCCCCACGCAGCGCTAGACTGAGTGTATTAATGTACTTTTGCCTTCTGCTGAAATAAACCACCCACATTTGTGAGTGGTTCCAACAGCCTCCTGACTGCTGGTTAAAATTGGTCCTCAAACTCGATGCTTGAATGTATTCTTGTATTCCATCGAAAAAAAAACACCCAATGAGCGTTTCCAGCTGATATGACCTACCGACCAACTTCGAGTGTCTCCGATTTGATGGAAAATTTGTACACACGTTTTACACATGAAAGTAAGTTTTTTTCCACTGATGCAAAAAAAATTTGGAATCGAGAGTCAGATTTAAAAAGGGCGTAAGCATTTTGAATAGCATTTCAATTAATCATTTGTTCAGCTCAAAAACCATTGGTTGTACAAAAAAAGCTGTCTGAGAATAAGCTGTGGCCCTATGTGTGAAGTTTGTAAAAAATATATACACTGAAAGAAAATGTAAAAAAATTCCGAAAAAAAATTAAAACAAACATAAAAATTTGAATATCTCACAAGAACCATTTCTTCATTTTTTTAATATTTTATGATTGTAAAAATTTGAAGTTACTACACAAATTTAAACGAAGGTTTTAGGATGGAGAAATGTCAGGGAAAAATGTTTCTGGAACATCAATTTTTGATGTATTTCTCAAAATTGAAATATTGACAGGAATAAACGTATTTTGATGATAAAATCTGATTTTTGAAGTATTAAAAAAAATCAACTGCTGCTAATGATCTTCGTTAGAGCATTCGTTCTCGAGATATTTCCGATTAAATTTTATCACATCCGAATAAAATAAAAAAATTGAAAATATGACCTTTTCATAAATTATTTGCGTTTCCCCAGTAGCCACAAAACGCTTTTTGAAATGTTTGTTAAGCATCCTACAACTCTTTTTTAGACAGCAAGACGATTGGATGAACGGTGGGGTAAAATGGTTCAAACAGTAATTTTCGTTAAACATATGCCTTTCTTGCTTCTTATTGTATACTTAATAAATTGTGTGTAAAAACTTGAAGCTCTAACATTAGTTTTGGAGAAAACTTTAAAGTGGAGAGATCTGAAGTGAAAAATGTGTCTCTAAGGTCAACTTTTAAAGCCTTTTTAAAATCTCGACTATTTGCCAAAATGAACGTGTTTCGATGTTGCAGTATATTTCCAGCAGAAAATACGGCCTTTTCATGAATTTTTCGCGATTCTCCAGCATCACAAAAATACCTTTTTCGAAATAAAGTTTACTTTCCCACAACTTAGCCAGCAAGACGATTCTATAAACAGCATAAGAAATAGGGGAAAATGATTGAAAAACTTTTCTCATATTTTATATAGTTAACTTGTATTTCCAATTTATTATGCGCATACTTAAGTACATATATTGTTTCTACATTTTGATAAGTTTGGAGAAGTTCCTTTTCATTTTACATGTTTATATATATACTATGAATGCTTGATGCTACATGATTTGAAAACTATTTTGCCTCTATGTGATGATCTGAACGCGGAACGAAAGAGTGATATTTGTGTGTATCAGTAATCATTTCAGTTTGCTGAAAGATACCCGAATAAAAATAACCATACACTTAAGGAGTGTATCGAATATAAGCTATCCACATACATTTGCGTTGTACGCATGTATTTGTGATGGTTTTTTATGCTCTGAACACTGCATGCTGTGCGTTTGACTGTCATCTTTCTTTTGTTTACTTGTTTGTGCGAAAATGTCACGTATTGAAAAGGAAGTGAAAATTAAGGTTCTGGACACAAAGCTAAGTGAGAAGGGTATTACTATGCGAAAATTGGCGAAGCGGTTTGGAATTCATCATGCGAGTGTAAAAACCATCATTAATAAGTTTGGGGAACACTATTCTTTGGATGAGCTACCAGGAAGAGGCAGAAAACCCGGTTCTTCCAACCCGAAACTGGAGCAGAAAGTGGAATCTCTAATGATGAAGAACAAATCAATGTCAATACGTGATTTGGCCAAAAAAGCAGGAACAAGTGTCGGAATGATCCAGCGTATCAAGAGGCGAAACCACCTGAAGACCTACAAGAAGCAGAAAATTTGGAAACAAAGTGCAGAACAGAAGAAGCGAGCAGCAACAAGGGCCCGGAAATTGTATTCGCGTCTTTTGCAGCGTCCGGATGCATGCGTTTTGATGGACGATGAGACCTATGTAAAGGAGGACTCAAAAACCCTTCCAGGTCCACAATACTTACTGCTGTCGCTGGGGAGGATGTGAGCGATGCGGACAGGTCGATTCAAGTGGAGAAATTCAGTCGAAAGGTACTGGTATGGCAAGCAATATGTTCCTGTGGTTTGAAGTCAACCATTTTTACACTACCGGAACTATAAATGCGGAAATCTATCGATCTGAGTGTCTCCAGAAGAAATTGTTGCCTTCATATAGGAAGCTTAGTACACCTCCACTGTTTTGTCCGGATTTAGCGTCGGCTCACTATGCCAAAACCATTCTCAATTGGCTTGCGGAAAAGGGTATAGATTTCGTTGAGAAAAATATCAATCCACCAAATTGCCCTCAGCTTCGACCCATCGAACGTTACTGGGCAATCGTGAAGAGGGTCTTCAAGAAGACTGGTAAGGCAGCTGGAAACATGCAGGAATTCAAAAAAATGTGGGCTCAAGCGTCCAAAAAATGCGATGCAACACTTGTCCGGAACTTGATGAAGAGCATTCGATCCAAAGTCCGAAAATTCGTGAAGGAATTACCTAAATTTCATCCGGTCTTCATTATGTTCAAGTTTAACCTCGTACAATAAAGGACCAATTTTTTGTATGCATAAAATATCGGTTTTCAACATAATTTGAAAGAAAGTTTGTGGATAGCTTATTTTCGATACACTCCTTAAGCGTATTGTACGTATCCACGTATTGTAAAGGGTGTATTCGATAAAAATGGCACACACATATATACTCATCAAAATTAAACTGATTATCGGATTTTCTTGAAATTTTCAGGGAATAAAGAACTACTAATGAGTTTTGATTTACAACATTTGTTTTATTCAATCTCGTCTCCCATCCCGAATGCCCGCACCTTCCTTTTCACTCCACCCATCAAATTTTGTACAACCGATTTTCCCAGTGTTTTTGTTGTTTTTATCCAAATTTTCTTCAATTCTAGCTCTGTTTTTATAGTTTTGGGATGTTTGCGAAGTTCCGTTTTCATAATTGCCCAGAATTTTTCAATTGGACGAAGTTCCGGTGAATTTGGTGGGTTCATATCCTTTGGCACAAAATTGACTCCGTTGGCTCGGTACCACTCCAATACGATTCGAGCGTGCTGGCAGGATGCTAGATCAGGCCAAAACAGAGTTGATCCTTTGTGCTTCTTAATGAATGGCAAGAGACGCTTCTTCAGGCACTCTTCCGTGTAAATCGCACCGTTTATTGTTCCGGAAGTGATGAAGGGAGCACTTATTTCACCACATCCGCAAATCGCCTGCCAGATTAGAAACTTCTTTGCAAATTTCGATAGTTTCTTCTTTCGAACATCGAACTTCGACTTGGCAACGAAATATTCTTGCCCAGGAAGTTGACGGAAGTCGGCCTTGACGTATGTTTCGTCATCCATCACGATGCAACCGGATTTGGTGAGCAGCTTCGTGTAAAGTTTTCGGGCGCGGGTTTTCGCAGTGATGTTTTGTTTTTCATTCCGGTTTGGGGCTTTTTGCACTTTGTAAACATGTAACCCAGCACGCTTCATGGTTTTCTGCACAAAACCGACTGACACCTTAGACTTTTTAGCGACATCTCGAATTGACATGTTTGGACGGTTCTTGAATTGTTGTACGACTTTCCTGGCCATTTTACTGTCGATTGGACCACTTTTACGACCACTCCCTTCCTTCCTTTGGACACTCAGACGCCCCTTGAAGGTTCTTATTACACGAGACACAGTTGTATTTGCAATTCCAAGCCTTTTAGCAATCCACCGGTGGGTCGCCCCTGGATTTTGATTTTGAGTGCACAAAATTTTCTCACGGACAATTTCTTGTTTCGACGACATGACTGGAACTACTGAATGTATAACTATGAAACTTGGCAGATTTAAATAATACACTATGGATAAGATCTACTCAAATTTCTAGGTTTTTTACTCATACGATTCAAAAGTTACAGAAGCTTTTCTGTGTGCCATTTTTATCGAATACACCCTTTAATTTGAGGAACATTGACCTAGCGGTAAACACAGCTTATACAGCTCAATAACCGCACTTCATAATGGGTTTGACTTTATTGTGACACTACGCGCGAACGAATTTCAATGAATATTAGCAACTGTCAAATCTGAACTATGCACTGAGAGAGAAAATGAAGAGTTCAGCGTTGAAATTAGTAAACACTAAACACTAAACGGGAAAGAGGAATATTAGACGAAAGTTCAAGGATAGCAAAAAGATGGTGAAAAAAGAAGGAAAAAGCAGTACGACAAAGAGAAAGAAACAATTGGAGTAGTAGAAGCAGACAAGCTGCAAAAGCGATGCAGTGTGAAATTGTTGACTGGAGATTTTAAGACAGTGGTGCTAAAAAAAGGTGTTGAATTGGTTGGTTGAAAAGGTGTCAGAATTCGAAAATGTGAAAATTAATGAAGAACAATCGTAGTTTACACTGTAGTGTAAAACAACACAAAACGAAAAGCCACCGCTTCTTCACACACTAACCCGCCCGTTCCACTGAACATGCAAATCAAAATTTCCTACACATCACATCCACCAACCGTTAACTTCCGGATAAAAAGGCGAACGAAAGTGAAAAAAACGAGTCCTCGTAAATCTAAACGCCTTAAGTGCTCATCACTGACAAAGTACCGCATAATCACTGCCATTCCTCGCCCATCAAGTAGGAACTTTATAATTCTCAATCCCAAAATATGATCAACAGGGCGACGACGACGACAACCGCCACGATGCGTGGAAGAGCAGAAATTGAGTCGTCGTCGTCGTTTCCAGCTTTTTATTACCTCATAAATATTGATAGACTTGGGGCGCACGCGAGAACACTTTGCTGCTCCACGGGGAAAAGAACTCATGCTCGTAGGTTTTGGGTTGCTGTTTTTCCTCCATTTCCCGCATATTACAATAATAATAGCACTAACATCCCGGACAAAGGAGCCATCGAAATGAAATATCGCATTGGCTAAGGCCCGGTGATTTATGGACCAGAATGCGTCCGTTATTGCGTTCGAATTTTGAGATTTGGCCCTTGGATTTTATGGCCAAATAAATTTGTGATATTTGATGCATTGAGGGCTGCAGTTGGCCAGTAGAATCCAAGCATGAAATTTAAATTTATGTGACCGACTTGAGAAAAGCGATTCCATTCAGCTATTTTTGTATCCACATTCTGCTTAGAACGCAAATTCTTCAACCGGAAACGTGTCCTATCTAATCGTTGATAATCAACCAGCGATGAATTAGCCTAATTGGTCACTTCGAATGGCGAATGAATCAATCGAAAGCTAGAAGACTAGCAACAGATTAAATGCATTTTCCCTGTTATCTCTGAGTAGAAGCAACAAGTCTCAGTCTCGGCTGCAGAGTTTTCCACTTCAAAGCAGCTTCCACTGCAGATGTGGTAATCCGATTATGTTAATTCCGAGCGCTCGCGTTGGTCGAGTGGAATAAACTCGATGCAGCGCGTTCAACCCAAGGTCAACTGTGTGGAACGGGTCGGAGATTGGAAGTTGGCAGATCAGCACTTTAATGTGGATTCGCACTGCTTTTCCGCTCCTGATCGGTGTTGGTGAGGTATGGCTTCTTTCGGATTTGAAGAATACATACGTCTCTGGCATGAAGCCTTTCCGCAAAAGTGTGTGAAGCAATTTAAATGAGGCTTGAACTAGAGTTGTTTGAAGGGGCGCAAACGAAAAGTCTCTGTTTGTGATGGGATGCAAAAATGGAAGTCTTAAATTGGTACAACATTAGCATGGAAACTATTGAGCACATTTATTAAATGTATGGAATCTGGATCGAATTTTAAACCATCAGAGAATTTCTTTTAAGCTGCAATGTTTAAATCGTCACTTTTCTTTTGCTCCCGCTATGGCAGTCTTTAAGTGATTGCCTTTCTAACGGTTTACCAGATGCCCTTCTTACTCTCCACGTTGAGGGAAAGCATCTTAGTATGAACTTTTTTGGAATCAAGAAGAATCTAAAATCTGTTGCTTCGGTGACTTCTTCATTTTTACACACTCCAGACATCCAGAATGATAGCTCGTTTACTCGGTATTGAATAAGACTTTTATTGCATTATCATGTACATTAATTTATTTAAAATGAAATATTTGCACTTTGCGTCAAAAGATCAGTGAAAAATAGTTAAAGACAGAGAAGTTTGCATAGAAAGTATGATCTCATGATCACCAGAGGGATGAATGTGTTTTCACACTCATTAAAGGATCGTCTGGAGCAACGCCAAGATTCTAATTGATCTTCGCTCCATGTCTGTTGAATACAAGGTTTTTAAAATAACGTCTTAAGATCCTACTTCAGTAATCAGAAACCCACGTTTTGTGTAGTACTTGGGATAAAGATGCGCTACTACTAAACGTTTGTTGTACATCATAAAAAAAATTAAACACATTGACCGTTAATATAGACAGTTCCAGAAATTATAAGCACACCTAATGTTAACGGTCATTTTGAATTGAATGAAAATTTTCACCTGATTTTGGCTGCGTCTTTTTGTTCACACATTTCTGTACGTCATAGCAAATAACATGAATAAAAAACTTAGTTTTTGGTTGACTTTCCAGATGCGTGTTGTTATTTCGGAGCAGAGAGAAAGTATCGCGGCACAAAATGGTTCACTGTGTGAACCAGAATAAGAATGTGCACACTTTCTCATTGATGTGTATTGTTTACATGCTGTCAAACTCGAAGTCGTGTTTTTCGATTCAACGAAAATGGAGTTGAACCAACGCGAGTCGAGAGAACAAATTCTTTCCAAACACCGGGAATTTCCTGACCTGTCGCACCGGCAGTTGGGAAAAATGTTGAACATTCACCATTCAACCGTCTCCAGAGTGTTGAAGCGGTTCCAGGAGCGGTTGACGTTGGACCACGGCAAATGAGCTGGAAGAAAACCGGAACGAAGAACAAAAATACGGAGGGAAAGGTGAAGCGGATGATTAAAGCAAATCCCAACGTCTCAAGCCGTGATTTGGCTAAAAAGATTGGCATGTCGCAGAGCTACGTCCAAAATGCAAAAAAGAGAGCTGGACTACATACATACAAGGTACAGAACTTCCTAAACCGCGATGAGCAGCAACAATCGACGGCTAAAACTCGGGCACGGAAGCTCTACGAGAAGATGCTGACAAAATATGGCTGCTGTGTGATGGACGACGAAACGTATATAAAAGCCGATTTTAAGCAAATTCCGGGGTTGGAGTTTTTCATCGGCAAGAGCAGCTAGGACGACAAATTTAAGAAGAAAATGTCGAAGTTCGCCTCCAAATGTCTCATGTGGCAGGCCACTGCTCTTGCGGACTGAGGAGTGAGCCTTCGTGACAAAGGGCACAGTAAATAGCGAGATCTACAAATCTGAGTGCCTCGAGAAGCGCCTTTTGTCATTCTTGCAGCAGCACGACGAAGCTCCGCTATTTTGGCCAGATTTGGCATCATGCCACTATTCTAAAAGTGTCCTGGAGTGGTATGAGGCCAATTCTGTCCATTTTGTTCCAAAGGACATGAATCCACCAAACTGTCCGTAGCTGCGCCCGGTGGAGCAGTACTGGGCAATGATGAAGCGGGAACTTCGGAAGAGCAAGAAGACAGTCAAAGACGAGAAGGACATGTTAAGAAAATGGAAAAAAAAACTGAGAAACTGGTACCGGATGACACTGTAAAGACTTTGATGGAGGGCATCAAGCGAAAATGCGTTCAATTTTACACTCAAGGCTCCGTCGATTAACCTTTCGTTTGATTTTTGAAGTAAATATATGTATAAAACTACCCTAAAATTTTGGTTTGATTCTAAACATTATAAGAAAATTGGCATTACATTTTCGGTGTCGCAATAATTTCGTGTTCGCCCTTTACTTTTGAATTTGCACCGAGGAGTGGTCAGAAATTCGGTCCAGTGAGTCCTGCTATTAATCAGAAGATCAGGGATGCCTGGAAACTGAAACCATCGGCTTCAGTTAGAGATGTGGAGACAATTTTGTTGGTGATGGTGAACAATAATATTTAGTGTGAAATAGTAAATTTTCTGCCGCATTATTATTCCCATCGCGCACAGAAAGTGTTGTTTCAACCAGATCAGTTGGAGACGATTGGTCTCCCGTGCTGGTTTTCGTTGAATTTTGGAAATTTTTGCCCAAGTGACGGCTGGCGGCCGGTGAATATTTTTTGCGCATTTTTTTTCATTCCTCTGTGTTGTTTGTTGTTTGTATGCCGTCCGTTTGATGTGTATAGGTTGTAAGCGAAATGGCAGAGTGCAAACAGTGTGGGGATTCTATACTGCCGAGTGATATCCTCTACTGCTCGCTCAAGTTGTTCTATAGGTGTACTCCACTGACAAAAGCGGTAGCTAAGCTGGTCAGTGAGAACGATAATGTGCTGTTCAAATGTGGTGATACATTGTCCAGTGAACTAGCGAACGCTGCAGTTCGTTCTTTCCGCTGCCTTCATAGTTCAATTCAGTTTTTTTTTTATCTCGATAGTGTCCTCATCGAGTTTTGCTTTTACTGAAGAAGAGCCCGTTGTGTTTTAAACAGTGCTATGACGCTATTAAGGACTTATGCTGAATCATTAATGACGGCAATCATTACCTCAACATTTAGAATTGATATAACTTAGAGTCTGTACTAGATATTGAAAATTTAATCACATCAGTTTTTATGCTTACTTGCTGTGAGCAATCTGATAGAGTTCGATTCGATGTTCATTCACTAACAATCGAGATTTATCAATTTGAAATAGCAAGGTGAGTTTGCGAGAGCGAGATAAAAGATAGGAAAAATACATGGAGCAGCGATTCACCTTAATTGCAATAAGCAATCTAATAGCCATATTGTTCCGCATCTATAAAGGGCGATACGGTCAAAATTTGGTCAATATCAACTTGACGTATTTCTTTCAATTTTGCATTTAAAAAACCTGAACACCCCTCATTTTGAAGGTGTGTGTGTGTAGAATGTTGCTCCTATTTTGATTTTGGAATTCACTCTTCAGTTGTCAGAATGCCGTCCGAGCAAGAAGAGCAGCGTATCAAAATTTTGCTCGCGCATCGCGAAAATCCGAGCTACTCGCACGCAAAGTTGGCAAAATCGCTAAAAGTTGCCAAATCAACCGTTACAAATGTAATTAAAGTGTTTGGGGAACGTTTGTCGACAGCCAGGAAGTCTGGATCGGGGGGAAATCGAAAACCGGAAGCCGCTGAGACGACAAAGAGAGTTGCCGGTAGTTTCAAGCAAAACCCTAACCTATCTCTCCGAGATGCCGCAAATAAGCTGGGTATCGTCTACAACCGTGCATCGAGCCAAAAACGAGCCGGACTATCGACTTACAAGAAGGTAGTGACTCCAAATCGCGATGATAAACAAAATACGACGGCCAAGCGCGATCCCGGAGGCTGTACACGACGATGCTGACGAAGTTTGACTGCGTGGTAATGGACGACGAAATCTACGTCAAAGCCGACTACAAGCAGCTTCCGGGACAGGAGTTTTATACGGCAAAGGAAGGGGAAAGGTAGCAGATATTTTCAAGCACACGAAACTGTCAAAGTTCGCAAAGAAATATCTGGTTTGGCAAGCCATCTGTACCTGTGGCTTGAAAAGCAGCATTTTCATAGCTTCCGGGACTGTCAACCAAGAAATTTACGTGAAAGAGTGTTTGAATAAACGTCTGCTGCCTTTCCTGAAGAAACACGGTTGTTCCGTACTGTTTTGGCTGGATTTGGCATCTTGCCATTACGGTAAAAGGCCATGGAGTGGTACGCCGCCAACAACGTGCAGGTGGTTCCCAAGGACAAGAACCCTCCCAACACGCCAGAGCTCCGCCCAATTGAGAAATACTGGGCTATTGTCAAGCGGAACCTAAAGAAGACCAAAAAAACTGCTAAGGACGAGCAGCAGTTCAAGGCAAACTGGCTTTCTGCGGCGAAGAAGGTGGACAAGGTAGCTGTACAAAATCTGATGGCAGGGGTCGAGCGTAAGGCCCGGCAATTCGGATTTGGAAAAGCGGAAGCCTAACTGAATATTTTTCCTGAATTTTATACTAATTGAACTTGAAAAAGAAATTTAATTTGATTTTTTAAATAAACGATTTCACCGATTTACACGCGTTTTCCCTTGACCAAATTTTGACCGTATCACCCTTTATACTAGGTTCTGTTCAACTTTGTCACCTCGTACATACCCCTGCTCCCATCAAATGGATCTCTGTCGTTGTTTGCCGATGATTCTGCAGTCGTCCACAATAGAAGGGGAACAAGAGCGCTCACTGCGAAATTGCAACGAAGCCTTATTGTCCTGTCAAAATACTTCACTGAATGGAAGATCTGTATCAACTCAACGAAGACCCAAGTCATCCTCTTCTCACACTCTAACTGTCCCAAAATAGTTCCACCTGTGGCAGTTTAAAATAAGCCGTTCTGTTGAAGCTCAACATAAGGTCTACATTATCCCTGAAAAACAAGCTTGCTGTCTACAAACAAATCATACTCCCGGTCATCGAATACGAATACGTTCAGAATAAGTGCCTTAGGACAATCCTTAACACCCATCCGTCCTGAGAGCCTTTGGAGAGCCCTTGAGACTGTCGGATGATGTGTATTTATCAGCTTTCACTAAGCACGATGCGACCAGCTAGGATTTTCCACGAGGGTGAAAAAAATCCTTTCGCGATCGGTTTGCTAATTGTTCACTATCTTGAACGAAATGAACTACACAACTGAGTGGATGTTGAAAATACACTCTAAGGAGAAACTGGCAAAATTTAGTTATTTTGGGTCAAGTATGAAAAAACTCCCACAAGTATGAAAGTGTAGCAACAATAATCGACACACCCTTTAAACATTGCACAGTGGGAAAAAAGTGCCCAAAACGCGAAAGAATTCTATATTTCAGCTCGGAGTGGAACGATTTCTATAAATGTTACCTTAACTTAAAGGAAATTTTCCAAGGAATCAAATGAACGTGGTCTCATTGACCGCACAAAACTGCCTGGGGAGCAAATGAGCTTATTTTACCCCGGTTTTCCTAATTTTTCCTTGTTGTTCAGATATTTCTTTGCCTGTTATCGGTGTAACTCAAGATCAACAAAATTATGCTAGTCGTATGTAAAATTTCCAGGAAAATCGATTGAAGTAGGTTTCGTTCACTGCACGGCTCTGTGAATGAAGATATAGCTGATTTTACCCTGATTCCCCTAATATTGTTGTTTTTCAGAAATTTCTTTGCTCGATGTGATTAAAGAACTACCAAATAAGGCTAGCCCAATGTGAAATTTCCTGTAAAATCGACTAACGTTAGTTTTGCTCACCGCACGGCTCTGTGAATGTACATATGGCGGATTTTACCCTGATTCCCCTAATAGTTTTGTGTTTATCATAAATTTCTTTGGTCGGAGCTACTCAAGATCAATAAATTAAGTCTAGTCCTTTGTAAAATTGGCTAAGAAATCGATTGGAATTAGTTTCGTAAGCCGCACAGCTCTGTGAACGAAGATATGAGCGATTTTACCCCGATTCCCCTAATAGTTTTGTGTTATTAAGAGAATGCTTTGTTCGGTGTGTCTCAAGATCAACAAAATAAAACTAGTCCTATGTAAAATTGCCTGAAAAATCGATTGGAGTTGGTTCTATAAACCGCACGGCTCAGTGAATGAAGATATGACTGATTTTACCCTGACTCCCCTAACATTTTCGGTTTTTTTTTCAGAAAATTTTTGTTCGGTTTTTTTCTAAAGCATCAAAATAAGGTTAGTCCCATATAAATTTTCTGGAGACTTGATTGGAGTTAGTTTCACCACTCTTTGTATGAAGATATGACACATTTTGCCCTGATTCCCCTGATATCTTTTTTGTAATTCTGAAATTTTTTTGCTCGGTGTAACTCAAGATCAACAAAGTAAAGCTAGTCATATGTACAATTTTCTAGAAAATCGGTTAGAGTTTATTTCGTGCACCGCACAGCTCTGTGAACGATGTATAGCTAATTTTACCCTGATTCCCCTAATATTGTTATGTTATTCACAAATGGCTTTGCTCTGTGTGCCTCAAGATCAACAAAACTATGCTAGTCCAATGTAAATTTTTCTGGACAATCGATTGATGATAATTTTGTTCACCGCACGGTTCTTAGAACGAAGATATGACACATTTTACCCTGATTTCCCCTATATTTTCGACATAAAGAAAAAAATCATTATCAGTAAACAGGGCACCGCTCAAACTCACCGCGGTGAATGTTGGTTTCATTCGATTCTGGAAAATATTTTACATAGGACTAGCCTTGTTTTGTTGCTGTAGAAACACACCGAACAAATAAATTTCTGAATTACACAAAAATATTACGGAAATGAGTGTAAAACCAGCCATATCTTCATTCACAGAGCCATGCGGTTAATGAAATCAACTCCCATCGATTTTTCAGGCAGTTTTACATAGGACTAGCTTTATTTTGTGGTTCTTGAGTCACACCCAACAAAGCAATCTCTTAATAACACAAAAATATTAGGGGAATCGGGGTAAAATCGCTCATATCTTCATTCACAGAGCTGTGCGGTGAGCGAAACTATTTCCAATCGATTTCTCAGCCAATTTTACAAAGGATTAGTTATCATTTGTTGATCTTGAGCAACTCCGACCAAAGAAATTTATGATAAACACAAAACTATTAGGGAAATCAGGGTAAAATCAGCCATACCTACGTTCACAGAGCCGTGCGGTAAATGAAACCTATTTCAATCGATTTTCCAGAAAATTTTAAAAGAAATAGCATTATTTTATTTATCTTGAGTCCGACCAAAGTAAATTGTGAAAAACATGAAAATATTAAGGGAATCAGGGTAAAATCCTTCATATCTTCATTCACAGAGCCGTGCGGTGAACGCAACCTACTTCAATTTAAATTAGGATCAATTTAAATTAGGAAATTTTAGATAGGATTAGCGTCATTTTGTTTATCATGAGTCACACTGAGCAAAGAAATTTCTGAACAACAAAGAAATATTCGGAGAACCAGGGTAAAATGAGCTCATTTGCTCCCTAAGCAGTTCCGTGCAGCCAATGAGACCACGTTCATTTGATTTCTTAGAAAATTTCCTTTAAGTTAAGGTTACATTTACAAAAATCGTTCCACTCCGAGCTGAGATATAGAATTCTTTCGCGTTTTGGGCACTTTTTTCCCACTGTGCATTGATTGGCGTTGCTTTGGTGGATTCATGTTTCAGGTGGTAGGAAAGTCATATTAAAATCAGCGATGAAGGCTGTCTATGTTTTTAATACAGGAGTAAGCCAGACCTTTCAGTTCCTCGAAAAACTTATTCGACGCTGTCTATTCGATATCGAGAGTAATGTTTAGTACCTTCCAACTTTTTATGGTTGCTTTGTTTTAACTTTTTATCTGGAAGTTAAAGGTATGTTGATGTGATGAGCAGAAAATGTCTACTTAATATGTGTAAAAATATAAAAGGGTCATCTTTCGGTTTTTCTCGGACGATTATGAAGGAGCATATCCCATCTTACTTTGCAATTTTATCGAGGTTTTGGAGCATTATTCAAGTCTTTATAAGTACAGCTTATGATTCATAAGAAAGGAAGTATGCAAAATAGCTAATGATGGCCAGTACATATGAATTCATTCGACGAAAAAAATCAACCGATCGCATGCTTTGATCATCTAGATGGAATGGCCATCATCTCACTCAACTCTAATAAATCATCTACGCATCTAACTCCCTCATACAACATCACCAGTGAAAGGAAATCACAATTTCCATTCAGTTTTTCCCATCTACCCGAACTTCAGGCACACCATGCGAAATGACTAATTACACCGGGATTGGTGGAACACCTGTAGCAGCTTCAACTCTCGGATTGCAAACGGCACGACGGAACACAGATGACACGGCAACAGAGCCAGCGTCCCTGGCAACGGAAGAGATTGTAAAATATCCCACCATTTAACGGAGGTAGCTTTGGGGGAAGAACTTTTTTTTTACATCTCAAATGCAACGACCTATCCACTCATTCTGTTTGTATATGGTTAACGTTGCCCTTCTCCGCGGGGCAAGAATACGCTCTCAACAACTCCGGATTTTTATCGTGACCGTCAACGTCGTCGTTTACAATCTGGTAGCAGAAAAATTACCCCGGCGAACCACTCGTAAATCATTTCATTAGAAACCGCGACGGTTGACAACATTTTCCGACTCCTTTCTCTCCTTGCTTGTGGTCGCCTTCAGCATAAGCTGTAACCTTCTCCTCCTCCCTTCAACCGAAAACTTGACACGCTGTCCTCTAGCTTGCTGTTCATGATTGTGACATGGAAAAATGTGATTATAATTTTGAGCACTCCTCGTTTTCCGGAGCAATCTCATGGTGAAGTCATAAACAGGAAGATGAATAAACCGTATGGCGTACACATTTTCATCTATCCATCAGCGGAGAATCGGGGACGACGAAGCAGCATGCGTTTGATGTTACATTGCAACTGGGGGGTTTTAATTAAATCCTTCATCCAGGTATGCCAACGGAAGCTGAAAGATAGGATCATTGAAGGAAAAAAAATAACAGTGCATATGACCGTTGCTGGTCGCATGCACCGCGTTCCGCCACGAGTTGGTAGCCTACGCGTAGAACAAAGGCTACCGATAGAACGTTCACAAGTGTTGATTGACGACTATGGATGGCTTGAGAGGGGTTAGGATCAATATTGCGTCATACTGTCTAAATTTTTTTTTATTCCTTCTCCAGTTTCTGGACTGTAATTTCGTCCAACAAGTTACGCGAAGACTTCATGGTGATCGGTTTAGTATTTTTTTTTGTCATAGGTTGATATGCCATTGTTCATGTTTCCATTGTGTTTCCATGTGAAGAAGGTAGAGCTAAATGTCTACAAGGTCATGATAAAACGACGTAAAATCAAGGAAGAGGCACCACTGGCTGACTGAACTTCTAAATATCTATACAGCGATTCCACGGGAAAAAAAAGAGTTGAAAAAAAAAGTTGTCCGATTTTGCTCAAAATCGCTTGGTATGTTCTTCATCGAAAATAATAAGACCCGTATTTTTTTATTTTTTTATTAGGGTGACCATGTTCGATATAGGGTTACCAGAAAAATCGACATTTTTCGAAATTTTTTATTTTTGAAAAATCATAACTTCTGAACCGCTGCATCGATTTCAAATATTTTTTTATAAATAGAAAGATTATTACTTCTTGTTTTTATTAAAAATATTTGTTAAAATAATTAATGTACTCAAATATGCTAAAATGGTCAATATATTTGTTTTTTATGATTTTTGAAATGTTGGACCACAACGACTATTTATTTTTATATTTTTTATTAAAATTCAAACATTTTTACATAACATATCAAAAAATCTCAAATGTTCATTAGAGCCGATTTTGAGTTAAATTTTTTGAAAATTTCAAGTTTTTGCCTATACACACATGGAATGAGCATCATTTTCCATCACTTCAAAATAACTGCGGGAATCATTTCATTGAAGTTATCAAACTTATTCCTAATAAATTCATGATAACCATGTTTACAAATCTAGTTTTATTTGTGAAGTATTGTACCCATCAAAAGTAGGGAGAGCTGGTCCAATTCTGACCCCATTAAATGTAAGAACTATAAATCAGCCTCAAATTGTTTAAAAGCAGAGACCAACATTGCTAGGATTTACTCAGCCATGGTTTACGCTATAACTGGAGCCACAATGGTCCGTTAGCGTCCAAATTCAACATGAGTGCTCATAAGGATTGTAGAGGCACTCATGCCGAATTTGAGTTGTAGCGTAAACCACGACTGAGTAAACTTAACTCATATTTTGAATTATTCCACATTAGGGTCATTTTGAGTGAATCGAACCGAAACTAGAATACAAATTTTTTAGGGTGTAGAACATTTTTCTCAAATTTAGTCAATTTTGAAGTCCAAAAACACAATTTCTCCGACCAATGCATTCTACGTTGAAATTCTTTGTGTAATGAAAGCTTTCCATTGGTATTATTAAAAATTTGGCAACCAGCGCTGTCTGAGAGAATCTTGGGAAGTCGGAATTGGCCATAGGGTCGAGATTAGACCAGGCTCCGCTATATTGAAGAATTGTAGCTCAAATCTCAAAGCTTTAGACTACAAGCAAGGGTTTTCCCAGATTACTTTCAACTAAAACTCAGCATTTAATTTGATTATTTAATTATTTTTATTTTTCGTAATGCATCAAAAAAAAAATTACAAAGTAAAATTTTAACAATTTAACGCACTTTTCTTCATCTGAAAACGAAAACCGTTTCACGATAATGTAATTTTCATTCTGTGGCTTAAAGTAATGAAACGATTGTATCCCAGAGATTTGTTTTACAGGAGTACAATGGTTATTTATTTTCTTTTCCATTGCATTGTAATCTTTTTCCGAGAAAAACAAGTAATATATTTTGGAATCTACTTAAGAAACAGTCCAAGAGTAAAGTTCGTATGCAGTTGTAATATGATGGCCTTGTAAACTTGCTTTTGAAGCGTTTCGCTTTAGAACGCCTCTTAAAGCGTCACAAGGCCCTTTTCCATAGCAAGTGGCAAGTGGTTCCACTCTGCATTAAGACCGAAGTCCTTGTACATGTGGCACAAATTGGAAGCAGTCATCTTATTTCTGTATTGACTGCCTTCATTAGAAAAAAAATGGATATTTTTCAGGTGAGGTAGCTTTTTTTAATGAAATTCACACAATTTGTTACAAACAGCCGAACGGCAACATGGTTATGTTTAGTAAATTCTGCGATTGCTATGAAGCTTGTAAACTTTAAATTTTGTGCTTCATCCTTATAATATATGGCAAAAGGATGGATTGTGCATTGAGCGTTTGTCCAATGAAAACCTTGTATAGCGTCCAGAATAACAAAAGAGTAATTTTCAGAATAGTCAGCAATTATAATGCAGTCAGTTGCTTCCAAATTAGTTTTAAGTTGTTTTAAGTAGTTAACTTGTTGCTCTGCAATAATATTATGCGGAGATAATTCGCTTAATTTTTCTAAAAATGTTTCCACAAACTCTTCTGCATCCATTCGCATTGAATTTAGATGACAACGATCTGTTTGCTCCCATTGTTTAAATTCTAAGGAATCGATATTTTGAAGAAAATTCATCAGGTCATTCTCCAGTGTTTGCGTACCCGGGCAATGATCACAGGTTTTCAACCAACATTTCTCTGTAGGATTTCATGATACGTTTTAAAATGGTTAGGAATAAGTTTCTTAACCTTAAGGGTTTTAAACATTAATTTAACATTCTGATGATAAATGCATACGCAAACAGTATGCGTTGCACTTGAACCAGCCAGAATACAATTTTTTGGGCGGCTACTGAAAAACATTGAAAATCCAATTTAAAAAGTAGGATATTGCTCTTTGAATATTAAACACGGTTCAGAAATGGTGAGTTCTTGAGTTTTACATTCTAGATTAACTGCACTTGGAGTTGCTGGCTCGTTTTCTTTCTTGATAAAGCGATAAAGTCTGCAATAGCAGGTATTACAAAAGTAGGAATAGCTTTTATCCAACTTTGTTCTCCTTTCCACTGCATAACCATATAGTTTAGGAGTAGGTTTCCTGTAACTATTAATCTAAACATGGCAATTTGAGCAGTCATGCTTCATTGTATTAAACGTTTCTTTAGTAAGGTTTCAGTTCGGTTCACTCAATGTGGATTAATTCAAAATATGAGTTAAGTTTACTCAGTCGTGGTTTACGCTACAACTCAAATTCGGCATGAGTGCCCTGCAATCCTCATGAGCACTTATCATGTATTTGGACGCTAACGGACCATTGTGGCTCCAGTTATAGCGTAAACCATGGCTGAGTAAATCTAACAATGTTGGTCTCTGCTTTTAAACAATTTGAGGCTGATTTATAGTTCTTACATTTAATGGGGTCAGAATTGGACCAGCCTCCCTACTTTTGATGGGTACAATACTTCACAAATAAAACTAGATTTGTAAACATGGTTATCATGAATTTATTAGGAATAAGTTTGATAACTTCAATGAAATGATTCCCGCAGTTATTTTGAAGTGATGGAAAATGATGCTCATTCCATGTGTGTATAGGCAAAAAAACTTGAAATTTTCAAAAAATTTAACTCAAAAACGGCTCGATGAACATTTGAGATTTTTTGATATGTTATGTAAAAATGTTTGAATTTTAATAAAAAAATATAAAAATAAATAGTCGTTGTGGTCCAACATTTCAAAAATCATAAAAAAACAAATATATTGACCATTTTAGCATATTTGAGTACATTAATTCTATTAACAAATATTTTTAATAAAAACAAGAAGTAATAATCTTTCTATTTATAAAAAATATTAAAATTCGATTAAGCGGTTCAGAAGTTATGATTTTTCACAAATAAAGAATTTCGAAAAATGTCGATTTTTCTGGTAACCCTATATCGAACATGGTCACCCTAATAAAAAAATAAAAAAATACGGGTCTTATTATTTTCGATGAAGAACATACCAAGCGATTTTAAGCAAAATTGGACAACTTTTTTTTTTCAACTCTATTCTTTTCCCGTGGAATCGCTGTATATACAAATTCCAATTCCAAATCATCTTCCAGCGACTGTCGCCACTGGTAAATAGATTTGTGGGAAGTTATCAGGCCGGCTTCATCGAAGGACGGTCTACAACGGACCAAATTTTTGCGGCACTTTGTGGCAGATCCTCCAAAAGTGCCGTGAATATAGAGTCCAACCGCATCATCTATTCATCGACTTCAAAGCCGCATATGATACAAAAATCCGATATGAGCTATGAAAGATCATGGACGAGAACAGCTTTCCGGGGAAGCTGACAAACTTCATTCACCACCGTTTCATTGTTGGCGTGACGAAATTTTCGGTGGTACCAATCCGTGATCTGAAGTAATCTGCGGGAGCCATACGACCATCCACGCGCATCAATCCAAGGTCATCCAGTACAGGTGGAAGATTCGCTAACGAACTACTTCGGCTTAATGGTTGACGGTTTTCTGGATCCACCTGCGCATTCCGTTTCAGCATTGCCACTTCATCTGGGTAACAGTCAGATTGAGCGCACTAGTCGCTCATACTTCGAGAATCGGGACACATCGATCAACGGAACTGATAAGAAATGACTGCAAATATAAGTCGGCCGTAGCTCTTCTTGTGCTTCAGCAACATTCTCAAAGATTTGTGGCATGAGTATGCAGGAAAACATGCAGACGGGTAAGCAGGGATCGTTTATTCGCCAAACTCGATCGAAAACTCGTGCGACTCAGGATGCACTTTTCACCAGATATTCTCAACCGGATCATGGTGACGGTGCACATTCGCAATTGCATGCTTTGGACTCGATCGACAATTTTGAACCTTCCATCATAGATATCGACCACGGTGATGACCTTGATTGTGCGGAATGTAGGAGGCCCAATAACGCTGAGTTATACATGGTACAATGCGGAAATTGCAAGTATTGGTACCACTCTCATGCGCGAAAGTGGATACAGTTGAAGCGCGATCCAGAGATTTCATCTGTGCGAAATGCATACCGTCAATTCCTCCACCCCCTGGCAGTTCACGGACTGGGCGATCTAGCGTTTTGTGCTCTCGACAAGCCCAAATTGTCCGTGATCTACAACGGTTGGAAGAAGAGAGGTGTCTACGAGAAAAGTTGGAGGATGAAAGATTGCGAAATGAGAAGCTGCTGGTTGAAAAGGCGATGAACGACAAACTACAACGAGAGACGGAGTACTTGACCCGGAAACATGAGTTGCTTCGCCAGCAGGATGAAGCTGTGTTGAGCATACGAAGCGGCTGCAGCCAGGCAAGCAGCCAACAGAAATTGGAAGCGTGGTTCAACCAACAACAGACGTCCGATTCCCTTGCTATGGGACTGCGTCAACGAGATCCAGAACAGGCACCATCCGATCGAAACGATGGACCTGCTGGTTCGTCAACTCCTGTTGAAACCACTAAACTCGATGATGTCGCTATCCAACGGCCTCTAGTTAGAATCGCCGAAGCTGAATCAGTTTCATGGACAATCGACAGATCGAAGATGTATGTCAACAGCCAGGGCAACATGGACAGGATGCCGATCGCAGGTCGGATATCCATAATTTACCGTTGGTAAATATTAAACCGTACACGTGTCTTCTCGAAGAATCGAATCCTACGAGTTCTATGGTCCCGCAGTCGGTTAAACGAAATACGCTTCCGACGATCGTTCCGAAGATAATGTGGAAACCTCCACCGTACGTAGTATGGCAACGCGAAACAAGTGAGATGTGGAGGCAGCAAGTAGGTGAAAAGCGGCGCCAAGATGATGTGGAAGAATCTCAGCGTGAGCAGGAACTGTTACTTCAGTTAAAACGTTCGGAGGAAGAGCAGAAAACGGCTGCAAGAAATCGAAACTATCCTGATTCAGGATTCCTGGAGCGGCAGCACGATGCTGAACGGCAGCAGCAGAAGGAGAACGAGGTACGGACGAAACGGGAAATGTCCCTAGTCGACCGTATACAAGGTTACGAACAGCAGTACGCACTCGAGCAAGCAAAGCGAGACGAAGAGGAGCAGCAATTCCTGGCGAAGGAGCTACAGCGGGGAAGCTGACCCGCCTTATCAAGCCTAACATGGATGGAACCCAGTGCTGTGTGCGGATATCGGGTGGATTATCGAATTCATTCGAATCCCGCAGGGGGCTTCGTCAAGGTGATGGTCTCTCTTGCCTCCTGTTCAAAATTGCTCTTGAAGGTGTTATTCCAAGTAACATTGCCAAAACCATCCATCTTTATTAAGTTTTATTAAAGTTTTATGAAAGCCACTGGATATCAATTTGGTTTGATAACGGTACCAAAAGGTGCCCATAGGTTTCAACTTTTAGTCAGGTTTATGAGAATCTACACAACTTCTTTACAACGATCTTAAAACCTTGTCTTCAAAAGTTCCTTTTACTCCTATCAAAGTTTTTATTTTGACTTTATTAACTCGTAAAATGCTGTTTTGAAATGCCGCTTTAGGACTCATTCGATTTATCATATTATGATCAGTTGAAAAAGCATTTTAAAACCATTCTGCCTCCAATAAATGCATTTAATGGCAAATTGGCATTGAGGAAAGTCGCCAAATGACCAAAGAGTTTTATAGTAGCCGTTGAGAAGATAAATTGGCTTTTTGCCAAAACAGTGATTTTTTCCAATCGCCATATTGAAATATATGAAATAACTGAAATGTGGAAAAATAAATAAACCAAATTTTAAACGTCATTCTAATGAACTGTAGATCAGAGACCAATTTTGGCATTCTTTTTGATAACCTTATTTAATATTATAAATTTTCAGGAAATTCATGGTTGATTTATCGAATATATTTGTTTCAATTTTGTTTTCGTAGATTTAAACTCGCATTATTTCCAAGGCGCATTAATTTTTGGCTCTTATCGTATCAATATTTACCATAAAATTAAATGTGCACATGATTTGGAGCATGATACGCTGTGAAAAAACTCAATTCGTTTTGGATATTTTACCAACAAACATAATTTCCCGCAACGCTAGAACTTTTTTTCCTAGATATATTTACTGCTTAATGAATCAGAAGAGCAGAGAATCGAACAAAGCAGAACACCAAAAACCAACCACGATAACACCGTGAAGTTTGACAACTAAGGTCATTTGGCCCTATGCTGGTGTTGATGGCAGCCAATAGGTTTGATGAAGGTTCTCAAGAGGTCATAACATCTTTCACTAGAACATTTTCAAAATATCTATGGTCTTGTAAAGGTTTTATTAATTTGTTTTCACAACCTTCTAAAGAGTGGGCCACTTTGTACACATTTCGGCTTTAAAGATGCATAGAAGAGGTGTTGGTGGACGAAACAGTTTTAAATGTAGTTCTATCTACAAAGCCGGGAGGAGTGCTATTCCGCTGGAATAAAACTAAAATTGTTATTTGGGATGCGACGAGCGGCGTTTAACAACAGATCCGGTCAAATTATCTGCTTTGCCGATGACGTGAATACTGTCGGCAGAACATTTGAGGCGGTGGCAGAGCAGTACACCAGACTAAAGCGCGAAGCAGAGAAGATTGAGTTGAAGACAAATCCGTCCAAAACAAAGTACATGCTGGCAGGCGGAACCGAGCACGACAGGACCAGACTGGCCAGCAGTGTAACAATCGACGGCGATGAGTTCGAGGTAGTCGACTAATTTGTCTATCTCGGCTCACTAGTTACTGTGGACAACGATAACAGCCGTGAGATCCGGAGGCGGATTATCAGTGGAAGTCGTGCCTACTATGGGCTCCACAAGCAACTACGGTCAAACAGACTTAGCTCCCGTACGAAGTGCATCCGGTACAAAACGCTAATAAGACCGGTTGTTCTCTACAGGCATGAGACGTGGACAATGCTTCAAGAGGACCTGCGAGCACTCGGAGTTTTTGAGCGACGGGTGTTAAGAACCATCTTTGGTGGAGTACAGTAGGACGGAATATGGAGGCGAAGGATGAACCATGAGCTCGCGCAATTCGCCGGCGAACCCAGTATTCATAAGGTGGCAAAAGCTGGAAGGATACGCTGGGCAGGACATGTTGCGAGAATGCCGGGTAACTATCCTGCAAAAATGGTGTTCGACGAGAATCCGGTTGGTGCAAGACGACGTGGGGCGCAACGAGCAAGACTGTCATACCAGGTGGAGCAAGACCTAGGGGATACAAGGTGCCCAAGGGATTGAAGAGGAGCAGCCACGAATCGGACACTATGGAAGGATATTGTGTAACAGGTTTTGTTATAGTATTGTGCCGTTATGCCATGTAAATAATAAAAAAATATTAAGAATTATATATAACTTTTGTTAACATGAAATAACACATGATTTCCAAAGACGTAATGTTTCATTAAAGTATTTTTTAATTTAGAATTAGAAGAATGCAATTTGAAGAAGATCTACGTTCGTTTCTGATAAGTTTCGGATTTGGAGATAAGTTTTGAGAGAGGAACGAATTTAACAAGAATGAAGTAGGGATTGAAATGAATAAGTGAAATAGTTTCAACTTATACTCGCAACTGAACAGTCTTTTTTTCCAATCGTATCCGAAGGTATCTTTTGATTAACATCGATAGAGGGTCGTTATATTTTGGCGACGAGGTTAAAATTTCGCGGTGTGAATAGCAATTGTATCGCAAGTGGTGAACTGTAGACGGGTCGTGACAGTTATCCAGTACACATTATATAATTCAGATCAGAAGAAGCATGGACACAGGAGGTGATAACAAGAACGTCATACCACAAGCGCTATCGCAGGGCTTTCCGATTTTGGGTGTCACTGAATAAATCACATGCTGCGCCCTGCCCTTCGGTTCAGAAAGGGGTATGGGCGCGTTCTGTCGAGTCGGTCGCGGCAGATTTCATGTGTGAATCGGCTGCCCCATCAACGTTCAAAAGTGCCTGAACCAAATGGACAGCTTGTAATGATCACTTGAAGATGAGATGGGGGATCATTGCCCTGTTATTCCCAAATGAAGCACGTTGTAAAACGTTTCTTGTATTCTATTACCAAACATGATGGAATTGAGTAAGCGAGCGAAAACTCTACGGGAATGATCTCTCATATGCATCCGTCGAACCATTTTGAACGGCCGTTGTGAGAATATCACCATGAAAATCTCACATGCGCATAGCGTGTTACCAATCACTAATCCCTTTTCCTTTTTATTCTCTTCCCTATTCTATGACCACGAGCAATATCATATCGTCATCCTAAAGTCAACTCTTCAAATGCCGTAACATCGAGTCAACACAGAGCAATAGAGAACGGTATAAACCCTAACCAATTTTACTTTCAGACAAATTTTCTAACACAAGGTAAGCAATCAAATGACCATTACAAAATATACTGAATATCATCATATCAACATAATATATAACGAGAAAAAGGGAGGGACCATCAGGGCACCCAAGTGAAACGATTTGGATAGGGAGCATGGGACTGCCTCCTCCCTATTGTTAACATTTCGTGGAACGAGGGCGGGCTCTTCGACCCCATCTATTGGGTTTATTCTGTCAATCGAGGGCTCGACTCTAATGCTGTATGTGTGAACTTGCTTTTGGAAGGAGATTCTCTTCCCTATATTCGCGGGTTTCGCGTAAGTGTCTCTGCTTACGGGCCCGCCCAAACGTTTTTGGCCCTTCATACAGGAGCTTGAAGATCACAAACAACAGTAGAATCCTGATCAAATCGTTTTTCAGATTATTCCACTGCTATGGAAAGTACCTTGCTACAATAGATGGTAGTATCTCATCATCATCAACATCATCATCACTGAATGAATCACATGCTGCGTTTGCTTTGCGAACATACAGGCGTCATTTACTACACTGGCACATGCACTTCACCGAACAATACGGATCACGACACATAAGGAGACGATAAATGTTTCGCTCAGCGGATAAAACGATTATGCATGAGTCGGGGCTCACTAGTTTCATTTAGTATACAAAAAACTGATCCGTTCACATTCTGTGTATATTGCTGATTCTAAATACGATGGTTTACTGGCTGTTACAGCTGGCGAATATAACTCATGAAAAAAAAACAGTTTAGTGTAGATTATTGGAAATGGGCGCTGTAAAATAAGTTAATTTTTTCGCAGCACAGCAGTAAATGTTTTTTTTAAATCAGTTCGTTTATTTGTTAGGCTCAGGCGTGTGTAGCATTTTGCGGAGACGATATTCAATATTGTTAATAACAATGTTTTATTATTGATTTTGCTATCGCGATAGCTCGAGGTTCATGAGTCACATCATCGTTTGGAAGGTTATAAAGGGTGTCCACGATGAAATTGCCACACTATGAAATTGCTCTAACTTTTTAACCGTTGGGTAGAATTTAATGAAAATTTGGGTGGATTCAGTTCATAGTGATTATTTGCACATCCTGCATGTTTTAAAGTCCTGTGATCAAAACTCGCGGAAATGGAGTCGAAAGAACAGCTCGTGCGTGATAAAACCTTGCGCATTCATCATGAGAACAAGGATCTCTCGCATCGTTCCATCGCTAAAACGTTGGGAATCGCGAATTCCACGGTGTCGCGAGTGATTAAGCGGTTCGAGGAACGGTTGACCACCGATCGGAAGCCCAGAAGTGAAGGAAAAAGTATTCCGTACAACACCAAAAATCACAACCGCGTAGTTGGGGCCTTCAACCGAAATCCGAACGCCTCCGTTCGGGATGTGGCTAAGAAGCTGCACCTAAGCCGAAGTTTTGTCCAGAAGGCCAAAACTAAGGCTGGGCTTCGAACGTTCAAGGTACAAAAGGCCCCTAATCGCGACGAGAAGCAGAACAAGTCCGCCAAAACCCGTGCCAGGAAGTTGTACCTCAACATGCTGACGAAAGTTGAATGCTGCATCATGGACGACGAAACATATGTGAAGGCCGACTTCAAACAGATCCCCGGCAACCTGTTTTTCACGGCCAAGGATAAGTTCAGCGTTCCGGAGCATTTCCGCACTCAGAAGATGTCCAAATTTGCGAAGAAATTCCTGGTTTGGCAAGCCATCTGCACGTGCGGGAAGCGGAGTGCACCTTTCGTGACCCAGGACACGATGAACGGACAGGTGTACATAAAAGAGTGCCTCCAGAAGCGGCTGCTTCCTCTTCTGAAGGCCCGCAACGTCCCAACAATCTTCTGGCCGGATTTGGCCTCATGCCACTACTCCAAGGACGTGCTGAAGTGGTATGCGGACAATAAAATGTTAATAAAATGTTCAACCCTCCCAACACTCCGGAGCTCCGCCCCATCGAGAAGTACTGGGCGATTATGAAGCAGCACCTTCTTAAACGACCTAAGGTAGTGAAGACAGTCGAGGAACTGAAGAAAGTATGGGTTTACATGCAAAAAACGGTTGATTCACAGGTTGTGCAGAATCTTATGGCCGGGGTTAAGGCCAAGGTGCGGGCATTTGCGTATGGACTGTAAATAAAATACGAGTAAAATGGTAAAATGAGTTTAATAGTAATTTCTCAATCCCTGAAAATTTGATGGCAATCGGATGAAAACTCGAAAAAAATTGTTTTGTTTGGGTTACGTGGATTTAAGGTGGGCGCTCAAAAACTCAAATTGATTACCTAGACGTTCGGCTTTCACTGCATTCCTGTCAACGAACCCGACCAAAAGGGAACAACAAAATTATATCAAGTTTTGTTATTCAGTAACGCTGTTTTTATAACATAGATTGTTAGAATTTAGATCGCGGAAAAAGTAACAAAAAATCCTCTAGAGGTAACACAATTATAGCAAAATATTATACAGATATAACATAAACAAAACAAACTTTGTAACAGTTTTGTTACGTTGTAGCAAAATCAAATCAGCAAGTATTAAAATACATTTAAATCTTAACGCAGATTGTGCCTCTCATGACATTATATCATAATTTGTTATAAGTATGTTTTGCAATTACTCAGATGAAAATCTCTCATACAAATTTATATCATAACCAGTTAGTCGTTACAAGGTTTGTTATAATTTTGTTATTTCTATGTTATACCCTCCTGGTCGGGAAGTCCATTGATTCAGGTGCTACAGTTGGTTGGTGAGCCAAGTCGACACAAGATTGGGATGGACCGCAATAGTTGCTCAGACTTAATCGTTTTTGCACCGAAAGGGATATAAGGGCACACGATCTAAGGGCGATCCTGTTTTTCGTAATTATGGCCCATCTGACGATATTTCGCTGCATCGTTATTTTGATTACTTGAATTATACTCTTTAATGTAAAAATTTAGATTATAAAATAATGTTAGATAGAACTGAAAAATTGTTTGCCAGACGGTCAAGCCAGCCATGAAAATAGTCCACCTGGTAGCGTTCGGTCCGGGGGATACTTTTGCTGGTTTAGCTTGAATGTATCGTTGAATTCAGTTCTGCAGTACACACTTAGTTTTATATACTGAGGTCGGTAAATTTGTACTGAGTTTGCAAACAGCTGAAAAAGTCAGTAAACTTTGAATCATCAGCACATGAAATGTAAGGAAGATTATGAAAATGTTATATTTTTCTATGAATAGATAATGTTGGAATTAATTATTCAGTGTAAATTTTGAAAGAATTTGACAGATTTTGTGTGTAAGATTTTACGAGTCTCACAATTTCCGTAGTCGTCGAAAGAGCATTGCGTGTTCAATGTTTGTGGGATATTCCAATTGAAGTCCTCAATTCGAAAGAAAACTTTTTTCAAAGTGTGGTGAAATACGAGGAGCATGCAGAGCACTGTATATACACGCTAAGATCAGTTTACCCAAATATGGGTGAAGAATACCCATAATCGCGACAAGTGCACATACCCATTTATGGGTACGTTACTACTTACCAATATTTGAGTACTTTTTCCCATACAAGTTTACTCAAATATGGGTATAGTCAAATTTACCCATAAATAAGCATGGACACTTTTTTTGCTATTATAGGTTTACTGAGCCCTAGTAGCACATTTGTTGCCATAGAGTTGAGATCACATAAATATGACTTGCTAAGTCATAATCAAGCTCCTACAACTGATTAAGATCGTAGTGTGCTAGTTGGGAGCTTACCCAACTAACATTTGTAGTTGCCTAAGCCGAAGTTAAGAACTTATAAGCTGTTTTATAATTGTATAAAAGCAAGTGAAGCTGAATAAGCTATAAGCAGAATTAAAAAATCGATGCAGTACTTATGCTAAATGTAACACAGCTTTAACACAACATTTAGCTTTAGGTTGCATACTTTGAAAAGAAAGCTCTTATGCGAACAATGTTTGTCTGCATTTACACAGCTTGTTTATGTAGCTAATAAATTAGTCGGTTAAGCTTTTGAATTATCATTCTGTGTTCTCTTACAGAGTTTTATTTGTTAGCTTTGTAATAGCTTTTCAAAAGCCTTTATATTAGAAATACCTTAGACATTATTGCTAACTTCATACGATTCCCTTATGGAAAGAAATCATATGACGATCGTATGAATATTTTCCTCACATGAAAAAAAAAAGTTGCAATCGGGATGCGAACCATGAACCCCGGCATCCAGAGCCGAGCCACAATCTCACGAGACTATACACGCTTGATAAGTGATGTCAATTGAAAGCGTAGAAGAGGCATGCTTTTATCGACCAATGCAACAATAATCTTTTAATACGATCTCTTATGGCTTTGTGGTTAATAGTTCTGATCGTAGGAATAATTTCCTGAGTATAGTTGCGGCACAGAGTATGGAGCATATATGCTGTTATTTATATGGAGTTCTTGAGCTTGAGCTTGAGTCCATTTTATTGAGCAGAGCATTTAGATTTCAAAATATTTCGAAGGATGTTTAAAAAATTTAAGAAAAGCGGTACATACCATTGAAAACGAAATCTGAGAAAGTATGAAGCTTATTTGAGGAGTTCATATTCGGAGATTCGCGCAATTGACAGTGCTGTCGAAAATTGCTTTCAAATAAACAATATAAATTCTACTGAGCAGAAGATCAGGTGTTCAATTCCTGGTCTTAGTGGATTTTTTTTAATCACCGGGAATTCATTAATATAGCAATGATAAATATAGCAATCTATAACAACAGTTATAAATGAAATTGATATTAATGTAGTTTAAAAAAATTATAACAAATGAATCCAAGCGCGACACAGCTAACAACGTAAATTGGATGGTGATCATGTTTAGATTATAAGAATCTCGGTAACACTGATTTTCAAAACAGTACAAACCTGTTCGTAAAGAGCTTCAGCAATTATTGTTGTTCAACATTATTAGAACTAAAATATGTTTTGAACACTTTGAATACGGGTACTGGAATTCCTCACAGCTGATATGGATCTGAGGATACAGTCACCGTTCTTAAGGTGAAGGTGCAGAGTTCAAATCTGGTAAGTACACGGGTAAGTGATATATAAATATATACTATATATAAACATTATAATACAAAGTTCATATAGTTAAATGTTAATTACGCATTACAACGATAAAACAACACCATTGCCGTAATACCGTCCACGAGTATTGTAAACAGTGTTTGACATACATATTTTTTCGATTGCTGTATAGTGACTACACCGAAAAAAATAATGAATTTTAACAGGCGTGTAGAATTTCCCCTCGTTTAATTCTAAACCAAAGCAAGCGTAAACAACGATATTGTTTGCAATTTTTGGAATTCTTTCATACAATAGACGCGATTTAGGCGATATCGAGCTTTAATTTACACGATATATCCCAGTATTTTCTGTCAAATCTAGCATTCCCTTTATGTGCATTAGAAAACGCAGAAAATTCAATGTTTCTTTTTATCTGTGTATGTTTAAGCGTTTATATCAACGTGTTAAGACTACCAATAAAAAGCTGTTTGCCACAGTTCTAAAAATAGAAATTGCGATGAACAAATAAATATGCTGAATATGCGTTTCAAAAGAACAGTTACGTAATAAGTTGTATAATTTTTGGATAAAAGCTTCCTAGGCTATAAACCGATTACATATTCTGCTTGACATTTTTTTCATTTTCATGAAGCTGGGTAGATTCGCCAGATTTGCTTGTGAAAATATTGGCTGGGCGCTTGTGCAACCACTACTTAACCATTACTCAGTTTAAAGTTGTATACGTATTGCCTATGAAGCGTTTATTTAATTAAAAATGTTACTTGGGTAGCGTGCAGAACGTTGTACTCAACATATGTTTGGACTTCAACAAAGATTTAGAAGTATTAGAAAAATATTTCTAGTACTCAAACGTATTCTTCAAATTCATGAGGAATCATTTAATTCAAAAGTATTTCCAGGTTATTCAATACATTCAATAATATTTCAGAAGACGTTTCTGTACTCAGACGTATTAAGTATTTGCTCAAAGTATTCGATATTGTTTGAAGGGTATTTAACAGAGATCGAAATTATCGCTCAGCTGGGTGAAAACCATGCTCTCTCTCAAACAGGTTTTCGATGAGTAGCGAACCGTTCACATTTTCATCTCTCCTTTTTTGCCGATAATTCATTATCCTCTCGCTTGCATATGCGAAAATATCTCTCTCCACAATTCAACGAACATTTGTTCTCATGTCACATTTTTCACTGAAAACATGCTAAGATCGCAAACGAGGAGCAAAACCCGAAAATAAGGCCAAGTTGGTGCACACTGGTACCGCCATGGACCATCATTATAGAATTATAATGTCAGAATAAAACAAGCATAAAGACGGGTGCATTTTCAGGTGTCAAAAAGTAAGTGAAAAATAATTATCGGCATCTATGATTCACCGAAAAAGAAACGATTTATCAGCTACTCATGCTCTCCGAAAATTCTAAATCGCCGTTGCTTTTCTCGCGAAAACTGCTGTGAGCGTATAATAGTCTCTCGCTTCTCACATTCTCATTTGCTTCTCCAAGCGGGTGAAAAAGGACGTTTTTCTTCTCAAGTAGGCGAAAATTTCGGTCTCTGGTATTTAAAGTACTCGTATTTTAATGACTATTGAAAGTAAAATTTATACGATATCGATGTTATTGGATGTGATTGACGAGTTTAATGTTAAGTATGTAAAAATTTAAACAACAATTTGTATTCTATAAAATTTCGTTTGGTATACAAAAAAAAATTCATTTGGTAATCAGATATGTTTTACACAGCAAAAAAAAAATAACAATTTTCATTGTGATCTAAATATCAGAGCATGTAAGATTGTATTCCATTCCACAAGGAGCAGACACTTGCATGAAATAGTTCTATCAAAGACGCATCAACATGCATACAACATTATCGACAATGTATGAAATATTTCCCAAAAGTTCACACGATTCATAATGTTAATTTGTAAGTTTTGCGACGCTTCATTTATGTGCATGAAATTGAACAGAAATTCACACAACTTTTTTAAGCTGTGTTGTTAAAAAAGCTAGCCAAAATTATGTTGACCCATTGAAACTGTTTTTGGTTTTCCACTATGTATGAAATAAAGTGAAAAAAATTGAAGCATAATAGAAAGGCGAACTTGCCTGTATATAGACTGTATTCGATGAAATTTGGACACACGCAATTGTTCGTAACTTTTTAGCGTGTGGGTAAAAATTATTGAAATTTTAACTGAATGTATTTCATTGTGTTGTGTCAATTGTTTATTGAGTTTCGTGAAAATCGGTCCAGTAATTTCAGTGATGGCTTCAAATTAAGAAATAGGGCGCCAACAAATTTTGGGCACTCACCTTGAAAACCCAAACGCTTCTCATCGATGGATCGGAAAACAGCTCGGAATCGCATATTCAACCGTATCTCATGTGACCCAAAACGTTCAAGGACTGTAAGACAACCAAGTGGGAAAATGGTAGTGGCAAAAAACGTGGCACATCAAATCTGGAGAAGGCCAGGATGGTATTGAACCAATTTAAGCGTTATCCCAACATGTCGATCAGGGATGTTGCGAAAAAGGCGAAAGTTTCAGTTTGTTTTGTGCAGAAAACAATGAAACGTTCTGGATTACATGTGTACAACGTCCAGAAGGCACCGATCCGGAGCGATAAACAGAACTCGGTGGCCAAAACTCGTGCAAGAAAACTGTACAGGGAGTGGCTCACAAAATCGTTCTGCATTGTGATGGACGATGAGACCTACATTAAAGCCAACACCAAACAAATGCCAGGACAGGAAAACTACGTCGCCACCTCTAAGTTGGCCGTTCCGGAGAGTGTACGGAAGAAGAAACTGTCAAAATTCGCCAAAAAATTCCTTGTCTGGCAAGGATCTGCAGATGTGGCAAAATGAGTCAGCCCTTCATCACCTCTGGGACCGTCAACGGGCAAATCTACTAGGACGAATGCCTCCAAAAACGACTTCTGCCCTTCTTGAGATCTCACGATGGCCCGACACTGTTTTGGCCGGATTTGGCATCTTGCCACTATGCCCGGCCCGTCTTAGACTGGCACAAAGATAATAATGTAGTTTTGTCCAAAGACGTCAACCCTCAAACACTCGGAACTTCCCCAATTGAAAATTTGGAATCATGAAGCAAAGCTCGTTAAAACTCAAAACTGATAGAAAATGAACTGAACTAGAAAGTGTGGTTAATAGTAAGTAAGCAAGTCGGTCCTATCATTGCCCAAAATTTGATGAAAGGGGTCAAGGCAAAGGTGCGGGCATTTGGGTTGGGAGAAAAGATTCAATAAACCAATGATGTCAACACTTAACCATTTAGTAGTACTTTATTTCCAGAAAGTTTGATAAGAATCGGGCTCAAGGAAAATTTTTGGTGACCTATTTTGTGTGTCCAAATTTCATCGAATGAAGTCTTTAAGTTGAAAGCCTACAAAAAAGTAGCTATAATAAACAACGTGCTTGAAAAAGCTCGAAAGAAGAAAGACCCCTTCCTTTCGTAAGACGGTCCATAAATGAATAATTTATACGCTATCATGAGATCATGTTACGAAGTGGTGGGCTAGTAATGAAGATGGGGATAATGAGTTGCGTGGTACAGACGGTGGTGAGTGGGAAATTTATTTCTACACACCCGAAGCATCACAACATGCGTCAGTCTTAATTCGTTAGTGGTGGGAAAATGTTTTGTTTCGCCATCACCGGCAACAGTCACTCGAAACGGGGCCTGCCAGTACGGTCCTCAGGGGGGTTGTGAAATTTTCAGAAGAGAACGGATTTTCCAACTGTGTGCCCGAAATGAGGACTTTGACGATGATGCATGTATGATACTTTGCGGAATAATGTCGGGGATTGTGTGGGCTGACGGATTCGAAGAATTACAACAAAACGACGGCATAATGCGTGCGTGTAACGAGCGCATAAGCTTTGTCTGCTGGCGCGATGGCGTTAGCATCGGTCTTGTCTTTGACAGCGTAATTTTGACGCACATTGTCGAATATTAATTCCGTCTCCAAGGAAACCTGACGAGCTGACGTGATCTATTGTACCGTCAGAGATGAGACATACTTTTTTTTCAAATAGAACTGCCAGTGTGTCTACCAGCACAGTGAAAGCCTACAAACACAAATTTAGCAACAAAGTGATGAGTAACCTGTTCTTATTACATTGCATGCTTTTCAAACCCTAGAATATCATTCACTGAGCCTTGTCAATCATTTGGATTTTCATTCATTCACTTCAATGGAAATAGTAAACTCAAAATCAGATATCTCCCAACGCTCATGAATTTCAATCTTCTCCGTTCTCCAATTAGAAAAGTGTCAGCCTACTTTGATGAATACCACTGAACGTTTCAGTTCAATTCACCATCCAATAGCTCCCTCCTCTCCCCAACCATTTACAGCCCGGGCATCCCACGGAGGACACGTGTCCATTGGACCGTTCAATTTTCCGATTTTAATTGGTTTCATCTTTTCTTCATTCGCACACAATGGAAGCAACACAGAGATCCGATCACTGGCAGCAGCTGCCGTATTCATAGAACCACACTGTTATTTTCACCTTCCATCTTTTTCCACATAATGGAGCTGCCCTGGAAGCAGCTGGCGTCGGGCGGTTAGAAAGATCCTGGCTAGATTCCTTCGGTTGTGTAGCAGACAGCAGACAGGGATGAATGCAGTATAACGTGATATAGCTGTTTCTGTTGAATGCTCTCATGGGCAAAGCTGCTCTGAAAGCATTCATACCATCAAGGGCGTAGCCATGGCGAGGAACAGGAGGGTGAGTGGGGGAAATTTTTGTTAGCTAATGGAGGATTATGCCACATGCCAACATGCTGAACGCAAATTATGTCGAACGATATCGTCCCGGTTGTGATAAGACCCAAGCGATCTCAACGTTGCATGAGTTGTTCAATCGAGAAAGCATTATTAGATGCTTGAAATTGTAGATTAGATCCTTAAATAAACGCTTTTATGTTTTCTAATGGTCAAAATGCCAAGTAATAAAAGAAACCAAAACTAATCGTATAGCTCATCTTCCATGGTAATTTGAAAACTATCTTAAGCCCGTCTTAATAACTAACGCAATAAAAATATTAACAGTTTTTTAAAGGAGCTCAGAGCTTCTGGACAGGTTTCAGCAAGATTAAAGACTGTTCGTGTAATAAGTAGTCTCCTTTTTTCTACGAGCACTGTTTTTTTTAAATTATTTCAAATAAATTCATTAGTTTTGGATCTATGAACGAAAATTATTGTACATGTAGAAAACTTCAAGTTTGAAGATTTATTGACTATTCCTGAAGAATTTTTGCTTAAAGAATGTACTCGAAAAAAATGCAACAGGCAAAAATGAGCGGCAAAAATTCATTTTATGTCGGATATTTAAGACACGCTCAGGAAATAAATAAACACATATAAGATAAGATTTTTCACCAACTGGTTTATCAAACCTTCTCTTCTAGGCTAAATTAGGCGCACCTTGGATTTAACCAAATATACTATATTAACACATAAGTCACTTGACATTCCAGGCGACTCTTGGTGGTGATAAGACGCCATACGTTAAGCGTGGTTTTATTATACCTAGCGTAATATTTCAAAAGTACACAATCGGCAAATTGAAACAAATCACAAATTCTAAAATTTAGGCCCTAACTAAGAAATCAACTTCCGAACAACTCGCTACAACACCAACTTGTTGTCAACTGCCAATGTCACGACAAAAGCAACACGTTACTATCCGAGCAGGTTGCGAATAACTTGATAACTGGTCTTGGCATTTGAGAGCTCAGATTAAGATACCTGAGGATAATACCATAAAATTGTTCCAACAATGTTGTGCGAATATCAAACTGTGGTAAGACAATTCCAAAAAAGTACCTTTCAGGTATTCCCAGGTAGCCTAAATAACATGTTTTGTTATTCGATACATGTTTTGCTTGCCATTCTAACGTATTTTGTGTAGGTATTTTACCTCTTAATCTGAGCTCTTTAAGACCAAGACCAGTTTACAAGATCAAAATTAGGTATTCAAGTGTTGTTGTCTCCTGCTCGGGTATGGTTTGTTGCAACTGAAACAGGATAGGAGAAATATCGGCTGCTGAGAAGAAAGCGAGATTAACGGCTTGCAATTATTATGTTTGATTACCGTCGAATTATTTTCAAACATTGTGAATAAGAGAGATACTTAGATGCAATTATATAAAATTTTAGCCTGAAAATGATCCTCAATTTGCGACTTGAAAAACAAATTGCAATATCTTTTTAACTTATTTGCCTACAAAATCATTCGCAATTTTTTTTTAATGTTGGCTAATGGTTGGATCAAATACAGGTCGACATTCTTTTTTTGATATTTTCTAATGAATCTAATTTAGCTTTAATAAAAAAAATGTTGCTTTTTAATTGCTTGGTTCATTACTTATGATTTTTTAAAATTTTTGATGCCTTGGAAAAATCTAAAAAAAATTAAGTTTTCCCGGAAAATTTGTAACAATGTTTTTTTTAAAAGTTTACTTTGGTTCATCTATATAAATAAAAATGAGTTGGGGTTTCCTTTGCCACGATTTAACTCGCGAGCGCAAGAACCGTTTGGCAAGATTTTTGCTTTGTTGGATTTGTCTTGGACACCGGAAGGTTCTTATAATGGTTTGAAACCCCTCCCTTCTCTGGAAAGGGGGGCTCCCATACAAGTGAAGCACAAATTTCTGCATAACTCGAGAACTGATCAAGCATAGGAACCCAAATTTAGCATGCGGAAGTTTTTGGAGGCAAGCAATGTTTCTATTGTAGTCAGAGACCCCTCCCCTCTCTAAAAAGGGAGGCTTTCGTACAAATGAAACAGAAGTTTCTGCATATCTCAAGAACTAATCAAGCAAATAGAACCAAATTTGGCATGTGGGGTTTCCTGGAGGAAAAATGTTTTTATGGTGGTTTGAGATCCCTCCCCTATCTTAGAAGGGGTGCTGTCATACAAATGAAACTGTAATTTCTTCATAATTCTAGATCTAATTCAGCAAATGGAACCAAATTTGACATGCGGGGATTTTAAAGGCAATAAATGTTTCTACGATAGTTTAAGACCCCTCCTCTCTCTCTGTTAGGTTGGGGGGCGGTGCTCCCATACAAATGAAACAAAAGCTTCTACATAACTCAAGAGCTAATCAAGTAAATGGAGCCAAATTTGGAAGGTAGAGGTTTTTGAAGGCAAGAAATGTTTCTAAGGTGGTTCGAGACCCCTCCGCCCTCTGTAAGAGGGGGGCTCTCATACAAATGAAACACAAATTTGTGCATAACTCGAGAACTAATCAAGCATATGGAACCCAATTTGGCATGTGGAGGTTTTTGGAGGAGATAAATGTTTCTATGGAAGTTTGAGACTCCTCCTCCATCTGGAAGGGGGCCGGGGGGGGGGGGGGGGTTCCATACAAATGAAACACAAATTTCTGAATAACTCGAGAACTTATCAGCAAATTTGGCATGTGGAGGTTTTCGAAGGCAAGAAATATTTCTAAGTTGACTCGAGCCCCTCCCTTCTCTGAAAGGAGGGCTCATATACAGATGAAACACAAATTTCTGAATAACTCGAGAACTTATTAAGTTAATGGAACCAAATTTGGCATGTAGAGGTTTTTGAAGGCAAGAAATGTTTCTATTGTGATATGAAACTCCTCCGCTCACTGAAAGAGGGGTCTCTTATACAAATAAAAAACAAATTTCAGCATAACTCGAGAACAAATCAAACAAATGGAACCAAATTTGGCATGTGGAGCTTTTCGGAGGGTAGATTTCTATATACATAAAAATGAATTTCTGTCTGTCTATCTGCCTGTCAGACCCTTATAGACTTGGAAATTTCTGAATCGACCAACGTGAAAATTTATATGAAGGGTTTTTGGGGCTGGGGAAGATTCTTATGATTGTTTGAGACCCCTACCCTCTCAGGAAGGGCGGCTCTGATACATATGAGACACAAATTTCTTTATAACTTGAGAACTAATCAAGCAAATGGGACCAAATTTGGCATGTGGGGGGTTTTGAAGGCAATCATTGTATGGTGGTTTGAGAAATCACCCCCTCTGGAAGGAAGGGCTCCCATACAAATGAAACACAAATTTCTACCTATTATGAGAATTATCCAGGATACTTAAACACAAAACGTGTATTTCTCGCGTAAGAAGCATGTTTTGATAGAAGTTTGAACCCCTGCTTATTCAAGAAAAAAAAAACTCATTCCGAAAAAAAACCATAAAAGTGCCAGTAACATCAAATTTTCCTTCATTTAGTTGCAAGCGTAGCAGCGCACGCACCGGGATCAGCTAGTTTATCTATAAACTCAATTCAATCTAGAGACTAGAGAATGTGTACTGCTTGAGAATTTGCTGCTTTCTGTTTTTTCTCACAGTGAGTCGATGAGTATACGTTTAGCCGAATTACACAAATTTGTATACTACATCGTCAATTCCTCCGGATTCTCGGAATTTTCATCGTTTCGTTAAGTACGACTGAGGTAACGCAACGCTAGCACATACCAACTAATTGATTCTTGATTCATCGTTCGTGGTACCATTGTGTGACGTCAACAATATCGAAACCTAATACAAGAAATGCCGATTTCTTGAAGTCTTTGACTACCAAACTCCGCTCATCTTTAAACAATATTTGTCAGTTCGGAATTAGAAGGAAGATACAACAGCTAGTCAGATAAGTGCTCTTTAAGAGCGTGTACATTCGCCATGGGGCTAAATCAGCTCAACTTCTTGGGAGATCGAAGCGCATGACGGCTACGTATCCCAAGAAGGTTTTTAGAAGGAGCAACTGGATTTCGAAAAGCGCTATTACGTTGCGAAGACGTTCCTGGTGGAGTTTCAAGATGAGTCTTCGTTCAACCACTCCACTCAACAAGGTTCGATGGTACGTGACGCCTACCGCAAATCAAGCTTAACACCTTGACTGGAGATATCGTTGATTGGCTAAGTTTCAGGGATATCTACACTTCCTTGATTCATGAGGAGGCAGAGCTTCCAGAGATTAAGGAATTCCACTACTAAAAGGGTTGCTTAGCAGGCGAAGCTATGGCACTATTTAATCCGCTAAAGATCACTAATAACAACTATTCGATTGAAACGCTACAACAACTGCAAACTACCGAAGAGGAAGCAAGTACAAGTACTAGTCAAACTGCCTTCGCTCACGAAGAAATCGATCCAGGATCTCCACGGATATTGTATCAAATCATCGAACCAGTCAAATATAAGGATCTACTGCTGGTAGAGTTACTAAGTTCTCGTCTGGATTCAGTCACCCGACGTCGCTAGGGAGAGTAAACGTCCTCTAAGGAGCAGACCACACTACAGTTCTTGCAAGACTTCATACAACAGAGGATCCAAATCCAGGAATCTCTTCTACCGAAGCCAGAATCTAGAAGCGAACTTCAAATGAGACATTAGATTGCTGAACCGTTGAACCTGATCGCTGAAACCGTTTTCGCCAAAATCCAGTCACAACACCGTACAGTGGAATGCCGCTAAGCGACCATCGTCTACGGAGATTCGTGGATTACACACGTGTCCAGTATTCCAGAAAATGACATTATCCAGCAAGGAATCTTTCATACGAGCACAGCTCGTTTGCCAAAACTGTATCAAACGAGGACATATAGCACGAGATTGTTCGTCAAAGTTCACGTGTCGAAATTACAAGACTCGACACCACACGCTAGTATGCTTCAAAGGTGAAGCCAAGGTTCAAGCTATCGTCAAGTCGCGTGTATCATCGTACTCTAGAGCAAATGATTTCCTAGTCTTACCGAAGGTTTCAGCTTGTCTACCTACTTCTACAGTGCAGACATATAGCTGGGACATATCGGAAGACAGATCCGGAATTCTTCCGCTCGATAAAGGTCGACATCGCGTTAGGTATCCACGATTTCTTCAGTTTCTTCAAATCTGGAAGGATGAAACTACTGGGGAGAGGTCTATCGATACTCACCGAATGAGTATTCGTCTGGATAGTATCACTACGTCAAATCAAGGAACAGACTACTCGTGCAACATGTCAGTATCGTGCCATATAGGAGAGTTAATGAAACGGTTTGGTCCTACGAGGAAGTGGGAGCCGTTAGAATGCCACCAGAATCGAATGGCCGATACACCGTCACCCTGCGCAAGAGCAATATAATTGTAGCGGAACTTCGCGAATCAAAAGACATCGCGTTTAGATGTTTGCGGGTTGGAACGAATATTGTCAAGCGTTCCAGACCTCCAGAAGCAGTATTTAGAATTCATGACCGAATACCTCGTGCTCGGTCACATTAATGGAGTGGATGATGACGAAGAGCAAACAGTTAAGCGATGTTAACTACCATATCATCCTGTAATCAAGGATGTAAGCATTACGAACAAAGTGCGGGTAGTCTTTGATGGTTCTTGAAAGATGTTTTCTGGGGGTCACTGAACGATGTACTCTACGCTGGAACTGTTGTTCAATAGATTATTCTCCGTAGCCGAGCTCATCAGGTGATGGTTGTGAGCAATGTCGAGAAAAGGTTCCGACAAATGCTATGAATTCCATTGGCAACCCAAGTTTTCAAGGAGAAAGTATACATGGACCAACGTTATTGATGAATCGGATGGTGTCGAATCTGCGATGAATTTGGAACAAATCAATTCATGACAAGATGAAAGACCACCGGTAACGATTTTGTTGAAGGAGTTCAGTAATGGACGCCATTGTGCGATTTTATTGTCCACCGAAACTCTAATAATATGCTTTAGTTATTCAGATCCCACCCTCCCGCTTTGGTGATGGTTTGGGTGAGAATTACAGTTTCCGATCAAACCTTCTTAATATTCATTGAGAAAGGGGCCGAAATCAACCAATCAGTCTACCGGAAGCTTCAAACGTACATTGTTGCACCATGGTCAAATACATATTTTGGTAAGACCAAATGGACGTTTCAACAAGATAGGGCACCATCTCATAGAGCAAAGAAGACGCTGGAACTCTGTAACAGGCTTTTGCCGAGATATTTGACCAATGATAAATTGCCTTCCAACTCTCCTGACCTGAATCCAAAAGATTACTCCGTTCTTGAGTCCAGAACCTGTACTAAGCCACACACATCGTTGGATCATTAAAAATCCAGTCTATTCAAAGCCTGAAATGCTATATCTATGGAGCATAGAACGTCCTTTGTCGATGATTTCCCTAAGCGATTGAAGGCGATTATTGACTACTATCTACGTTCGAATATCTAAGTTTTCCATGAATACATTGTTATTCTATACAGGATCAATAAAGTTATGACTAAAAATGTGAACATGGATAATATTTCCTCACCCGGTAGAGCCCCCCATAGTGACAGATTTTGATTATTAGCAATGCGTGGTACGTTTTGTAATGCCGGTTGCATATCTAACGGGTGGTTTAGTGACATTAGTTGTTGCATCTACTTTTTCTTATTATGAATCAACGAATGCAACGAATGAGCCATATAGATTTGTTGCCGAGGCGACTTTTGGTGAGATCTATCTGATTATAAATATATTTCATACAACTTTTTTCTAATAATAATAAATTCGTGCCTAGTTCGGAAATTATACATTTCCAGGACTGGAAGTGTGCTGCAGCACCCTTATCCAAATGGGATCGGTAATATTCACATGCGGGGCTCATTGTAGACATTCTGAAATCGGATGCTGGATCTACAGTAGTGGTATCACATGTAGACTCCTCAGTTATTGCTGCTTTTAATGGTAACGTAAACGATTGTTGCCAACTGATTGCTTTCAAAATGCCATTGCCGTCCAATGGGTGAAAGATTTAATACACATACATACACACACACTCAATTGGGCCAACCCTGTACAGTGCGAAGTGCTTGCCGGAATATACTAGGTGGGGTGAAAAGTCACCGCCTCGACTGCCAAAATGCGATGCTATTGCGAAAAACCCGAATTAATCCACCGATGGTGAGACTGAACCCTTCTTAACTTCACCATAATAACGAACTCAAATGTGGCCAATATGGTACTGGATACATATCTTCATCAGAAATTCCAGGAAGATCAAGGAATATTCGATACGTCATACATTCAGTTTATAAAATGAGCTATTTGTCATTCCTGAAGGTATTGTTCATCGATGTGATTAAAATATTCACATTAAATATTAGAAATTTCATATAATCAATCCATAGAATGAATTATAAGACAATCCTAGTGTCAATTTTGATTATCGATTTGGATTCAAGATGCTTTATAAGTAAATGTTCGTTGAAAATAGTAAATGGAGACTTTGTGTAATTTTCGAATACACTCGTTGCAGTTCAAAACCAGACCACTCGAGCCAATCGATGTTGCTCTAATTCTATACAGTCGCATAGTGTGGCTAGTCCGCTATATGTGCTATACAACGCACCAGATGCGACACAATAGAATGCAAGTGGCATCGATTGGTGTGATTGGTCTTGTTTGGTTTTGCACTGCAACGAGTATATTTTCATCTCACAATTATGTGCTCTCAGGTATTGTTTTGGTCATATCTCCATGAAGGATTATCACCCATGAAGGATGACACCAACAAAATTAAAATCGGTACACAAATAGCTCAGTATGTAATCGGAGTCTAAACTGTTTGATTACTATTATAATAGGCCGTCAAGTACTGTTTCGTTCATATCTTCGTAACGAAATGTCCGAATGCAAAAAATTCAATAGCGTTCTATGGGAATGTTGTAGCTTTCGTTTGCCGTCAACAGAACAGAAATATGTACAAATGGCTGAGAAACCGATGTGATTTTATTTGTAACGCACACACACACATACACATACATACACACACACATACACACAGACATACATACACACAGACATGTGCTCAGTTCGTTGAGCTGAGTCGAATGGTATATGACACTCGGCCCTGTGGGCCTCGGATAAAAAGTCGAGTCTTCAAGCGATCTTAATACCCTTCTATTGATGTAAGAAGGGCAAAAAGCTTAAAATGCCTTGTAGTCCGTTAATATTTAGGCATACAAGCCAAATTTCAGTGCGGTACTGCCCTTAGTTTTGTTTTGACAGCTGATTGTTGTTGGAGTGCTTGGCATCCTGTTGAACATGGATAAAAACTATTTTCATTCCCTTATAAAACAGTATTTTTTGAGAGGCCAAACAGCGAAGGAAACAAAAAAAAAGTTGAATAAGTATTATGATCGGTAGCTGATGAATGTAGCTTAATAAAGTCACAATCAAGGTGCTGCAACCAATTGTTACAGAGATCTGTTTGCTTGGGAACCCTTGCAACGTCCCACAACTGCGACCGTTGGGTTTTTTTTTTATTGAAGTACCACAAATGGACAATCTGCTCCGACAATTCGGTGGCCAAAACTGAGGAGCAGCTGATCGCTAAGGCAACGAAAGGGAATGCCGAGCATACTGACTTTTATATTCTCACTAGCCATGGCCAAGCCTCCAGCTAACTGCTCAAAATTTCGGTAGAAGACTTAATAAGTGTAGAGTTTAAGGAAAGTTTGTTCCATTAAATTATCTTTCGTAAAGAGTATTCCAGATCAAATTGCATCACGAAAAAAACACTGCACAAAATTACCAATTGGGTATTTTCTTTTGAAAATTTGGGTAGAAGCAGTTGAGAGTCTTTTTCTGTTTTTGTATTTTTATCGCTGTTAGTTTGTCGAAAATTGGGAAAATTTGGAAAAATTGGGAAAAATCACCCGAAGAGCATCGTCGCAAAAAGATTTTGCGCAAGCACCTGGAAAATTTTCATATCTCTCATTGGGGCATCGAACGGTGAGTCCTGTGATTAAACGTTACTACAAAACTCTGAACATCAAAACGGAAGGCGCAATGCGGTCAGAATGGATGTTCTATTAGTGATCAGGATAACAAACGTATCGTGAAAGCGTTTAAGCGGAATCCCAATGCTTCGCCTAGGGATGTGGCCAAATAGTTGAATCTGTCCAAGTTTTTCGGTAAAAAAAACCGGGAGGTACGTACGTACGTACGTACAAATTGCACAAGACTCAAAATCGTGACGAACGGCAAAATACGGTAGGAAAGTCACGAGTCTGGAAACTTCACACCTAGATGAAGACCAAACCTCATTGTTTCATCGTGGATGATGAGACTTGCGTCAAAGCTGACCTCCAGCTTTCAAAGTTTGCCAAGAAATACTTGATTCGACAAACAATCTGCTCATGTGGCAATCGGAGTGTCTACCTCATCTACCTCAAGGAGTGTCTACAGAAGCGTCTGCTTCCTCTTTTGAAGCAACACGAGGGCCCTACGATCTTTTGGCCGGATCTATCTTCGTGCCACTGTTCAAATGTTGCCCTGGAGTGGTACAAAGCCAACGGGGTCACTTTCTTACCCAAGGACATGAATACTGTGCATTTAGGGAGCAGGCTTCCGTAGTATCCCTAGGAGGTCAAATCTGAGGAACAAATTAAGAAAAATGGGGCTTCCGTACAGAAGCACCTGCAGCAAGATGTTGTACAAAACCTAATGAGCGAAGTTTAGCGTAAGGTGCGAGCGTACCGTTATGGTTTTGAAGTTGAATGAAATAAGGCCTGTACTCGAAAAAAATGCACCATTTTTATCCGTGTGTAACTTTTTTGTCCGTGGGTAAAAATTGATGGAAATGTGGGTATCACTAGTTGTGAACTCATGAACTGTTTACATGTGCAAAAATTTTGCAGAATTGTTTACATCAAGCTGAACAATGCATTAGGTCCTTAGTAACATTGAGAGATTTTCTCCGTCGATTTTCTCTTTGGTTAATAGTTTATTTATTAAACGATTTACTGATGTTTTCGACGTATTGGATTCTTAATCACACTTTGTACTACCGTACTGTGTGTTGAAAATACATGTTGAAAATGTTTTTGCATAGCCGCAGGAACGCAAAGAGAAAGTCGCGGAAAGAGATTCTCATTATTACTTAGGACCTAATGCATTGTTTAGCTTGACATGTGCAAAATATCATAACAATCGGTTCAGTGGTTATTAAGATGTCATCAAAACAAGAAGAAAATTGCCAGAGAATTTTGCGCGTTGTCATGAAAATCCTACTGCGACCCTGAGATGGATCGGAAGACAACTGGAAAAATCGTTTACGGAGTCCCAGACGACCGAGCGGTGGGCTGGAAGTGGAAGAAAATCGAGGACAGCTGACCCTGTGAAGGCCCGGAAGGTGTTGGATTATTTAAAGTGTAATCCGAACTTTTCGATTTGCGACGCGGCTCTGAAGGCAAATTGTTCCGCCTGGTTCGTTCAGCAAACCATGAAACGAGCTGGGCTTTGTGTATTCAAGGTCCGCAAGGCACCGATCCGGCGTGATCAACAAACCACGGCGACCAAATTCCGCGCAAGGAAGCTGTATCGAGAGTGGTTAACGAAACCGATGTGTGTGGTTATGGATGACGAAACCTACATCAAAACAGACGCAAAGCAGATACCGGGGCTGGAGTTCTACGTTGCCAAATCACGGTTTGATGTTGCGGAAGACATAAAGAAGAAGAAAGTGGACAAATTCACCAAAAAATACTTGCTCTGGCAGAACATATGCCAATGCGGTAAACTGAGTAAACCGTACATCACAACTGGTACCATCAACAGCGAAATTTACCGCACCAAGTGCCTCCAGAAGCGTCTGTTGCCCTTCCTGCGGTCCCACGGAGGCGAGACATTATTTTGGCCGGACCTGGCATCCTGCCATTACGCGCGATCGACGTTGAATTGGTACAGAGACAATAACGTTGTTTTTGTACCAAAAACTGCCAACCCCCCAAACTCACCCGAGATTCGTTTGGTGGAAAGATTTTGGGCCATAATGAAGGCCAAAGTTCAAAAATCGTCCAAGGTGTTTAAGACCGAGCTAGAGTTGAAGTAAGAATGTATGAAAGTGACCACAAACGTCGGATCCACCATTGCACAAACTGTAATGAAGGGTATTAAGGGACTGGTGCGGGCTTTCAGCGATGGAAAAGAAATTGAATAAAGTAATAATGTCGAAACATAATCCATATGTATTCGTTTTTTTTCCTGAAGCTTTCAAGAAAATCCGACTTAAAATAAATTTTACGCGAACACTTTTGTCTGGAGCATTTTTTTAGAGTACAAGCCATAAGTATGTCAAAAGCTTACTTATTGGTTATATTTTATAGTCTAAAATTTTGAAAAGGATCGGTCTTCTAGGTAATTTTTTTCAGTATTTTTTTCCGTGATGCAATTTCATGTGGGACACCCTTTAGTTTTTTATGTCATCGCCTTTGAAATAATTCCTTCTTTTCAATGCACTTGTTACTCGTACAATATCAACTTGCAATTTTATTTATTGAATTTGAAAAACGAAAAGTTGGATCTGTAAATTTTGTTCAAGAACACACTTTCTGTAAGGAGCAGAATGTCCTAGAATTACATAATGACCATTATGAGTTAACTTTCAAATTTGAAAGATTCTTTTTAGGATCATGGTTTTGTTTTATTCGAGAATTCTTTTCGTATCAGTATTTCAGCTGATGTGGAAGTAGTCGGTCTGCTTGATTGGAAATCAGTAATGAATTATTGAATTCAGAAAAGCACATCCATGAGTAGATTTAAATTCATCTGCTCTGAAAATGAGTCTCATCCTCGGTTGTGATGATGATGCACCAGGATTTGAAAGTTATTTCAATTGATTAACCCTTTCAAGCAACCAACAACCGACATTCCAATCCAATCCTTCTTCGGGATAAAACTATCGGAAAGCTGGATAGGTGAAGAGAAGGGAATGGCATCCGATGCAAAGTTGGTGCATGTAGTTCGGTAGAATCTTTTGGATTAGTGCAGCAGAACGTGCTTCGTTTGATGACGAGTTCACTACACTGATGGACTGACTAAGTTCCCTTGCAACCACAACATAGAGAAACTCAAGGGCGGTACTATACAGTGCGCTCAAGTGGTATGTGAAACCCCCCTCAACGGTAGAGAATTCGTCATTTCTAGCGTAAAACTTCCCTCCTAACCGGTCCAGTATTTGATGGGTAGAGCACCTCTCGGGAGGAGGAATTCGCCTCTGGTTGGATGGGAAGCAACTGAATTTTTCCTACATCCTTGACCTTCTTACGCAAATCCTAAGTACACCCACAAACAATGCATCTCAGGTCTGGCTTCCGTCCCGCAAAGCTGCACCGCATACAAAAATTCAAATTATTTTCAAAGAGCGTTGCACCTTAGTTCTATATTTTGGGTCTTTACCTGTCCTGTTTTTTTTCCACTGTTTTATATCCAATATCGAAAACAGGTAAGCCATAGTCAACGCTGGATACGTGTTTCGTTCGTAGCAGCAAATTGAATTCTTTCCATACATGTAGGTACGTTTCCGGTACACATCTGCACAACCCACGTTGGAATAACACCGTTCAGCTAAACACACAGCACGCTTCACCAGTATAATATATCCAATAACTGAGCATGCAACCTGCAAGCGTGTGCAACCGATGCCATAGAACACCACCGAACGGGGGAAATTCTCCCAGATCCGAACGCGCTGGAATGTCAGCCAATCCAAAACGTTCGTCTCTCCTCGGGGAAAGCGTAAGATAAATATTTTCACTTGCTCTGCCGTGCGCCGTTGCGTTTATTGAATGAAATTCCCCCCGCTGCGGATGATGTGAGATTACATGATTTGCGATTGAATCGGGCTGCGGTGTGCGGCTGCCAGCACACGTGTAGTTCGTGTTCTCAAACTTCATTACACTAATCGAAAGTCACATACTTGCGGATAGGAGAGGGGTAACGATAAATTTTCAGAAATCTGTTGCAACTTTGTTCTGCTGGAAAGCATGCATTTGATCAATGTCTGATTTGATTGGGGAATGCAAGCGAAAGTTTGATTTATCATTTCAACGATGATTTGAGTGCAGCGATGCGGCTTGATGGTGAGCGGTTTTGGGGTAAAACAATTCGTTTTGAGAGAGTTTCATCAATTCAACATACAGCAATTGACTTCGAACAAGGGTTGATAATTTTTGACTTGCATAATACACAAATAAAAAGAAATATTGAATTTTCTGCGTTACATAATGCACATAAAGGAAATGCTAGATTTGGCAGAAAATAATGGGATATTTCATCTAAATTTAGGACAGATTACGCCTGAATCTAGCTTGTTGTATGAAAAATTGAGAAAACATTGTTGTATGGCGCATGAAAGATTGCAAACAATTTCATTGTTTACGTCTCCTTTGGCTTGGAATGAAAACGAGGAGAAATTTTACGCGCTTGTTAAAATTGATTATATTTTTCTGTTTAGTTACGCAAAGTAACAACAATTTAAGTTTTCATCGTCCTTGTTTTCAGCATAAAAGCAAAATGTTTGCTTTTTGTGCTTAAGAAAATTTCATCCATATGGCTTCAACCTTGCCGAAGACTGCTGGTGGTATACACAGATATAAATAAACAAGTGAAATGTTGCCAACAATAATGCACATAAGGGGAACATGATAGATGATGTGAAATTATGTGAGAAACAAATATTAAATTACTCACTTTAATTTCACCGTATCTTTACAGGTCGTTGATGAATTTTAAACCGTCGTGTAATGTTATACATGCTCTTGCGGTGCTGTTATACATGAGAAGTTCGTTCAAACCAACGTGAATTAGGGTAAAACGGGCCAGACATAACATAAAATTATCCCTGTAAAGTTTCAAAATGTTATATGTGTAAAATATATGCACTTTCAGGCAAAATATAATACGCTTATTACAACTTTGAGCATAATGAGGACAAACTATCAATTTAAGGTAAATTGGGCGAACGGGCTATCTACCAGACCCAAAAACACGCAATGTCGCTCCAAATTACGTCTATGCCGATGTTCTGTGCGATATGTAGTTATCCAGCGAAAATAATTTGTGACGATTGCTGCTGTTCGGAAAGGAACAAGAAAAATCAAAGAATATGAATGAATTGGGGTAAAACGGGCCAAACACAACATTAAATTATCCCTGTTAAGTTTCTTAATGTGATATGTGTAAAATATGTGCATTTTCACTCAAAATATATAAGGGAAATTGCATCTATATGAGCAGAATGAAGAAAAACCATCAATTTAGGGTGAATTGGGGCAAAACCAGCCACTCTCCGGGCTCGTTTGTTTAAAAACACCAGCGCCTTCGCTTACTTGAGAATTTGAGTCCGGGTTTTCCCACTGTGCAACGCATAAATAGACGTAAAAGGAGGTTCTGATGTCAATTTGTATGGGTAACTTAATTGAACTTTCGAAGAGCGCATGTTTGCAAATCCTCTTACCTTTTTTTCAGTACTGATAAAGAAGCATTTTAATTTCATTTATTATCATCTAAGAGAAACAAATGTCTAGCTATTTGAGGGCGAAAATATTTTTCAAATCCAACAACCGCGAACACTCAAGCAACGAACTAATATGGCGTTCGATTAATTTCAAATGAAACCTGCCGTTTCTACACGTCAAAGTAGTTTCACATGAGATCAAGTTGAGATTATTAGACTTCGCAAATCTTCAGTGACAAATGATGTACATTTCCGAAAAACAATTTACAGTTCAACGATGTTTAGTATTCCATGTATGTGCATGGCCATTCGCTCAAATATACACTCAACGAAATAAACTTTCGATATAAAAAATCAGTATGAATTTCATAAATGTATCTTATATAATGATGTTGAAAAAATAAAAATATGCAGTAACCAGGATTCGAACCTTGAACGTTGAGATTACTGGTCCAGGGACTTGCCCATTCCAGGGATTCTTTCAGGAGTTTCTTCTGGCATTTCATTGGCAGATTTACGAAACCTTCTTGTGAGTAAATTTTTGGAGGAATCCATGTGCTTGTGAAGTTTTGTGATTCTTAAGGATCCCTGGAGAGCTCCTGAAAGAACTTCGCAAAAACTATAAGGTGTTTCCTGAAGTATTTTTTTGAGAAAATCGTGATTAGTTAGAGATATCTGAAAACAAAATTTTACTAAAATTTCATAATCTATTCAATTTATTTAATTCCTTACTTTAAAAATTGCACAAGAGGTTATTGTGGAATTATATTTTTAACTTTGTCTAAGATGTCTGCAAAGATTATTATGTCCAGTTCTCCAGAAGTTACTGCCGTAATTTCTTCATGTATTCCGCTGACGAAATGTTTGTTTCTTAATTCCACAAGAGATAGCTCCAGAAACTTCGGCGGAAATTTCTGCAGGGATTTATGTAAAAATACTGATCTTCCAATTTAGAAGTATGCTGCGTACGATCTACGATGAGGTGCAGATGGAAGGCGGAACGTGGAGGAGGCGAATGAACCAGGAATTCCATCAGTTGCTGGGAGAACCTCCCATCGTACACATTGCTAAAATCGGTCGACTGCGATGGGCTGGACAAGTCGTAAGAATGTCGGACGACAACCCTGTTAAAAGGGTCCTCGAAAACGAACCGACGGGTATAAGAAGAAGAGGCGCGCAATGAGCAAGGTGCATCGATCAAGTAAAAGGCGACCTGCGGACTCTCACAACGGACCGATTACAATGGAGACAACTTCTGTGTACAGCAGAGGCCATTCCGGCCTTGGTCTGATTGGTAAGGTAAGTCATGCATTGATGAATAATATAATACATAAAATAATGTTCTTTATAGTTATTTTTGCTAGTCAAAGCATTTTGGTCTCTTATATAATCTTACTAAAACCTATTCTGTATAGGTTCAATTCGAAATAGTAATTCAATATAGGTTTAGTTCACAATAAACTTTCGGAGCTGGGTATCAAATAGATTCTTAGTGAGTATTGAGAAGCGAAATAGCCATTCTTTAAATAATATATTCTCATTTTGCCTTAATCGTTTACAGGATAAATTCAGCAACCAGAAACATACCTAGCAAAAACCAATGAAAGCTCATTCATAGGGTATGGAAATATGAGTTTAAAATACGCACGATTTATTAAAAATATTTTTAACTATCCCAAGCTGGTGGGAAAGGGAGAAAAAGGGAAAAAAATTTAAGTTCTACTAAAACAAAAAAAAAAGGTTATTCAGCTGATTAAAGCACTAAACTGTCGTGGCCTAAAATATAGTTAATGAAAAATGAAGTTATTTCAACACATATTTTATGAAACTTAAAAAATTGTACACTTCAATAGTAAATGGATACATTGCACAGCAGTCCAGAAAGCGAATTTAGCTGGAGATACACATTTTTAGCCTAAGTTTGAAGCAAAATTGTCTTCTACAAAGTTATTTTCAAAAAAATCGAAAATCTAACGTTTTTATTTGCAGAAATAAAGGCATACATTGTTCAAAAAAGGTGTAGAATATATAATTTTAAGCAACTTTGATTGAATGAATTTGTCTGTACCTTTTGAAATGACCAAATTAGATCCTTTTTTCTTCCGTAGCTTAGCGTGTCCCTGTAAAAATCAGTTATTTTGGTGTTACTTTTATATTCCAAATTTATCAGCAAAGTTGTTTTGAAATCGGTTCTAGAATTATAAAAGTCACAACTTTTGTTGTGCTGAAATCGTCTCTATCGTATGTCAACTAAAGTTATTATGGTTTTTGTAAACAAAAACATCCACTCGTCGTCTATGACTAAAGGGCGATACGGTCAAAATTTGGTCAATATCAACTTGACGTATTTCTTTCAATTTTGCATTTAAAAAACCTGAACACCCCTCGTTTTGAAGGTGTGTGTGTGTAGAATGTTGCTTCTATTTTGATTTTGGAATTCACTCTTCAGTTGTCAAAATGCCGTCCAAGCAAGAAGAGCAGCGTATCAAAATTTTGCTCGCGCATCGCGAAAATCCGAGCTACTCGCACGCAAAGTTGGCAAAATCGCTAAAAGTTGCCAAATCAACCGTTACAAATGTAATTAAAGTGTTTGGGGAACGTTTGTCGACAGCCAGGAAGTCTGGATCGGGGGGAAATCGAAAACCGGAAGCCGCTGAGACGACAAAGAGAGTTGCCGGTAGTTTCAAGCGAAACCCTAACCTATCTCTCCGAGATGCCGCAAATAAGCTGGGTGTATCGTCTACAACCGTGCATCGAGCCAAAAAAACGAGCCGGACTATCGACTTACAAGAAGGTAGTGACTCCAAATCGCGATGATAAACAAAATACGACGGCCAAAGCGCGATCCCGGAGGCTGTACACGACGATGCTGACGAAGTTTGACTGCGTGGTAATGGACGACGAAACCTACGTCAAAGCCGACTACAAGCAGCTTCCGGGACAGGAGTTTTATACGGCAAAAGGAAGGGGAAAGGTAGCAGATATTTTCAAGCACACGAAACTGTCAAAGTTCGCAAAGAAATATCTGGTTTGGCAAGCCATCTTTACCTGTGGCTTGAAAAGCAGCATTTTCATAGCTTCCGCGACTGTCAACCAAGAAATTTACGTGAAAGAGTGTTTGAATAAACGTCTGCTGCCTTTCCTGAAGAAACACGGTTGTTCCGTACTGTTTGGCCGGATTTGGCATCTTGCCATTACGGTAAAAAGGCCATGGAGTGGTACGCCGCCAACAACGTGCAGGTGGTTCCCAAGGACAAGAACCCTCCCAACACGCCAGAGCTCCGCCCAATTGAGAAATACTGGGCTATTGTCAAGCGGAACCTAAAGAAGACCAAAAAAACTGCTAAGGACGAGCAGCAGTTCAAGGCAAACTGGCTTTCTGCGGCGAAGAAGGTGGACAAGGTGGCTGTACAAAATCTGATGGCAGGGGTCAAGCGTAAGGCCCGGCAATTCGGATTTGGAAAAGCGGAAGCCTAACTGAATATTTTTCCTGAATTTTATACTAATTGAACTTGAAAAAGAAATTTAATTTGATTTTTTAAATAAACGATTTCACCGATTTACACGCGTTTTCCCTTGACCAAATTTTGACCGTATCACCCTTTATGATTTAGGCTGCACGGGTAGTTTCGTCAGTGCAGGTGAAGGTAAACCCATTAAAAATCGTGAATATTTGTCCATTTTTTTTAATGCATACGTTAGAGAGGGATTTTTTGAAACTGTTTGTCGTGTAGCTGCTAGTGTATAAATGTCTAGTTGTTTGGGAGCGTCGATATTTTTCAAATCGAATAATCCAACGGATTAAGATCTGGACTGCTAGGGGGCCACAAATCCTTCGGCCAAAACTTCATGTTATCGTTCAACCATTGTTGGGTTCGATTGGACGTGTAACACGGCGCTCCATCCTACTGTATGACAACGTTTTGGTCCTCAGAGAAGTTGGTCTTCACCCAGGGAAGCACTTGGTCCTTTCAAATACCGATATACACTTCGGTATTGATTTTTCAGTTTCGCCACCAAGCCAAACATTATGACACCAACCGGATCTTTGGTTTGAAATTCGAATTTCACTTTTTCCAGAACGTTCTCCATTTTCTGCGGTGAAATGAACCGGTCCGTGCGGCTGTTGGCAACAGCATCGATGCTGAAAAGCTTTTGGTCGGAAAACAGGATTATCATTTTTTTTCCTTCTTCAACAAGGAAAGAACTTGGAATGAGTCACTCGTAGTTCCTTGACCCGGTCCGTAATCAAGTGGCGTTTCACTCTGGCTTTGGAAGATGCATGCAGGTTTTCTTTGATGATTCTCCGCTTGGATTTCTCCGAAATATTGGCATCCTTTGCAAGTTTTCTTATGGAACGCACCAGGTTGCGAGCAATTTTTGCACGGACCGATTTGATCACGTTCAGCGTGCGTGCAAAGCACGGACGTCAGCGTCCCGGCTTCCGCTGCTTAGAACCATCCTGCAGGGACTTTTTTATGCGGTAAACTGTTGCCAAATGGCACCCTACCACCTTGGCAATCTCTTTCGGCTTCTTCTGGACGAGCAACACTTCTTTTGCGAATTTTGACGAATTTGCAATAAAACAAATAGAATGTTTGGAGGCAGCACCCTCCAGCACCCCATAAACAAATACACTTTCGACAAAAATTAGTCACTAGCTATACGAATTAACCCAATACTCAAGTTTGAACATTTTTGCATTATTTTCTGCCGCACCCTGTATGATCCAATGGGCAGGAAAGTGGTGCAACAGTTCAAGGACTATCCAAAAAAGGGACGACGCTTGGTCATGAATGTATGCCTACTGCGATAGTATTGTGCCAAGGGTATCCGTGAATGGCAGTGTCGGCTACCTATCTTCGTTGTACGGCACCGAAACTTACCACAAGGCCAACTTCCGTCATCTTCCTGGACAAGAATATTTCGTTGCCAAGCCTAAGTTCGATGTTCGAAAGCATGTTCGAAAGAAGAAATTAACGAAATTTGCACAGAAGTTGCTGATTCGGTTGGCGATTTGCGGATGTGGTGAATAAGCGCTCCCTTCATCGATTCCGGAACCCTCAACGGTGCGATTTACACGGAGGAGTGCCTTAACAAGCATTTCTAATGATGTTGTTTTGAGAAGGAAATAATTTCTCATCACCATGAGGCTCTAGGAGTAGACAGCATTTTTTGCTAAAACAAAGTTGTGAAGAGAAAGTATTGATAGTTCCGTTAGCTCACGGCAGGCTGTGAAAATTGAATAGAAGTAGTTTGAACTTGAGCGGAGGGCATTGTGAGGTAGTATTCCGAAACAGGAAACACAGACTATTGCCAAGCATCCCCATGCGGGGTAGGTCAAGGCATGATCGAATACACCACCTTGACTGGCAAAAATCTGTGCACTTGATCGTGCTCATATACTACCGATAGCTTTTTTAATAGTTCTAACGAACTGTCTACTTGTACTCCCAAATCCCCTACATGGGAGAGAAACTATTCCCGCTCCTTTTGGGTTTATTTTTGGCATACGACTTCTGCTTTACCTAGCATTTCTAGTCATTCATAAGAAAGCACAAAGGATCAATTCTATTTTGGCCTGATCTAGCATCCAGCCACTATGCTCGGAACGTGTTGGAGTGGTACCGAGTCAACGGAGTCAATTTTGTACCAAAAGATATGATCCCATAAAATTCACCAGAACTTCGCCCAAAATTCTGGGCAATTATGAATACGGAACTTCACAAACATCCCAAAGCCATCAAAACAAAGCTGGTGTGGAAGAAAATTTGGCTTAAAACAACAAAAGCACTGGTTGTACAAAATTTGATTGATGGAGTGACAAGGATTGTACAGAAATTCGGTATGGGAGATGAAATTGATTAAAACAAACGTTTTAAACATTACTGATTAGCAGTTTTTCATTCCCTGAAAATTTCAAGAAAATCCGATAGTCTGTTTAATTTTGGTGAGTAACTATCCCAAGCTACCAAAAATACTGATAAAAAGGTGTTTTATGGCTTAACCAGCAAATCGGAGGATTATGATGAGAATACTATTCAGTTTACTTTTAAAGTAATTAACCGAACTTTTTAGATAGAATTCAATGTTTAAGCTTCTAGCAGCGTTCTTATCAACGTCTAAAGAAAACTTTGAAGTTCATGAAAGGTTCGTTTAAGAGGCTGCAGAGAATACTATTCAGCTCAAAGAGATGAACTCAACAAAACCCAAAATAAAACACAACACAGAGAAATATTATCAATATTAACAGGCGCGTAAAATTTTCACTCGTTCAATTCCATGCCAAAGAAGGCGGAATTGTTTGCAATCTTTAATGCACCATGCAACAATGTTTGCAAACTTTCATACGATAGGGTAGATTCAGGCGTTACATGGCTAAAGCTTTCATGAAACATCCCATTACTTTCTGCCAACTCGAACATTCCCTTTATGCGCATTGGGTAACGCAGAAAATTCAATGTTTCTTTTTATCTGTGAAGACATTAATATTCGACATTTTTGTTCTTCTCTAATCCTTCCGTAAATTTAGTTTTAGAATGTTGCGTTGCAGATGATGATTAAGTTTTTATAGAGTAAATATTTTTTTTATAAATACTGACTACCTAGTATTCAACTCCAGTCCTCCTCTTTCAAACCGGGGTACTTACCACAGGGCCGTACACAGATAAAAAGAAACATTGAACTCTTCGTTCGATTTGGCAGAAAGTAATGGGATATTTCATGTAAACTTAAGCCACATAACGCCTGAATCCAGCTTGTTGTATGAAAGCTTGCAAACATTGTTGTATGGCGCATGAAATATAGCAAAAAAAATCGTTGTTTACACCTCCTTTGGCTTGGAATTGAATGGGGGGAAATTTTACGCTCCAGTAAAAATTCATCTTTTTTTCTGTGTTTGAACGAGGAGGGTTATGCTATGGTTTTACTCAAAGCGTTGATTCGCTACTCTTTTTTGTTCCCTATTATCTGATTTCTTCTTGTTTTTTTTTCTTGATTATCCAGATATTCATCCCTGAACCATCTCCTGTCGTAGTCACTCAATTTCCTTTTAAGTATTTCCGTAACTTTTCCGAGGGTGAAATTCGATTTCGAGACTTTCGCGTAAGAGGTATGGATGTTAACCTCTACGCCGGGGTCGCCCCAGCTCCCTATAAAGATTGGACTCGGAAAAAATGCGACACTTTGTTTTGGGTGTAACTTTTTATCGCGTGAGTACAAATTAATGAAATTTTAGGTAATACTGGGTTTAGAGTGTAATGTTTATATGTGCAATATTTTATCGCGATCTGTCAAGTAGTTTTCAAGATGCATTCGAAACAGAAAGCGCAACACCAGCAAATCTTCGGCGCGGTGATCGATAATCCTGGTCAGTCGCACAGATGGATCGGCAAAAGGCTTGGAATCCACCTTTCCACCGTGTCCCGCGTTTTGAAGATGTTTCAGGAGACGAAGACCATCGAGCGGCGCGCTGGAAGCGGCTGAAAACCGAAAACGGAATACCCAGAGAAGGCACGGAAGATAAGGCAGTACTTTAAGAATAACCCGAACCTTTCCACCCGAAACGTGGCCAAAAAGGTCAATTCGTCGAAGTGGTTCGTCCAGCAGACCATGAAGCGGGCTGGGCTACGTGTTTTTAAGGTCAGGAAGGTCAAGACATTTATCAAGGCGGACACCAAACAAATCCCCGGCCTCGAGTTTTTTGTCGGTACGTCCCGCATAGAGGTTCCGGAGAAGTTCCGGAAGAGAAAGATGGACAAATTCGCGAAGAAGTACCTGTTGTGGCAGGCGATCTGCGAGTGCGGACGGTACAGCAAGCTGTTCGTTACAACCGGCACCAGATTTTTCGAGAGGAATGCTTGCAGAAGCGCTTGCTGCCCTTCTTTCGCTCTCACGGGGGGGGGGGGGGGGTGGAACCACGATGTTCTGGCCGGATCTCGCTTCGTGCCATTACGCCAAGCATTTAATGGATTGGTGCGAAGCGAAGGGCGTTAATGTGGTCCCGAAGGAGGCGAACCGGCAAATACACCAGAACTTCGTCCGATCGAAAAGTTTTGGGCGATAATGAAGAAGAAGTTGAAGAAAAGTGGAAAAACATTCAAAACCGATGAAGCTTTGAAGAAAAACTGGGAGAAATTGTGTAAGGAAGATGGACAAAGCCTCGCTCAAGATCTCACGAGCAGTGTTAAGAGAAATGTACGAGCATTCAGCTTGGGGGAGGAGATTCAATAAATAAATTATGCCAAAACATAGCTAATATATCCCTGAAAATTTGAGAAATATCCGATTTAAAATGAATTTTCGCCGTTGGTCTCGGCTCATAGTCATGAGTCGTTAGTTAGAGTCCAGGTGGTGGAGTCGTCTCCCTGGCGTCGGTGATTGTCACCATGTGAGGAAATAGGCCGACGGAAAAAAATGAATTTTTGGTGATCATTTTTGTGTGTCTCATTTTTTCCGAGTCCAGTCTTTAATCTTATTTAAACCTAATAGTCTCTGATTAGTGCAACTAGAACACAGTCCCAACTACAAATTAATTAAGTTTACCTAGTTAAATGACAGCTTCATTTTCCGCATCTCATTTAGCTAACAGTTTTTTTTCACAATGGTAATAAAATAAGCCGTTCTTTTTAATTGTTTTAAAAAATCCATTTTTTACTCTTGTAATTTGTCAAACTAGAAGCACAACCCAGATCACTCTTCAAATGTGAACAATCTTTATGACATTTTTTAAAGTGTTACTCAGAACATTTCGTGTACCTTAAAATGTAGGAAAAAAGTTCAACATAGATGAACTGTGAACTTTTGCGCTGATTAAAAGTACAGTTAGTACTTTGATTGAACTTTGTGTTAGAGGTTTTTGAAGTTGAAAGCAAATTCTCATCTAACAACAGATGAACTTTAAGGTTACGTTGAACAGTAACAAGACATTTTTATTGAACTCTCAAGTTGCTTTACATGTGAATGACACTTTTAAGGAAAATAAGTTCTGCCTGTACGTGAAGTGTCTTATTATTTAGCAAAAAAGTTCCAAGAAACTAAACTTCAACTAAATGTGAACTTGTGAGTTCTTATCTCAAGTAAAATTTGAACTGTTGGTTGCTTGGGATGTGTGTGCCATTTTTATCGAACACACCCTTTAGCATAACGTAATCGATCACTCTATAATAGGTAATCAAATTAAAGCCAAATAACCCTGCTTTTGTAAGAGTTTAATAAGTAAAGATGATGGGAGAACAAATCAAATCAAAGGTTTGAAAAGCGGTTGTTGAATATTGTGTCTCATAATTTATTTATTTTTCGTCACAAAATCTCTTTTAGCTTTCTTCCGTTTCAAATCAAACCAAACCCACATCATTCTTCCGAGTTAACCCATGCTCTTGTCCTGAAGCCAACCACACTCCAAACGATGAACAGCTGGATCAATGACGTCAGCCTACGCTGTCTTCTTCGGTGTGACGTCATCATAATGGTTACAGAGCAAAGTCAACAAAAAGGTAATCTGATCACACAGGCCGAAACCCAGAAATAGAAATCATTTTGCATCACGTAGGTTTCATAGTAAATTTGAGTGGTTTGATTCCGGATTATTTACCATCAAAATTGCCAGTTTGCTGGGTGCGTGGGAAGGTATTAATGGAAAGCAGAGTACAAAAAAAAAATGGAAGCTCCAAGAAAGCAACCAGCACGCAACGACGCTCTGGAGATTAGGTGAGCTTGCAACATCTGCCGTGAAGAGAATAGAGCAGCGGGAGGAAAAATCCATACTGCTTGTTTAGTTCATAAACGATGGATCGTAAGGAGTGCAGGGAACAGGAAAACAACTTTGCTGATTCCCCGAGGACTTGCTTGCAATCCAGTTGCTCCTCTCCAGTTACAACGGCAGGTTGGAAAAGTTGTACATTAATCTCATTTTAAAATTGAATTCCAAACTGCTTAAGAAGTATGCAGAAGGTCTTTTTGCTCGTTTCCCGATTGTCGCGGATGCCGCAAAGATGAGGAAAGCTTTAATCTAAATAATTGTAGCAGAGGAAAAACTCACGCATGAAATAACTTGGATATGAGATTGTTTGCAACAAGTAGGGTAACTGTGCTCATATTGATCTCATGTTCCCATATTGGTCCTATGCTGAATGAAGAGTTTTATAACAGTGACAAACATCACAAACTGTTCCACTCTTTGAGTTCGAGTAAGATAAACTACGAGTGATGAGATTAATATAGGAACACCTTCCCTATATAACAACATGTCACTCGGGAAGGCTAGGTAAAGAGTTTCAAAGCATTTTCTGCGGGTTTTTGTATGTTGTGAGAAAAATTCTCGTGTAACACGATATGGAAGAAATCTCAGCAAAGAGAGTTTTAGTTACGCTTCAAAAGAAGCGCTGTCAATAGAAAAGACTCAAAATTCAACGAAATGTGACGCGAAGAAAAGAAAAACGCAGCTAATATCATTTTAAACGACATGTAAAGCTCTGATTTAAAGAAGCGAAATTGAGGAAGAAAAAATCGCAATTCATGCAAACCGTTACGGAGGCGACAATTTGCCGACTTTTTTTTGCATGGCGCCTTGCAGATGGAAAATTCTTGCTTCCGTAATTATCCGTAATCCATGACTTACTCGATGGAATGCAATCTCCCACCTTCAGAGTGGGCACACAAACAAAGCCATCCTCTCACACCAGCTGAATGAAAATCCGCTTGCCTGGTCGTCGCCCTTGGTTACCGATCCGAACGGAGGGATCGCGGGAGTACAATGTACTCCACCAGGAACTGAGAAGGACCTAATCCTTCCTCCCAAGAGAAAATTGTGCACCACGACCGCCGTCGTCGTCATCTTCGTCTTCGTCGTCTTCGTTGAATGAGCCATTGTTGCAAAAGCTTTTGTTGTCCTTGTTATTGTTATTACCGTGGAAAGCAAGGAATCTAGATTAAGTGCTTCGAGTACACCGGTGGAAAACAATTGAGACCGGTGATGGGGATGGGAAATGGGTGACTGAGAGCGGGAACGTGGAAGCGAAGCCACCAGTTGCTGTTCGATCCGAGGCAAGGTTCGTGCGTTTGATTTTTTTTTTAAAGAAAGCTTAAAGCTCCACGCTCAGATAATAAGTTTGAAATGTGAATCGCAACTAACAAATATTTCTACTAAATTCGCAGAGGTTTCTTGAACTTAAGAGTGTTTTAGTTCTAGTACACTGAAAATTGATTTTCGTTCATACTACAAAATCGAAGATATGGCTAACAAATCTATTCGTTGTTTTCGGCAACAAAATAGATTTGTATCTCTTACTTTTTACTTTTACTTTTTAAGAAGCTACCGTCGTATCCAATGTCACCAGGGATGCCAGATAATTTTTCAAAATATCTATAAGCAATATTGAAAAAATTCTGCATTTGTCTGTTCTGAGGATTTTGTCAAATCAGTCGGGTGGAGTACAATCGTAAGAGGAATATTCTATGTGATTGCAGGGTTAGGAATGGTTATTTCGCAATACTAAGGTTATCTCATACTCTCTAAAACATTGGTTTTCATTAACTTTTTCTGTTTCACAACTGTCACAAACCTTCTGAAGAATCTTCTATTTTTCAAGGTGTCTTGGCTTTTCGAAATTTACACATATTCTTGAAGTGCTTCTTATTTTGTAGCAATTAACGTGTGCATTAAAAAAAAATTTACTGATTTTAGCGATTCAGAATTTGATAGTCCTGCCACCAGGTGGAGAAGTTACCTGTGTATTGCCAATCGTAGCAACCCTGGTGAGTTCAGAAAAAAAATGACAACGTTATGAATCAAAACTCAAAAAAAGTTCTGTCCAGTTAGAATCCGGAATCACTGATTGTGTTGCAGTGGCACGGTAAGTGAGCGCTGCAAGAATTCTTTTACAGCGGTTTGTTTACCTAGGCGCTCGCAAAACGTTGAAAATCGCCAAATCAACCGTGTATGATGTGCTCAAACGTTTCAGGGAGCAAAAGAGCGTGGAGAGTGCCTCCAGGTAAGCGTCGTAGTGAATTATATGACCGCAAGCTGAACCAGAAGGTGTTGAGAACCGTCAGAGCAAACCTTGTACTATCAGATAATGAAATCGCATAAAAATACGCTGCTGCTCGCAGTACCGTTCGAAGAATTCGTTTGCGAGCAGGATATTGTTCTTATCGAGCCAGCAAGCAATTAAACAGAACGTCGAAGCAAAGTTTCGTCCCCAAAAGTCGAGCTCGGAATTTGTACCAGCAGATTTTGACGAAGTACCTAGGATGCCTGCTCATCGACGATGAAACTTACGTCAAAATGGATTTCGGACAGCTTGCTGGCCAAAAATTTTACATGGCCACGGCACGAGGAAATGTTCCTGCGAAGTTCAAGTTTGCTTTTATGGACAAATTCGCCAAAAAACTCATGATTTGGCAAGAAATATGCAGTTGTGGAGCAAAGACTCAAGTGTTCGTGACGAATAAGACGGAAGCTGTACACGGAAAAATGCCCCAAAAACCGCGTACTACCTTCCATTAAAGCCTAAAAAGGTCCCGTGAAGTTTTGGCCAGATTTGGCGAGTTGCCACTACAGCCGGGAAGTCAACCAGTGGTACCGCGATAATAACGTAGATTTCATCGATAAAAACCAACTCCAACTTTCCGCAGTTCCGGCCCATCGAGAGATTTTGGGCAATAATGAAGCGGAAGCTTAAGAAACGTGGAAAAACGGACGTGACTCAGATGACCAAAATGTGGAACAACTGTGCAAAGGAAGTTGACTCCAGAGGTGTGCAGCATTTGATAGGAGGAATAAAGAAGAAAGTGCGAATTTTCATTGGAAACGAAGAGAAATGATTTGTATTGATATTTTGTCTTTAAAGTACAGTGTTTTGCCGTATTAAACTTATTAGTACGTTTTTTCGGCGAAGCGTGACGTCGTGTGCATAATGGATGACGAGACCTACCTGACGTTGGACGACAACGACTAGCATGAGACCGGATGGTTTACGTCCCTAACATGTAGACTTTAAATATATCTTCGACTCCAAGTTCCCGAAGTCCTTTCTGTGGCTGACGATCAGCGAGAAGGGAACGTTCAAGTCGCTTATCTTTCCATCGAGGTTTGCGGTGAACGAAGAGATATACAGTACAAAGTACCTGCCGCAAGTTGCCTCCTTCATCAAAAAATATCACACGAAGAAGAATGTATTTTTTTGGATAACTGGAGAAGATGGACCGACTGAAGATAAACGTTGCATTGATGACCATCAACACTCTCAACGTCCCCCAGCTGCAACAGATAGAAAATGTTTGGTGACCATGTGAGAAAATAGGCGGACGAAAAAAAAAATCAAATTTGTTTCGTAAAATTTTAAATCTAATAACGTTGGAATCATATTGCATAGTAGCACTACCTAGTCAATTTATTGCTACATTAAGTCCGACAGTTTAATTGGCAACCCATTTTTCCCTTACCAATGAAAAATTAATCTGTGTGAACCAATGAAAATTAATGGTGCCATCTGTTAGGTTATTAAATGGTGTTTCGATCAAAATTTTTCCCACTTTAACTTGACGGATTTTCTTTTATTGTGTATTAAAAATGTTTGCTCACATCTCGCTTTGAAGAATTGTGCGTGTAGTATCAGGCTATTTTTTTGATTTTGAGATTAGCACAAAATGTCGTCGAAGGAAGAGAAGCAACACATCAAAATTTGGCACGTGCATGGCGAAAATCCAAACTACTCTCACATCAAGTTGGCGAAATTGTTGAATGTGGCTAAATCAACTGTTACCAAAATATTAAAAGTGTTCCTTGAACGTTTGTCGACAGCCAGAAAAGCTGGATCGGGGGAATATCGAAAGCCGGAGGCCACAGTGACGACAAAAAGAGTTGCCCGCTGTTTCAAGCGGAACCCCAACCTCTCCGACCGAGATGTCGCATAGAAGCTGGGAGTGGCGCCTTAAACCGTGAATAGAGCTGAAAAACGAGCAGGACTGTCGACCTACAAGAAAGTGGTGACTCCAAATCGCGTCGATAAATAAAACACCTCGGCCAAAGCACGAAGATGCTGACGAAGTTTGGTTGCGGTACAGGACGATGAAACTTACGTCAAGGCAGACATTCAACAGCTTCCTGGACACGAATTTAACACGGCAACCGGACAGGGAAAGGTGGCAGATATTTTCAAGCATATTAAACTGTCAAAGTTCGCGAAGAAATGTCTGGTGTGGCAGACCATCTGTACCTGTGGATTGAAGAGCAACGTTCACATTGCGACCGGAACCGTCAACCAGGAAATTTATCTGAGCGAGTGCCTACAAAAACGTCTACTGCCTTTCCTGAAGCGACACAATTGTTCCGTTCTATTTTAGCTGGATTTGGCATCTTGCCATTACGGAAAAAAGCCCATGGAGTGGTTCTCAAGGACAAGAACCCTCCCAACATGCCAGATCTTCGCCCAATCGAACAATATTGGGCTATCGTCAAGCGGAACCTTAAGAAGGCTCAAAAAGCTGTTGTGAGCGAGAAACAGTTCAAGGCAAACTGGCGTTCCGCGGCGAAAAAAGTGGACAAGGACACAATGTTATGGCAGGTGTTAAACGAAAGACCCGTCAATTCGCTTTCGGTTAAAAATGAAGCGTAGCTGAATATTTCTCCAGTATTCTGTATTAACTGAACGTTAAAAATGAAAAAGAATTTGACTTATTAATACAAACTTTGATCGACTCACACACATTATTGTTTGACCAAATTTTGATCGGAACACCCTTTAGATGGTAGTTCACGTCATCACATCACATCTATTAAAACTGAGTGGCCCTAACAAATCAAATCGCCTATGTTCTAATCGACGGTAAATTCTTCTCCAATATCATCAACGTTTGCACCTGCCGCTATGCGAATAAAGATTCAAGCCAATACCTTTTTTCGTGATTGGAACTGGAAATCCGCGACCTAACATTTATTTTTAACGGGGAGCCGAAGCTGACCAAGAATACGTGCAACAGCTAGAAGCAGCCCTACCAACGGAAGAGCAGCTTGCGCAGCTTGGCGCAGCTACTTTAGACGATGGCTGGAGAGACATAAGAACCGCCATTAGAACCCAGATAAGCAGTTCCAAAACGTTTATTTGTCAGCCTATCAAGCAATTAAGCCGCCTTAAATTCAACATAAATGCCGCTTTTAGCCCAATATGCGGCTGCTTTACTGCAATGCTATGCTAATGCTTCATAAATGCTATTTTGCATTCGAAATGCTTATTACATGCTATAAACATTTAAATAGGATTTGAAATCCAACTTTACAACAGAAAGCATTCAAGATGCTGATATAATGCTAGTATAATGCTTGTAGCATCTGAAATGCAGATTTAGGGTTGATTTACTGCATATGCTAATGCTTATTGGTTACCTGGGTAGCAACGCGTTAGCGGCACTAGGTAAAATCTGCACCGAATCGAAAAAATTACTGGTTTGATGGTCAATGCAAACAGTTAGTAGAGGAGAACCACAAACCGATAACTGCAGAGACTTGAAAGGTCACCTTCGCACAGATGAGTGTGAGGTGATCGAAAGGTGGAAGTAGTGCTTTGACGAGCACCTGAGCGACAATATTACAGCAAACGAAGGTGGCGAGGTAATCAGTCAAGGAACACGCATAGAAGATCACAGGATTCCGACCCCAACACTCCCGGAAGTTGAGGAGGAAATTAGTCGGTTAAAGCAACAAAGCTGCAGCCCGAGCAAGAACATATAAGTTGATAACTGGCGTTGGTATTTAAGAGCTCAGATTAGGAGGTAAAATACCTGAGGATAATACCATAAAATTGTTCCCACAATGCGAATGCGAATACCATCTTGAGACAATCAGTCTTGATAAAGTCATGCTCGTTACATGGTAATTCTGAGGTAGCCATTTTATGACTACATTCTATGTATTTCAATGAACATCCTCCATACGTCAAAAAAACGCATAATTTTTAATCACAAAAAATGAATACTTTTAAGTCCTTTTCTTGTTCCAGTGTGATAGAAAAAATGCAAACCAACAAAGCTATTATCAAAGTAGAAATATCGATTTATTCTAATTAACTGGCTTTGCCGGAAAAAAAAGTGAAATAAAAAAAATGGGTACTTACAAACCAAACCTGAATCCAGTATTTTGGAAAGGCTACGATGCACTAGTTAGATCATTTAGATTGATCTATATCTATTGATACTATACCCGTAAATCAAAACCATCTACTGAAAATCATCATCCCTACTTTATTGCGTATTTTATTTGCATGTCCGGGGTTTTGAGATAAATCGATACGGATTACAAAAAAAAAACAGATTTGAACTTTTGAGGTATTGGCGCTGAGTTTCTTATTCATCTTCATTTAATAAAGTGATTAGATACTACAAACAATCACATTTTAAGAATGCTTAGTTTCTTATCTCTTTCACATGCTGCAAAATGCCTAAAATCTATTCACTTTTTTACGTATAGCCTTTATGGGCATTTTTGCATAAAACTTTTTTCAACATTGTATGCATGAAGTTTGTCAGAAGCAGATAATTTCTTCTCCATGAGAATCGCTAGGAGTGGACGGTAATTTATTGCTAGAACGAATAGACATGAAGAGAAAGTGTATTGATAGTTCCGTATAGGACAACGGCAGGCTTTGAAATTGAAAGATTCATGTTTTGAAAACGAGCGGAGGGCATTGAACGGTAGTATCCGAGTCAGGCACATAGCCCTTTACCATACTACCCAATGCAGGGTACGCAAGGGGAAGGATTCCCCTTGACTGGTAAAAGGTTATGCAACCGATCGGGCTCTTATACTACCTATTGCTTTAATCTGCTTCTAGCGATTCGTCCCTCTCCCAATACTGCCTAACACGGGTGAGAAATTATCTTGTTGGGCCTATTTTACACATTTGTTTTATGCATAATTGCAGTCTTCTAGCAAAGTGCCTACACTGTAACTCGCCAGTACCCAATAATGGGTAATATACACCCATTTCGAACTTAAGTGGGTTAACTCCTTTAATGGGTAAAACTATTTTACCCATTAATGAGTAAACAACCTGTACGTCAGCCTATCGGATATTTTTTACTCATTCTTCAAAATGTTTGTTATCTGGGAAATGTGTATGAAATAGCCATTTTACAAAACGTTTATTATTTATGAAATGAGTATGAAATACCCATTTTTCAAAATGTTTGTTATTTGCAAAATGGATATGATTTTTCGGATTTGTTTTTAGTTGTGATATAGGTTGCAATTACTGTATTTATATTTTTATATTTGTTCGTTACAACAAACTTTAAGCCTCAGGCCTTTTACCTCTCAGGTATATCAAGTTTTGTTCAAGGGTTTTCACATCGGCAAATATTCCAGCGACGTTCAAGTGATCTATTGAAGCGGTCATCACATCGTTATCATCCAGAGAGATTCCTACATCGCCCAAACATTTCCTGAAGGCTTCCGTGGAAAAAATGCTTGATGAACGCTTGATTTTTACGCTCCGGAAGTGACACATACTGTTCTACTAATGAAATCGATGCATTTTATTTTATAACATTAAATTATTAACGTACCTCTCAGATTTTGGAAGCCTTCGCTATCCAATCTAGCCTTCAGTTTTTCCATATTATACGCGTTTTCGTGGACTAGATTCCGACGCGAAGTTTTTATTTTTCAAACAGCACACTTTCAACTACACAAAGCGAGCCAGGAGAACGCTAATATATTTTTTTTCCATTAAGGGGTAGAAAAATACCCATGTTTTGGTCTCTCATTGAAAATAAAAAATGGGTATTTAGTATGCATTTTTTTGATTTTAAAATTATCCATTTTTTGACAGCTTCATATACCATTAAAAAATGGGTACTTTTTTACCCATTAATGGGTACTTGTTGGTTACAGTGTACTTTGATTTCATAATTGCATACTTCAGATTTTCCGTGTAGGTTCAAAAGCTTGGATTTCCAGGCAACATATCATTGACTACCTACAAGTTTTATGCGGAAATCAAATGATAGCTCGTGAAAACAAAGGTAACGGGTTCATATTCAATATGAATTTTGAATTGTCAGAAATGAAATTTAACAGATCTCAATGAATATCAATTACTCATTGGGATCAGAAAATATGCAAGGGCAGCCCAGTTCCAAGTATTCTTGCTCAACATTGATAGCATCTATTCTTATGGAACGACGATGACGGCCCTGGTTGTTCCATGTCCTTATTGAGATTCAAAATCACTTTATAATAACAAAAATCATCACAAGAAATGATATTCAGATTTCGTCTAATGAAATTCATACTTACCGATTGATAATCAAAACAACAATGACAGCGGATTTTTGACCCGCACTTAGAGCCGACCTCATTCTTTGCAGCAAACAAAATTCAGTTGGCATAGAAGTGACAGCGGTTATCATGAAAACCGAGAGGGTAAACATCATCATTAACGGAAAACATCATTTTCACTTCTCATGGATATTTTATGAAAATCCAAGGCACTGATGACAATACCAAAAACGCACCTCTTAGATATTCCCAGGTATCCCAAATTACAATTTTTGTTATTCGAGAGATATGTTGCTTGCAATTCTTAGGTATTTCGCTAGGTATTTTAACTCCTATGCTGTGCTTATTAATACCAAGGCCAGTTATCAAGATCAAAATTAGGTATACATATATTGGGCTGCCGAAAATAGTTACACTCACTTGAAACGTCTGGCGCTTTATAAAAGCACCTTCAAGCCTTTCTGGTCAACTCTGTCGATCGTAACAGATGAAGGATCAAAAAGCAAATAAATGTTGACGAACGAACACATTAGATGTTAGCACGCCGCTGCAAAAATACTCAAAGAAGGGTAGACTCTGCTTAACTTGCCTAGAATAGGCAAACTCTCGTAGGTAAAACGACGTAAACAAGAGGATTCAGTGTACAAGCATTCCCTGCTTCGAGATACTCAGTTAGACGTTCTACCTACCGTAATTTTTCGAGTGAAATACCTTTCGTATGGGGTTCGAACATGTCATAGGCTTGTAAAGAAACCGAATAATAGCTAAACAAGCAAGAAGACAGCACGAAACCTCAGTAGATTTCATTCACCACCCACTATCATCTTCGAGTGTGGCTGCTTAAAGCCATTTTTCCCCCATAGAGTCAGAATTCTAAAAGATCTGACTCTCGCCTCCCACCTACACCCACCTCTCTTGGATGGCTGCGTTGCGTCAACTAGCTGGCGATGATAGACTATGCATGAAATATGTTTTACGCAATCCAGTCTGCTAATGAAGCGGTTAATTTCCCGTCCTCCCTGCTCGCTCTGTTTCACGATCCATTGAACATGACAGAATAATCATAATCGGATACCATAGAATGTGGCATCATTTTCAACCAGGAGAAAAATATGTGCCATGTGCTTTCCGCAGGTCAAGAAACCTCTAGTGGGGGTCACAGTATGTTTCGTTACCTGGAATGTATGTTCGGAAGGTTCAAGTGGTATTTACCTAATTCTGTTTTCAGAAATAATCAAATTAAATATCTTCAAGTAGTCGAACTTCCATCGTAAACATTGGGCGATAAGCGTTGTAGAAGCAAGTGCTGCTGGGTTGGGTATTATCGCTGAATCTAGAGAGGGAAACATATTCCGAGAAGAGGCATTAGTTGCCAAGCTGTTGCTTTATTTTCCTCTATATGTAGCGTATGGCATTTGACGTGAAAGTTTTTCCCAATCGGATTAAAAACTTGTCAGCATTCTACTAGTTGCATGCTTGAAACGATCTTGACCACACTTCAATCTTTCCGTTTCCTCTCATTCTGTGTGTTGCACAAGCCATCGAACGAGAGGGACGAATACGAAAGCGTTAAGAAGATACAAAGTAATATCAATTATTATTATCAACTCTTCACGGAAAATGGCAACAAAGTTTCTCTTTCCGCCGGCTGTCTTCAGCAGAGGGATCTGAGCGATGCTGGATGGTCAAATGGTTGAATAGAGGAAACCCAACTCTCCGACCATCGACGACTCAGACCGGTCCGATTGGCTTCCAAGGGAGGATTAAGTTTTATAAATGGGTTCATGTTCGAGGATAAACTTTTCTTCGCCTTCCTCTTCCTCATCTTGAGCTTATTCCTTGGCCGGAACTGCACTGTGGCCAAGTTCATTTTATTTATGTTAGTCTGCTCGTGTTTCTCTATTTTTTTTGTTGTATTCCTCCTATTGCTCGGTACGATGGCGAACTGGCAGAGCGCAGCTTCCTCCCACATATGGACGCCACCACATAAAAGTAATCAATTGAGTTGTTTTCAAAACATCACTTCCACAGAAAACCGCCGTCTCGTTTGTAGCTCCGGTAGACATACGGGTTGGCTGGCAGGTGGTTACGGTGTACTGTCCCATTATGGAAACGAGAAGGCTTCGAACGAGTTCTCTTCTCAATGCCGTGGTGTTGGAGCAGTCAACCTGAAAGCGTTGTTATTTTTTTTCCCCCGCAGAATAAACTTCAGATGTTTTTATTTCAGGAGTAGGTGGCTTTTAAGGCAAAAATGGTTGTTCAAAATGTAGGTACTTCTATTTTGTTTGGGGATTGTGAATGCAAATATAATTCAAAGCTCTCAAGATGGTTATATGAATATTTTTTATTCCACATTATTTACAGAAGACATGTCTTCGTTTAAATTTTATTATCAGCTTCCAAGAGTGTTCGTTTGATTGCTGATTCTGTATTCCTAGCTATGATAGAAATAGAGCGATTCCGGAGTAGATTGATATGAGGGAACAAACTAACAATGGCACCAAGTTTTTTTTTTTGTAGGGGGATTTAAACACTACTGCGTCCATTGATACGAGATTTTGTAGTATATCTCTGTTTACTATATCGCATTGGGCAAGCTGACCACCATTTGTTGGGTGGTCAGCTGCTTGCCCCAACACGTTCCCAGTCAGGTATGATTCAGTTTACGAACCCAATCCCGATCCTTACCAAGATTGGCAGACCAAATCTTATTGCTGCAAAGCAGATGCTCCGAAGTTTCGCTTTCTAAGTTACAGAGGTGTCATTTTACATTCTGAACTCGACCAATGTTCTTCAAATTATATCTACTCGAAGAGTGCCCTGTTACTAGGTCAGTGTACAGAGAGCTCTCTTATTGGTAAATCTTTTTGACTGGTTACACTTTTTGACAGCCAACCATTTGGTTCTTTTGATCTTCGCAGCATTTAACTACAATTTTTATAGTACAGTTTGATATACCGCAGAATGGGCCAAAAAATGTGAATAAGATCCTATTTTTAAAGAAAATGTGAATTAGATCCTATTTTTTCTCTGCTATTTCATTCCCTTCAATGCCACGGTGTCCCGGTACCCAATACATGTTTACTGAGTTTGTTTGACACAGTAGTCTCAATGACTAGGAAAGAATACATTGCCAGACAATTTTCGAAATACATTTATTAGCGCATTTTAAAGCTGCCTGACTGTCCAAGAAAATACCGTTATTTGCATATCCGTACTTTTTTTTCAGGCAAACATTCACGCATTCTAGTATTGCAAAGATTTCTGCTTGAAAAACGGTTGGCCAATGATATTGTGATTCCAGGACCATAGATTCCTGCAACATTTAGAAAGGTGTAAGTCAAATTTGCTCAGCGTAATTTCAAAGCAAATTGAAGTTGTAGCAACAGCTTTTTCATACAATAACGTTTGCATAAAAAAATAGAGGTGGGTTATATCAGGGATTCAACCGCGAGATTCTCGTAGGACCGCGTTGGTATATAGTAATAATGGTATTATTTAAATAATAAATAAACACCATAACACAAAGGGTTGATAATTATTGAACTAGGTTATTTGAGTATTTGAGTCAAGTGAAGTTGTATAATCTATCAACTCATAAAACCCAACTCTTTGCAATTGTTATGTTTTTTTTTTCTCAATAGCCTCGCACTTCCCCTTACGAGTCTCCACAACGTACTTCGATTGCCTTTGCTGAGACATTTTTTTGAGAATGTAGAAGTCAAACTGAACAATGAAACTTTTCACTCGCTTGTTTAATGCCCACAGTATATCGAAGCATTAGAAAAGTAAGAAGATCCAATGAAACAATTCAGCGCCAACATTTGATTAGGGCGTAACTTCTTTTGTAAACAAACAATAATTATTCGTTTGCTTATTTATCGAAAGTAGAATACAATTCCTTCAACTTGAATATATCAGCGGATAAAGATGAAGCTCCTCTTCCTTAAAGAGTGCTTAATTTGTATTTGTGACCTTTGGTTCAAATAACTACAAAAGCCATTGTTTAGAAGAAAAAATGGATTCGCCGTAGTCTTATGTTAGCGCTGAACTATTATTTAAGTTTAACCTGCCCCCTCTTATACATTTTGCTTCATATTTAATTTTCTGGACGCCTTTCTTTCTGGGTTACGCAATTCGATGGTGGCATATTTTAAATTAGGAAAATTTTACTCAAACAAGTACTCGTTTATATTATAAGTTTTTAAATACTCGTTTACTGTTTAAGTCAATTGACCGTCCTAAATAGCACGGTGATAATATAACGCATTGGAAAATAATTCTACACGCTCAAAACAGCCTCTCTTTCATTTGTATCGCCGTCTCTTTTTGTCTCACGGAAAAGTTACTCAATTTTCGTAAATAGTGGAACAACTCAAATTATGAGTTGTTCTACTTTTAACGAATATTGAGTAACTTTTCCGTGAGAAAAAAAGAGACTTCGATACAAATGAAAGAGAGGCTGTTTTGAGCGTGTAAAGCTTTTTTCATTAGGGCGAATCTAACACTGAGAGACTCTCTTTGATTCCTTTCTCTTTCATTCCTATTCCAATCACCTTTGCGTTTTTCATTCTAGTGTTTGTAGTGTATGCAAGCCAGCTCTGTTGTGTTTCGATCTGTACTACAGGATCCCTCGAAAGTTTTAAAACGGCGCTGTAATAAATAAAAGAGAGCGAGACCGGGAGAATCGCTGAATGTTAGTAAACCCGAGAATTTACAGTTAAATATCCGACAATGCTTTGTCTCCCATACCAAAACCAGACGGACTGAGGCGGGAGAGCAAAGCCTCACTCGAACCGGCATCATAAAAGTGCTAGCGAACACTGAACCAATTTCGTTCGCCCGCGGCTATACAGGGTACGGGGTGGGTTTTACGCAGTTTATTCAGCACCTGAGACATCTGATCAAGTTGTATGTTATTTATAATTAGAACTGCCAATATTTAGATATTAATCCCTCTGCTTACTTCTGGTCTATCGGCACATACCTTCAGCAACGAGCATTAGACCCAGAAAAATTCAAAGCCATGGAATAAAGTTCCCAATTGCAGGGACTTTTTCAAAGCATGCGGATTGATTTTCGATCAAAAAAAAATGTTTTCTTCAGCTCCATAATCTGTACATAAACTATCAATATTGTATGAGTGCAATAACGTGGCTGTGTGCGAAGGCAAAATGAAATAGCTCATTTCACGATTTGCTACATACATCAATTTCCTCAACCCGCTCCTTCGTTTTACCCATCCGCTCTCGAAAACAGTCAACCAAAACTTGTCGATTGCTACGATCACAAACTCGTCTACTAGCAGGTTATGAGACAGCCGTACCCGACCGAACTTTACGTTTGCCAAAGATCTTTAGACTGGCAATGTTTATTTCGTATTTCATTTTCTCTCACGCAAATTTTAGCCAAAGTGACTGTGGCGACAAACGGGATGCTTCGTTTAAAAACAAATAGCAATGGGCAATCTCGATCCGTTTTTTACTGGATCGATTTTTTGGGCTCGATTAATCGATTTTTGGGCTCGATTAATCGATTTTTTTAATCGATCCCATACAGTTCGATTTTTGACTGAATCGATTTTCTAGTAGCAGAATCGACTTTCAAACTCTACACGCTAAGATTACAATACTAAAAAATCGGTAAAAAATACCGAAAACCGCACAAAAACCACATACTGAAATTATCGGTAAACATGGATTACCGAAATTTCGGTATTGTTTGAAAGCAGGAAAAGACGTTAATATTTTTGTTACGGTTCTTTTTACCGAAAGTGCTTGCAACCCAATGAGAGCATTTAAACCAAATTTACGCAAGATCTAACGATAAAATTTGCAAATCCACTTTACTAAAATAATAGCTAAAATGAAACGTTTTCTTTCGGTAAATTTTACCTATACTTTAGGCTTAGCTACCAAAACCTAAAGTATCAGTAAAATGAAAACCTTATTTTCGGTAATCGTTTCTTAGCGTGTTGTACTATTTTTCACGAAATAGGTAATCAGTGACTTAATAAGTGATTGCAACATGTTAACATGTTATTACAAGCTGTCAGACCTATTTTGAACGACTTTGATCAATATCAAGAATCGCCCTCACCTAGCACTAGGTACACCTTGAACTTTGACATTTCTTCACCTCGCTCCCGCTCTTTCGCTTTGCACAGCAAACTTCTCGCAGTGTCACCTGCTCATCTGTTTTGTTGTGCCACAGCCCGTTTCGTGTAATTTTTACCTGTCACGGTCGTTCCGGTTTTATTTATGATATTTTGTTTGCGTTTAAAAAGAATGGTTGAGAAAAGTGATAAGAGGTATAGGCTAAAGCCTGAGTGCATGGCACGCCTGACATTCATGAGTTCGCTGGATAAGCCCCTCTGATGACAATTTATTCACACGAAGCTGTTTTCCATAGAACAATAAAACAAAATGAATCTCTGGAAATGTAACAAATAACCTTAAAATTGTAATTATATAAATTACAAATCGATTTTCCTCGAATCGATTCTTCCGCAGTCGATTTGTTCTCGAATCGATTTTTTTCGATTTTGGGAATCGATTCAGCAGAATCGATGTTTTTGTGTAATGCCCATTGCTAAAAACAAACAAATGCAAGAGATAGCAGACTTCACGTTACAATACCGGTGCGCTATATCCATGGTTAACAGAGAAGAGAGGAAACATGGGCTCTCTCATAAGCAACAGTGATGCCAAAGCTGCAACTACTATTGGACAGCTCCGGAAATTATATATATATATATATATATATATATATATATATATATATATATATATATATATATATATATATATATTATATATTTATATATATATATATATATTTATATATATAAACATATATATATATATATATATATATATATATATATATATATATATATATATATATAATATATATATATATATATATATATATATATATATATATATATATATATATATATATATATATATTTAAATGGATTTCTGTCTGTCTGTCTGAACCTAATAGACTCGAAAACTACTGTACTGATCGGCGTGAAATTTTTGCAGGGATTTTTGAGGCCGGGGAAGGTTCTTATGATAATTAAATACCCCTCCCATCTCTGGAAAGGGTCACTCCCATACAAATGAAACACTCATTTCTACATAACTCGAGACCTAATCAAACAAAAGAAACCTAATTTAGAATGTGTGAGGTTTTAAAGGCAAAAAAGGTTTCTATGATGGTTTTAGATCCCTCCCCGTCCTGAAAGGGGGGCTCCCATACAAATGAAATACAATATTCTATATAACTCGAGAACTAATCAAGCAAATGGAACCAAATTTGGCATGCGGAGATTTTTGAAGATAAATACTGTTTCAATGCTGATCTGAGACCCATCCCCTTTCTGTAGGAGGGGAAGCTCCCATACAAATGAAACACAAATGTTTGCATTACTCGAGAACTAATCAAGAAAATGGAACCAAATGTGACAGATGAAGGTTTTTGAAGGAGTGAAATGTTTCTATGGTGGATTGAGACCCCTCTGCCCTCTGAAAGAGGGAGGGGGGCTCCCATACAAATGAAACGCAAATTTCTGCATAACTCAGGAACTATTCAAGTAAATGAAACCACATTTGGTATGTGGGTGTTGTTGGGCGCAGGATTTTATATATATATATAAATAAATATATAATTATTAATAATATAAATTTTACATATATATATATATAAGCTAAAGTAGCATATATAATGATATATATTTATAATATTTATATAACAGGCTGATTATATTATATGCTAAATTTATATAAATAACCTATTATATTATACTATATATATATATATATATGTAAAAATATATGTTTATATATATATATATATATATTAAAATGAATTTCTGTCTGACCGATCGGAGTGAAAATATGCAGGGATTTTTGGGGCTGAGGAAGGTTCTTATGATTGTTTGAGACCGCTTCCCTCTTCTGGAAGAGGGAGGGCTCCCATGCAAATGAAGCACAAATTTCTGCATAACTTTAGAACTAATCAAGCAAATAGAACCAAAATTGGTATGCGGGTTTTTTTTAATGCAAGAAATGTTTCTATGGTGATTTCAAACACAAATTTCAACCAAACTTGAGAATTGTCCAGGTAACTAAACAACAAACTGTGTATTGTCTGAGTAAGAAGAATGTTCTGATAGAAGTTTGAACCCCTTCTTAGTAAAAAAAAAACTCATTCAAAAAAAAGCGTCAGTTCTTTGTAATATTCATTCATTTAGTTGCAGGCGTAGCAACGCTCGCACCGGGATCAGTTAGTATGTAATAAATTTAACTCAATGTTCAACATCACATTCTGGCAACAAGCCTAGCTTGATGAAGACATTAACTTCCGGTACAGAGGCACAGAGGCAAAATTTGAGCAAACTTCTTCAGCTGGTAAGAAACTGATGGTTTTCTAGATGATGTACTTTTAATCTTCAAAATGACAGTAATAATTTGATGATCAATCATGATTTATACATCGAATCATAAGCCCGATAGAAAAAGCTTATGATCGTATCATTAAAAGTGAAATAATTTGGAAAATGTAGGAGTTTTAGACCTACTTCATAACAACGGATTGAAATAGTTACCCCTGATTAAGCCGTTCCCTACCCTACTAGCGTTGATAGCATAGCCAAGAAAGAAAGGAGTCACGAAAATGTAGAACGAAGCAAATTCAACAATAGGGGACGCACATTTGAAAAATCAGACACTGACAACAAAGCAAAGTTATTTTGAAGAAGAAGAAGACACATGCCACCCGTTTCCTTCGACCGTGTTAAGGAAAACAAATTGTTCAACCTGTTGATATGCAAATTTGTATGGCAGCAAAATTAGGTCATTTTTTTCAATTGAAAAATTTAACTACTTATACTAATAGAACTTCTTTCAAATTTTAATGCGAAAAATTGGTGAGTTTTTCTGATCAAATGGCGTATGAATGAAGTCATTCAGTTAAGCCGAACGAGAGGTATAAGCGTTCAAAAACCTTTCACTTTGGCGAAACACTCTCATTTTTCATAATTTTGAAATGACACCCGGTATAGAAAAGATAAACGTAGTCCTTCGTTAAAAAAAATGAACAAAAATTGAGTATTGATTTTTCAAGGGTTTACCTTCGCCCGCACTGACGAAACTACCCATGCAGCATAAATCATAGTAACCCATGAGTCAGCAGACATAATTTGACAGCTCTCTCAGTCGAACCTTGATGGCAAAAATAGTGAAGCAACACCGTTCAGAAGTGTGCGCGTTCAAAGAACGGCACTCCACCGCGTCGAAAACAGACATAATGCGGAACTTTGTGGATGCCGAGTACGCCTGTTCCGGCATCTACAACATCTTGGCACTATTAGACAACAATCAAAGCATCCAAACAATCAGGTTCCGGACGGCCGACAGTAGCTATACATACTAAATTGAGAAGTTTTTCGCTTTACAAAACCATTGATCAATTAAAGAGCATGGAGCAAATAAATGTACAGAAACAAAATCGTCAGATGTGTGCACGAAGCTGTTAATTTACTCATATAAGAGCGAACTAAGCTTAAAATTAACGGGAACCGAAAAAGTATCCTTGAGCTTTATTAAAAAAAATTCCGACGAGAAGCAAATATTGCCCCATGAATGTTTTGAAAATGTTTGCATGGATACTCATTGTATAAATGAAATTATATTTGTTCATAGTACCATGTTTGCCTTTTGAACCATTGTGGCATTCTTTTCCTCGAACAGCTGCCCGACATTGATGATCCATCTAATCCGTGAGTAACTGGCTTCATTACTCCCGAAAATCAAATCATCAATTTCCAGAAATGCAATCGATCTCCATGCCAAACCCCCTTGCGTTTCGGCTCATTTCGCTCACAGAAGGCAGAACAACGCCGGCGGAACCGCATCGCCATTTACCGCCTACCACCGAACGCTTCTTCGCTTAAGTGCCGACAGAACCTTCGAACCCAAACGATTGCAAACCAGCAAGAGATCCGATTCCGCTCGCCGTGGTATCTGGTTAGATCTGGTTCCGATTTGTGATTATCATTTACCCCGCACCACCGCTGCCCGCTTCAGGCAGTCACAAACCAGCTACCACCAGTAATCAACCAGTGCCAGAGGTTCAGATTTCCATCCGACTACTGTAGTCTACTGTTGCCAGGCGATATGAATGTCTGGGTCAGTAAAAACAGAAAATAAAAATGTTCTTTTAAATTATCATTCCTGAGAACATTTAATTTATACTTGCACACTGAGTAAAACCTTAACCTCAATGAAGAAAGAATAGCAAGGAATTCGGTGACTTTGAACAGCTCTCGATATTAATATCAAGCTTCAAGTTGATTCACATTTTATCAAAACTATTTGCAGCTTATTATAGATGACCAATTTTAAGAGTTCTAAGCAAATCAAACTTGATTTTCTCAAATGAAGAAAAAGCAATTGCAATCAAAGATTTGAAAATTGACAAACTAGCAACACTGGACACGGCCGCCTATCTTTTGCTCATAACCACAGCCCTGCAATTTCGAACTTGATGAGCCGCAGCGACTACTTCTTCGATGGTGACGATGACGGGGCAAGCCGATTATACGATATCAGCACGTTTCCAAATCGTTCCTTGATGGGTGTCTGCGTGGCTAGAAGAGGTCCTGACGTCGACGATATGGTGCGATTGGCAGTTGTGAATCAATTCAGTACATTTCCCATGAATAAATTACATCGTTTACAGCGAGAGAATCAAATACGAAGCGTTGGCGTTGTTCAGTTAAGATTTGCTCCACGCCGTGGCAGGGAGTTGCACTGATGGATGGGAGCGTTGGAAATTATTTTGAATAATTCACTTTAAGTCACTCAATGCTACATTGCGGAAATGCGGAAGGGGGATATGGGCTGGTGAAAAAAAAATCCACTGCTTCCGGGTTTTGGCAACCTGTTGTACTCGGATTGGTAGGCAAGAGGACTGCGAAACTTGATTCAATGTAGGGAAATCAATCTTGAATAAAGAAGAAGTGGTATTCGGGTTGTTTGACGTGTCATAGTAGGCAGGTAAAGGACGATTTGAAAAAGCTTTTAAAAAATTCCGAACAAAATTTAATTAAAAACTGCTCTAAGCACGATGCAGGAAAGGTGCTGTTACCATTTCTGAATTGTTCTACGTCATTTTTTCTAACTGGAAAATATTAAAAAACAAAAACATTCTGAGTTTAAGGTATCATTGACGACCTAGAATATCCTCGATATGAAGAAGTTCAAGAAGAAAACATAAATGCCTTATTTATAGTGTAAACAGGGCCTGATTTTGGGGGGGGGGGGCCGGGGGGCCATGGCACATTGTGGGGGCCCCCACAAAAAATCATCACTTATGATTTATATTTTCACTACGTCTAAACTATTTTTTTACCGTGTATGACTCGATGTGACTCTCTCTTCTCCCTCACTGACCGCTAAACCGAATATTCATGATAAACAATCAGTGTGTTCTCTCCCACCGCCGCGAACCGTTTGCTATTCTGCTTGTGCGTCTGTGAAACTGTTATCGTTTCGGCAACCATTTGTGAAAATTGGTGATTTGAAATCAAAAAAATGGGCGATCGTCACGTTGTGCATAGAAATTATAAAAGTGGATCCGAGAAAAGAAAAATTCAAGATGAGCGGAACAAAAAGGTCGAGGAAGTGCTTTCAAAAACCCCGAAAATCAGTTCATTTTTGCGGCGGGTAGTACTAGTGCAGCAGCGGGTGAATCCGAAACTGAGTCAAATGTTTTCGGGATCCGGTACCCTTGCCGGTGCCCTCAGAAGAGGCTTCGAGCTCCAAGTCTATTGGTTCAGATTCAATTGCCAGGAAAGTGGAAGAAAAAGTCAACCCAAATTTTGAGAAGGATGTGGGAAAGTGGTCAAAACTAAGTGCTAAGGAAATTGATTACTGGATTGCAAAAGGTCCTAGTGAACTGCATAATTGTGATGATGAGCAAATGTTCGAAAATTTCTCGGTAAGCCAAGATAGAGGGGATGTTACAGGCTTCCGAAAATGCACAAAATCCTTGTTTTACCGAACGCTCCAGAATGAAACAGTGTTCCGAAATTGGCTTTGTTTTTCGCCGGACAGCGGTAAGCTGTATTGCTGTTTTTGCAAGCTTATGAACGTTTCATTGTCGAATTTTTCTGGTGATGGGTTCTGCAATTGGAAGCGCGCCCAAGAGAAATTAAGCTCACATGAAACATCGAAGGATCATTTGGAATCTTCAGTCGCCATTTCGTTGCGAGCGGGAAAACTTGGTCTTGATCAAAGTTTAAAAAGAGAGGTAAGTTTTCGGCAGACAACTAATCGTCCCATAAAAAAATAGAAAGCTCCCATAAATTAATCAAAATTAACCAATAGTAAAAAAAGGGTAGTACCGAGTGCCACCGTATATTTGACCGTGTTTAATTTGAAAACATTTTAATTTGACCCCCGTTTATTTGCACTTTGTTCCAATTAAAAATGGTTCAAACGTCATTCAGCTCATGGAACAAAACGAAGCGAAATGGTAAATTGTGAAGCGGAACGCAGAATAAAAACAAAACAGCAAATAAGGTTGCCAGGATCATGGTTTTATTGTTACTGGAAGCTCAAATTGAAAATTTACTCTGGTAATTTTGATGAGATGTTATTCAAATCAGCGGGGGTCCACAGTAGCAATTAATAAATCAACATTTTTCATTAGTAAATCAATAAGATCATGAATCAATAAAAACTTCCATAAAAATAGATTTTCGTTCCATAAAAAAGTCAAAAAAGCAATAATTCTTTAAAAAATCAAATTTCCATTAAAAAAACAAAACCTTTACAAAAAATAGAAAATACATAGAAAAGAAAATATGAAAAAACAATAAAAATAATCAAAATTTACCATAAGTAAAACACCAAAAGTTCAAGGAAAGTATAAAAAGCAGAAAAACCAAGTAATTTTTCCTTAACATAAATGATTGTTTGCTTGAAATTGAATCGATGCAACGAAGAAGCTACGCTCCCTACTGCATCAAAATTTCAGGGGTGATTCAACTACACCACATAAGATCAGTGTTTTGGGTTATATATTTAAGGATTAAATATTATATATTTATATATTTAAAGAATTAAATGACGATTTATGATTCATTTCTTGTAATTTTAACTTAAATTATAGTTTTTTGATAGTTTTTCATGGGAATAGTTGATTGTTTATGTAATTTTTCTATTAATTTATGAAAAATTCGTATTTCTCTCGACTTGGAGGTTTTAATTTTATAATGAAATTTTTGAGTATTTTCTCGCTTTTTCGGAACTTTTATTGAACATAAATTGATTGTTTATGGAAACATTTGATTCACTAATTGTTTTATTGATTTGTTTATTGAAATTCTTGATTTTATTATTGCTATTATCCCTTTTTCTTTTGGTAATTTTTGATTTTCTTACGGATAGTTTTAATTTTTTAATGAGTCGTTTATATTTTAGCCGTAAGATTTTTATTATTATAACAAATGGAGCATAAGATACCCATTATCCAAATATTATAATTCTCACAGGAACAACAGATGGCAAGCTACTGGCGAGATGTCTTGAAGCGAGTGGTGAAAGCCATTACGTTTTTGTCGGAACGTGGTTTAGCGTTTCGTGGAGAAGACGAGCTGTTTGGTTCGTCCAAAAATGGGAATTTCATGGGAATTCTCGAGCTAGTTTCAGAATTTGACCCATTTTTAGCTCAGCATATCGAGAAGCACGGCAATAAGAGGAGTGGGCACGCCAATTATTTGTCTTCTACAATTTGCGACGAGATCATCGACCTTATGGCAGATAAGGTATTTGCGGTTATTACTAGCCGAATAAGAAGAGCAAAATACTATTCAATTTCCGTCGATTCTTCTCCCGATGAATCTCATATTGACCAGCTGACAGTCACAGTGAAATATATGGAAGGAACTAGCCCCGTTGATCGATTTCTAACATTTATTCCGAATTGCGGTCATGCGGGTCAGCAGATGGTTCATGCACTTCTCGAGTTTTTGAAAAAACACGACATAGATTTCCAGGATTGCCGAGGACAGTCTTACGATAACGCGCCGAACATGTCGGGAAATACAAGGGCATGCAAGCGTTGGTTTTGCAAAAAAACCCATATGCTTTTTTCGTTCCTTGTTGCGCTCATTCGTTGAATTTAGTTGGAAAGGCCGCAGCCAATACCTGTTCATCTGCTGTGGATTACTTCAACTTTGTTCAAAACCTGTTCAACTTTTACACGGGCTCAACAAGTCGATTCCAGCTATTGACTGAACATCTCTCAAGACCGAACGGAAGTATACGGTGAAAAACCTAAGTGACACTCGATGGTCGTGTCGGGCTGATGCAACGAAAGCATTGCTTCACGGGTATTCTGAAATCAAATCCGCTCTTTTGACCATTGCTGAGAATGCAGAGGAGAAGGATCTAGTAAAAAATGAAGCACTGTGTCTCTTCAATAAGATGTCACAACTTGAAAATGCGATTTACACCCAGTTCTGGTGCGACATACTGGAAAGATTCGAGGCCACTAGTCAGTTTCTCCAAAACCCGGCCACAGCTTTGAAACCAGCAGTCAACTCAATTATCAGTTTGATTGAATACGTTGAATCCAAACGAGCAAAATATGATGAATACGAGTCTAATGGCAAGAAGATGTCAGGCACGGAGAGCTACCGGAAGACGCGATTGCGAACAAAAAACGTTCGACTTAATGAGCTAGGTCGGGCCAAGCAAGCTGAAACTGTTTCAACACAATCTCCAAAGGAAAAATTCAAAGCTGATGCCTTTTCTCCTGTTATTGATCAGCTTAAAGTTTCATTGGCAGAGCGTGCTGAAGCATATAAACAGGTAAAGATAATTACTGGCTTATGTCTTTTATCAAATCTTTGACTTTTTTCTCTTGTCTCATTTATATTTTCCAAAGGTGACAAATTTATTCGAATTCCTGTCGGATTTGGATGCGTCCCCGTCAGCCTTAGAAGAGGGAGCAAAAAGGTTGGTTGAAACCGTACCCTGCTGACCTTGGTCCGGAGTTAACCAACGAGCTCATCCAACTCGTTTCATTCGCAAAGCAAAGCCGCTACATTCATAACGAGCCAGTAGAGTCGTTCCTCTACAATTTCATTATGAAAAACGACTTGCGTGCCACTTTTCCTAACGCAGAAGTTGCATTGCGAATTTACCTAAGTATTATGGTATCAAACGCAAGTGGTGAGCGGTCATTTTCAAAAATGAAATACATCAAAAAATAGGCTGAGGACATCGATGACTAACGAAAGGCTCGTGAATTTGACTCTGTTAAGCATTGAAAACAAGATCTTGAAAGAAATAAGTGTTGACGATATAATTGACTCATTTCAGCTAGCAAAGTCTCGCAGGAAGGCCTTTTAAACTTAAAGTTGTATTTTAACCATACATTTTGATTATCAACCAATAAAAATCATCATCAGAAAATTTTTAGACACAGTATTCTTTTTTTAAAAATTTACATCAAGAAAAGGGCCCCCACACTTCTTTGGCCCCCGGGCCCCCTCAAATGTAAGTCCGGCCCTGAGTGTAAAGCATTGTTTTAGCACATGGAACATATCCATACGTATTATTTAATACTTGTTAATAAACGTTAAATATGTTCGTATCTTTCTGGGATGTTCTAGCTTATCCCAAATGTACATGAGTTCAGTACTTCTGATCTACAGTTGTAACAGTAGCTTTTAGGATCATATAAGGTTACGATATGTGTTCAAACATATTGTATGAACCTTTTGGAAGGTCAACAGTCATTAATTGAACATTTTGTGATGTTCTATGTCATACAAACTGTCATTGAGTTCAGAACTTCAGATCTACAGCAGTAACTAGAGCATTTTGAGTTATAAAAAGATACGCTACGTATGCAACAATATTCAGTGGGTATTTTAAAACGTAAAAAAAATAATTTAGAGATAAACTGGGATGACCTCAAACTATCCTTGAGTTCAGGACAAAAGATCTACAGTTGTAACAGTAGGTTTTTGGAGTTTGCAAAGGGACAATATGAATTTAACAATATTCACTGACCTTCCACACTGGTCAAGAGACATAATATGACAAACTTGGAATATTCTAGGTCATTCAAACTGTTTTTAAGCTACAGTTGTAACAATATTTTTTTTCGTAAAGTTACATTATGTATTTATTTGAATCTTATGAAAAGTTCACAGTCTTTATTTTATAACCTTGTGATCCTCTAGGTAATCTCAACTGTCCTGGAGTTGGAATTGTAATCTACGGTAGAAGCTTTTTAACCCTCTTGACAGGTTCCATTTCCCCTTGCCTTTCACACACATCAGATGCCGCCTTTCAAACATGCCCTACGCTTAATTTGAACAATTTCTATTTAATTTCACAACCTGCTTGCTGCGCTTTTACTGCCCTGTCAATACTTTCTCTTCACGTCTTTGCTTCTAGCTGAAATTGATTTCCACTCCTAGGGTTACATGTTGATAAGAGGGATATTACCAATTTGCAAACATTATAATTGATTACGTGCTTCATGCAACAACAAAAACCATGATTAGTTGAATGTATTTGAAATATTATAAGGCAATATGACATCTAGTTGGTCAACCAAACTATTGTTGAGATCAGAACTTAGGAACGTACAGATACAACGAAAGCTTTCTGAGCTATGTAAAGCTACGTGTATTGAAACATAATCACTAAATATCTTGGAAAACAGATATTATGAGAGAATATACAAACTATCCTGGAGCTCAAAAAAAAAATCTACAGCTGTATCTGTACCTTTCTGAACTAAAGCTACAATATATATTTGACCAAATTAAGTGAGTCCTCGGGAAGGTAAACATATATAAAAAGATATTTTGGGATGTTCCAGGTCACCAAAACTGCCCTTGAATTCAGAAGTTAGGATCTACAGTCGTAACAGATGCTTTATGGCCAATAAAATGTGACCATATGTCACCAGTCATTATCAGAGTATCTTGGAAGTAACCGTAGCTTTTTAGGCTTTATAAAGCTTTGATTCATTTTCAAACATATTCAATGAATATTCTGAAACGTGCACAGATATCATAAGATAACCTTGTTAGTTTCAAGGCATTCAAACTGTCCTTTAAAACTTATGGCTGGCAATTGTAACAGTAGCTTAATGAGCTGTACAAAGTTAAGTTAGTTTGTTTTGGCATAGAATATCCCAGGATTATCTCATAATGTCTGTTGGTCTTCCAGGGTGTAAACGCGGTAGAGTTAGAAGGACGGATTTGTGCTACCGAAGGACTATTTTTTCATTTTCTGAACCGACTTTTTACTGCGGAAAACGAAACAGGCTAACGAGATGCGTTCTGGTCAACGATTTTGTACTGATTTATATATTTGAAGCACATTTCAAAGCAGTGTCGAAAACTCTACATTTATATCGGGATCATATTCTCTCACTAGCAGAAGGCTAGTGATAATGAAGAGAAATTGCTGATAAGGTCTATCATTTGGCATGAAAGAGATCGATAGTGGTTTCACTTAATTTAGTACAGGAGAATATTTGGAATAAAGTGATATGCTCTTAATCCTAGGGTGGCTCCAACATTGTACAATTCAAATGGCTTACATTTAGTTGTGTAGTCCTACGTAATCATTTCAATCGATGAAGAAGATCTGACAGTCGGCCATGCAACCACCAAAGAGACGTTTCTTTTTTTATTGTTAACAAGATATTCGTAGCTCTTTGTATTGTTTTCGTACACTGAACAAATATTCTTTCTGTGTATCGATTGATGTTGACTTACAAGAAAATAGTGACTCCAAATCGCGACGATAAACGAAACACGTCGGCCAAAGCACGATCACGAAAGTTGTACACGACGATGCTGATAAAGTTTGATTGCGAGGTACAAAACGATGAAACTTACGTCAAGGCAGACTTTAAACAGCTTCCTGGACTGGAATTTTATACGGTAACCGGACGGGGAAAGGTGACAGATCAAGCAACTTAAGCTGTCAAATTTTCTCGAAGAAATATCTGGTGTGGCAGGCCATCTGTACCTGTGGCTTGAAGAGCAGCGTTCACATTGCGACCGGAACCGTCAACCAGGAAATTTATCTGAGCGAGTGCCTACAAAAACGTCTACTGTCTTTCCCGAATCGACACAATTGTTCCGTTCTATTTTGGCCGGATTTGGCATCTTGCCATTACGGAAAAAAGGCCATGGAGTGGTATGCTGCCAACAATTTTCAAGTGGTGCCCAAGGATAAGAACCCTCCCAACACGCCAGAGCTCCACCTAATCGAACAATATTGGGCCATCGTCAAGTGGAACGATAAGAAGACTCAAAAAGCTGTTGTGAGCGAGAAACACTTCAAGGCAAACTGGCGTTCTGCGGCGAATAAAGTCGACAAGGAAACTATACAAAATCTGATGGCAGATGTTAAACGAAAGACCCGGCAATTCGCATTCGGTAAAAAGGAAGCTTAGCTGAATATTTCTCCTGTATTCTGTATTAACTGGACTTGAAAAAGAAAAAGAATTTGACTTATTAATAAAAATTTTTGATCGACTTACACACATTTCTGTTTGACCAAATTTTGATCGGAACACCCTTTAGGTGGACTTTTTCTCTTCAAAACGTATGGTGGATCAATAAGATAAGTTTTAAAAGTCGAGAAATTTTTGGAAAAAGCTTTCACTAACGTTTTTAAGTTCGGCCTTCATGAAATCTCTGCCAAACCTCTGCCGACTTTACCACTCTTGACTAAATGCTTCAAACAATCCAAAATGTACTGGTTTTTAAGGTTAAATCACGAACATTTCACCAAAACACAAACTCCCGATAATAGTTTATTAAACTATTACGTCGCTACGAATGGACGACGGCAAGATACATGGGATGATTCTGGTAATCTGCCTTCCAGGTTTTAGTGGCCCGACATTTCATCACTGCAGTAAGTAGACAGAGACACTGGCACCTACCTGATTAGCCAGTCTTGCTTTGTCTCCCATTGCACAAACGGGCAGACTATGACGGGTTGGCAAAGCCCGATCCAAACCACCAGATTTCGATTCGTCTCGCGTGCTATGGATCATTGCACGATGGCGTCATCAATGCAGTTTTTACAGTTCTGGGTTTACGCGGTCTTAGAATATTTTGGGTAAGATCGGTTTGAGATTTTATGCTCTAAATTTCTCTAAATATGCTCTAAATTTCTTACGATTCTAAAACAGCCGGAAAACAGATACCAGTGCTTGTGCTTACATCATTTCCTGAGTCTAATCGTACAGATTCAGGAAAAAGCCTACAGAAAAAAAAAGTTTGAGCGGTTCGAATTCTAACACCATGTAAACAAGCTACCTGATTTGGCAAAAAAGTGAGGTTAATACATTCCGTGCAATAATCTATATACTAAACTAGTCAAAAAATTTAGAAAGCGACCTCTAAGGAGCAGTTGAAACCCCGATGTTCCCACGCTATTTCAATATTTTATCTTTCATAAGAACATACTCAAAATTTCATTTCTGTCTGTCAATGCATTTTTTGTTTACAAGCAATTTGAAGTTAACAAAGGAAAAATGCGAATATCGTTGCATTAATTCAGGTGAATTGCTGCTCCATGTATTTTTTTTCCTATCTTTTTTTCTCTCTCTCTCTCTCTCCCTCTTTCTCACAAACCTACCTAGATATTTCAAATTGATAAATCTGTATTGGGAAACTAGGAGAATTTAAAAATTAACACTTCATTTGATCACTTTTTAAAAATAAAAAAACAAAACATTTGAAACACTTTTTTCAAATTTTCGCTAGTAAACGCGAGTAAATTCCTTCAAATTCCACTACAAGCTTATCTTTTGACAGATAGGCCTATTGCGTCTGCTACTTACAGACTTCTTCAGTGTCGAGTGCTCGACTTGAAGGAAACATCACAGTAGGTCTAGTATTTATAGTAGGTTTGTTGGTAACGCGGTGTGTGAGGTAGGGGTAGGTAGGGAAGTACTTGAGTGTGCTTATGTGTTTGTTTATTACCTGAAATGTTGTTTAATACCATCAAAGTTATTCATTATTACTTCGTTTGAAGTTAGTCAAATTGGTGTTGTGTTGCGTAGTGAGTTGTCTTTGTGATGAAGGTATAAATTTAAACAGCCACAAATATCCGTTTCCTTGATCCTTGTTAAGCAATTTTTTGGAGATTTGTTTGTGGATTGCTATGCTTTCCGCTACATTTAGTTTCCAGGGGTTATGTCTTAAGATTTGTATGTTATTTAAGTTGAAAAATGTTTTTCGTTGAATATATGTTCAGCTACTTTTGATTTGAAATGGTGTATGATCCCTTTGTCAGTGTCTTTGTTTGCTTTAGTGACTTCTGCAATATGCCCTTTGAATCGATTGTAGAGATTACGTGTAGTTTGTCCAATGTAAATGTTGCCACAATGGGGGCTACAAATGGTGAGTTGACAACTTGGCAAGAGGGTGCGACCGACCTCTGGTCCTCACAAGTTCCTACCTCACGCCTCCACGAGTCATATGATCACAAAAGACTGCCAGCTGAAACATGGAGACGCTGGTTGGCGTAGCCTGGGCAATGTTGTCAATCTGACAATAGCGAAGTGAGGGGGTGCGACCGGATAATCATGTCATAATTTTCCATTATCATATCTTTCAGGTCTACCAGGTCATCAGGTATTAAAAAATAATTTAACATTTAATATTAATTTTTTTTTCTCATGGCAGTCATACATTGTCTAAATTTTCTGGTTCATAATGGATGCGGAAGTTTGTCTACAATTGCAACAAAACAGCAGTCGGCACAGATGTAATTTTCAGCTCATATTATAATATCCCTCGACTATATATTATCATAAAGGACATTGTTTATTCATAACCATTATCAATCTTCTTTATCACCATCATTATCATTTTTATCATTACTGGTGTTTTTGGGATTTATATTTTAACATTTTTTTAAAAATAATTTCTCCTAATAGGTTATATATAATTTAAATTATTATGTCTTATATGTCCAATTATCATTATGATCTAGAAGTATCTAGTTGAACAAAAGAAGCTGCGACGGAATCTATGGTAGGCTTTTGCACTTATTACCTAATGTATTTTTAAATTTGTTTGCAAATGGACCTTTTTCCAAATCTGAGCTGTTTGCCATTCGGATAGTGTCTGATGTGTCTGTATCATAACTCACAATATCATTATATTTGATGAAATTGTTTTATTGATTTTACATCTTAGATGATTTAAAAATTTCTTGTTGTTTTTTTGTTGTTGTTGTTTGTTGTTTGTTCCATTTGTCTTTAACTCCCTTACACAGGAGCAATAATTATATAGCCAGCAAAAATAAAAGCGTATTGCTGTTATAAAATCAACACCAAGCAGCAAATAGTGACCATGGCAACAGTTAATTAAAAGGTATATATGTTATTTTTGTATAATTTAACAAACTTTTTTAGGATACCTCAAATCAAGATTTTGGGAAATTGCTGCTATCGCTGAAAACAAACAAAAACTTGCATAAGCGTGAAACCACAGAACTCTACACTTTAACACTTTACAACATTTCTTACATTTCAGGATCCACCAAAGGGAGATCATAAATAATAGATACCGAGTTATTACAGTATTTTTCATTTACATAAATACATACACTATTATATAAATATTTCATGGGAATGGGAGGGACCATCAGGGCACCCGATTGAAGCACTCTGGATGGGGAGAGTGGAAATGCCAACTCCCCATTGTTAACAGTTTGTGAATAGAAGGCGGGCTCTTCTCCCCGCCCATTGGGGCATCCTCATGTTAGATTGCTTGCTCTTTTGACCAATTGTCCAATCTTGTTGTTGGAAGGAGATTCTTTATATCCCTGTGGATACGTATAAGTGATGTTGCCTATCGATCTACCCAACCCCTTTTTGGCCCTTCATACAATGGCATGATTAGGATAATCAGTGGTTATTAAAGCTTGATCAAGTCTAACAGCGAGGAGAGCTCACTGCTGTCGGACTTAGTTTCCGTGCTACAATGGGTGGTAGTACATATCATACATACATCATGTAAATGTTGCCACAATGGTCACAAGTTATTTTGTTGACCCCGGCTTTGTTTAGACTGTTAATGGGGTCTTTAGCAGACCCTAAGAGAGTTTTAAGTTGATTATTTTTACTAGTATAAACTATTTCAAAACCAAAGTTCCGTTGGATTGGTCGTAATTGTGTAGTGTGTTTATCATATGTCATTGCTATTCTTTTAAGTTGGGGTTGTGTATCTGTTAATGTGGTGAGTGATTGTTTGTATTGTTTTTTGTGTTTTTTTTGTTGATAACGTTTTGTATCAGTTTTCGGGAGTAACCATTCAAGTGTGCTGTGTCAAAATGTAGCCGAGTTCTTTAGTTATGCCGTTTGGACTTAGTGGTAATGTTTGTATTCTGTGTATCATGTGGTTAAATGATGCTGTTTTGTGTTGGTATGAGTGGTTAGACCACTCTTGACTGAATGCCTCCAAATACAATCCAAAATGTATTGTTTTTGTTAATATGCAATGGTTTTTTAGGTTGAATCACGAACATTCCACTAAAACACAACCTACGGATAATAGCCGACGGTAGGATACTTGGGATGATTCTGGTAATCTAACCTCCAGATTTTCAGTGGCTCGACATTTCATCACTGCAGTAGGTAGACAGAGACACCGGCACATACCTCATTAGCCGGGGGTGTGGAAGTAGTTTGCCTTCCCCGCGGTGCACCCAGGAAACGTTAAGCTCCTTCTAACGGCTAAACGAACTACAACGGAGGAAGCGTCATACGGCGCGGGATCCGGAAGGAGGTCGTTAGCGGTCGTGACCCTGGGGTAATGCCGCACTCCCAGACGTTCCAACCCCGGTCCTGGCCCTGGCTTTCTCGATTGGAGGAGGGACCATACGACGCGAGGTTCGCCAGGTACCGTAAGTGGTCGGGTAGGGAGATCGCGGACGATCTGGATAGACCACCAGACGTCCCGAACCCTGCTTGGATCCAGGAGCATCTCGATCGAATCAGCGTCAGGTCGGCAAGGCTAACTACTAACTTGGAGCTAAGCTTGTCTATGAAGATAACTTTTCCTTATCACATTTACCCAATGTCGAGAAATGTGAGGATTCGATCTTGCCGCGAAAGTTTGAAAAACGATATTTCAGCAAGACCTGTACAGATGATGACATTTTGAAAATGGTGCTAGTTGATCAGAGAACGGCAGAAAAAGAACAGCACGGAATCGGAGCTCAACATATCGGAAACATTACCAGGCCCAGAATCAACAGAATCCGATTGTCATAAACCATGTTCAATACCAGAGATTATCAACCACATTGAATCAGTACGAACGTTCGACAAGTTATTCGATTGGGCTGCTTCTTCGGATCGTGGAGAACGCTCTGAAGAAGTCGTTGGAAGATTGAGTCTTTCAAAGAATGATTCCAAAGAGAAGTATAGCCTGTAGTACAAGAGTATGTGTGAAGGAAATGTTAAGATGCATTGTAAGATTTTGAGAGTATAATTTACCATTCAATTTCGTTATAATAATTCGATTTGAGTATAATCACAAATTATCAATGCTTTACTATTTAGGTTTTAGATTACCAAATATTATCCAAGAAGCTGTTTACATGTAGAATTCGGACGTGATTTTGGGTGTGAAAGTATTTATTATTTTTGGCTTCATTCTGACAAGTTCTCTTGCACTACCCGATCTTATATTTTCAGACATTCTTCTCTTTTCAGAGAGCGTGTAATGACGCTAAAACCATAAGCCATAGGCAGCTAGAACTATAGTTAATGCTAAAGTCCCAACCTTTTGAAGAGACATGGAGCATCACTTAACCTTCTTAGAATAGATGCTCCCAATGACCATTTTTTAATAAATTTTTGTTCTGTACACCAAACAGGGCATTCTGTTCAACTATGCTCTCCGACTATTCATTTCCTTTTACCTTTGATATCTACTGAAGGCTACGTGGGTTCCCCGTGTCTTCTTAAGGTAGATAATAAATCCTCCTTAACTATAATTTAGAAGAAAAATTAGTAATCTCCATTTAATTCCAACTACCTTTGCTTATCTTCGAGAGATACGCGTATTTCGTCTACAATGTGCAGACTTCTTCAGCGTCTCGTACTAATAACTCGAGTACGAGACACTGAAGAAGTCTGCACATTGTAGACGAAATACGCGTATCTGTCGAAGATAAGCAAAGGTAGTTGGAATTAAATGGAGATTACTAATTTTTCTTCTAAATTATAGTTACAAGTATTCCACTAAACAGCTCAAACCCTCTAGGATTCAAATCCTCCTTATCACCAACGGTTGCATGGACGTGGTCAGGTGAGCAATCGAGGAGTGTCTACGTGGAGATTGTTGCGTGAAGAAACGTATCTGTAACTGGGTTTGTTTCATGGTGACATGCAATGTTTTCAACGAATTATTCCTTATCGTACCTCCATCCACGAGGTGTGCAAACGTCAATGCTAATGCTAATGCTACACACTTAAAAATTATGAATTTTACACGAGACCTAATGTTTGTAAATAGTCCGGGAACGTAAAGTCGGGGAATGTAATAGTCAGGGAACGTAAAGAAAGATTTCGTGTAAAATTATGTCTCCTGAAACAGAAACATACGCAATTCGACAAAAGATGTGTTCGGTTGAATTTATTTTCTCATCTCTTTCAACACATTCTTATGCGCTAAAGGACGCTTGCATGTGTTGGTCCCAGGGACAGAAATTTACACGAGATTTTGGTAGTTTGTAATGCTAATGCTAATGATATCAAGAACATTGTTCATATTGTATATTCATAACACGAAAACACAACATATTCATGAAATCATGAGCTGTTTTTCTCTGTTTTTAAAAGAACACATTGTTTGCCGTGTGGCATATTTTGGCTGATATTTTGGATTTCAAAAACTGTGTGCACAATGGGTGCCACATTTGCTAGCAATGCAACAAAACCGCGGTCCAATTCATCTTTCTGGGCAAAATTTGGAGTAATTTCGAAAGGAAAAAAGGTCATTCTGCGTCGATTCGGTTGTACAACCACAATCCTGATTCAAAACAAGAAACTAAGAAGTGGCTTACAACCAGGCTCTTTGGCTCCGAAGCGAGTTCGTTTCCAGAAATCAGTCAAGAAAATGTTATTGTCAGTTTTTCGGGATGCAAACTGAATTTCATTGATAGATTATCTCCAAACTGGTAAGACAATCAACTCTGATTATTATTGTGACCTTTTGGACCAGTTGGATGAAAAAAAAAATGTGGACAAAAGACCCGGTTTGCTGAAGATAAAAATCGTGCTTCATCAAGACAATGCCCCTGCTTACACAGCTCAAAAAACCATCGCAAAAATCAGTGAACTGGGGTACGAATTGTTACAGCCTCATTCACCTCTTTGCCAGATTTAGCTCCCTCTGCCTTCCGGCTGTTCTCAGACCTCAAAAACTCCTACGTGGAAAGCATTTTTCATCAATCGAAGAGGTTATAGCCGTCGAAGAGGAGTATTTTGCAGGCCTTCCAGAAAGTCACTGCCAACTAAATTTGAAGATCGTTGGACCAAGTGTATTGATCTTATGAGAGACTATACTGAGCAATAACAGGGATTTCCCCCAAAAATATGATGTTCATTTCCGCTTTCAAAACTTTTTGACTAACGTACAAGCGTTGTATTGTACGGAAAATAAAGTCACGTAAATGCAGTAGGAAGCAAAATTTATAAGAGTGGACGGGCCTCAGTTATAAAATCAGACACCGGCAAAAAAATATTAGTGGTGTGGCTATTACAGTATAAATATGGAATGAAACTTGAGAAAATAAAAAGAAGAAGACAATTTGAACTTTTGAAGACCCGGAAAGGGAAAACCATATTTTCAACCAAGAGTTTTGCGGGAGCAAAAGTAGATCACTTTTAAGTAAAATGAAAATGAAATACTCATCAATTGCAGTTAATTCAAATTTTAAAACGAAAAATGTTCGTTTTTCTAATCAAATGGTGTATGAATGAAGTCTATATGTTGAATTGCACGAGAGTTAATAGCATTCAAAAACCTTTCACATAGAAAAGAGAAACGTAATCCTGCGTTGAGAAATCAATTTTTTTTTTTTGTGCTGTAAATATTGATGCATCTAAAATATTATTTCATTCCACAAAGAGCATCAACTCGCAAATATTACTAACAAAGCATGCCTTTTGCATCAAACATTGTTGACAATGAATGAATTGTCTCAGAATTACCCAATTACCCAATATAAAAATGTGTATTTCGTGAAGCTCCATTTATGTGCATGATATTGAACAGACATAGGCACAACTTTTTCTAGCTGTGTGATCCAACCTTACACTAAATTCCTTCCGGAATCCTGGAAAATGACATCCTATTAAATTCGTTATTTATCTTGTCAAGTGGCTATGCCTACTGTGCAGCAGGAGTCGCAGAGAAAATTCCAAGAAATGGAACAATATCATCTTTAGTATCTGAGTGTTCGGAGTTGGAGTGTTCCACGACTTCGGAACGGCGGAAAGACAGGAACCGTAGACCTCCCGCTCCCAAACGCTTTCAGATAGATTGTTTGTTGTATAAATGTTGTCGTTGCGAGCATTTTCGCCGAAAAGGTTAGTTTATGTACCTATGGAATGTTGATGAACAAAAATCGTTCAATCAAACGCCAAGGTTATAGCGCCTCATCTCTCTCAGTTATTTATTATTCTAAAATCCCAGAAATAGCCACCAGTTGAAGAAAAACTGACAACCAAAAACATCAATAAAATTTTCCCTGCCTAATAAAAGGTAAAAACAGCCCCGATAGATTGCCGCATTTCAACGCTCTTGCTGCTGATGTCTATTTTACCAATTGCGATTACACTTGAAAACTTTTTCATCAAACGATCTCTTATGGGAAAAGAGCACTCACAAAATAAACACGAGAACAATTCCCAGCTGGCACCCCATCCCACACAGTTGGCTCAGTTTTGATGTGTTCCGTCCCTGCCGCATCCGGCATCGAACCTGCCCCACCCACGCGTTTGGCACATTCGTATGTGTGTGCTGCTCCAACATCCTGTTCCACACCCTAGCGTCCACCGGTCGAGTCGAGTCGGTCGGTCGGTCAAACCGGACCACTGTGCTGGAATGGTCCACTCGCCAATCGAACTGACATATCCATTCGAGTGGCCAATTGATATGAAATCGGGTCAATTCGTTTTTATTAACTAACTTCCTATTCCCTCGTGGGTGACCACAGGCAATGGGGTTGTATTTTCCTTGTTGATTTGACGCTTTAAGTGAATGAGACAGAGAGCTTCCGGCCATCGATTGTGGGCTTTAATAGGTTGGACGTTTGGCTTTTGGAAAATCTCTGCTCACCTGGACCACGTCACGAAGGTAGATTTATGATTGACTATCCGTAACATCAATAAGCTTGCTCATTAAAGCAATCCGAAAAGCCTCCCTGTAAACATAATCATCACCATGTGATCAGTGGAAAACTTTTCAAAAAAGGAGCAACTTAAGTATACACAAACAAAACACACTAGATGCCCCCTCTTTGTTTATCAATCCCTTCGAATAGTGTTTATCAAGCGCTTGGAAAAATGAGTATTTTTTCCTCTTTCGACAAGGAAGTTCCACGATTTCAGCACCGTTCCGTTATACTTGGAAAAATATACCGAGCCGTAGGAGCAGCAGCAGGAGCCCAGTCCAAGGTAAACAGCTTTTGATCACGAATCCACAGAGACAGAAGAGCATCATCATCATCATCATCATCATCGTTCGCTCGTCACTCTAGAGCACCTGTTTGACGTTCGTTTATTATGTGTCTCCGTTGCCATCGATTTACTCGATCATGGCTATTGTGATGAGGCGTAGGGAGCTTTAGCTGGGAGATGTTATTCGAATGCCCATGTTAGAGGAATCTATGAAACAAAATCAATTCGCTTCACTAAATTCACCCTTATGGTTCCCGATGTCATCTGCAATGTGATAACATAATTTATTGAAATATAGCGCTTTAAAGTCGATGTCCAGGATATCAAGCATGGTTAAAACAAAAGCACAATGACTAGAACCCCTTAGAAACACACATGTTAATAATTGGATGATGACGTTGTGTGCTAATTAGGGCAATATCTTATAGAAGGAATATTTGTTCTACTAGCTTTCTAATTATAGAGTGTTCCGATAATTATAAATACACCAATGATTAACCGTCAATTTGAAATGCGTGCAGTATTCAACCAACTTTTGGCTGCGCCCTGTTGTTCACATCCAAATTAAGCTGATGGTGTCGGAAGTGTGAAAATGCGTGGACTTTCTACTGAGCATAAAAAACGGATTAGGCACAAACGGTGGCCCTTTAGTTATCTTTCGTTTAGAAAACTGGCTAAGGTAGAAGTTGTGAGCGTCGGAGCAGTTCAAACCGCATTACGAAAGCTCTTTCCTAGATTCACCGAGACGGAGTAGAAAACCCGGTCCCGCTGACCCTACAATCGTAATCCTTCAGCATCAGTCCGAGATGTGGCGAAAGAGCTTAGTACTTCGGCGACTAATGTTATGCGTGCCAAGGAGAGAATGGGTCTGCAGACTCGTCGGAAGCAGAAGCAGATTAGAACTAAGCACCAAACAGGTTGAATCTATGAAACCGAGGGCTCGAATACAGTACGACAAAATGCTGACCACGGACTATGAGACTTACATAAAACTAGATAAAACTCTGCCGGGACCACAGTTTTATACCTCGCCGAAGGACAAGGATGTTTCTGGATCAATGAAAGCCATCGAACAATTCGACAAAAAGGCAAGGATGTGGCAGGCCATATGGGGATGCGGAAAAAACATCTCGTCCCTTCATTACGACAGACACAATGAATGGTCAAATCAACGTGAAGGTGTGACTCCAAAAAAGGTTGCTGTCGTATTTGTACCAAAGGTGATGAATCCACCAAACTGCCCAGAGATTCGCCCTATCGAAACTTTCTGGGCTTTGAGCATGACGAAACTGAGAAAACACATAAAACCAGCAGAGAGTGTTGAAAAATTTAAGAGCAATTGGCCAAAAGTGGTGAAAATGGTAAGAGCTCACTGTGCAGAAGCTTATGAGTTGTGTTAAGGGTATAGTTAGAAAAATCGCCTACCCTACGGAAAATTAAATTTTTTGAGTTTTCTGAAAAACTTCCCTTAAGTTTTCTGATAAACTTCCCTGAAGTTCTCTGGAAATTTCCCTGAATTCCTCTGAAGGACTTACCCGAAGTTTTCTGAAGAACTTCTCTGAAGTTCTTTGAAGAACTTTTCTTGAGTTTTCTGAAGTTTGCTGAAAATCTTCCACGAAGTTCCTTGAAAAACTTCGTCGCTTAGTTTTCTGGAAAAGTTCTCTGAAGATCTTCCCTGAAGTTCTCTGAAAAACATTCTTGGAGTTCTCTGCAGAACTTTCCTGGAGTTCTCTGAAAAACTCCCCTAAAGTTCTCTGGAGAATTTCCATGAAGTTCTTTAAAGAATTTTCCCGAATTTCTCAGAAAGACTTACCTGCAGTTCTCTGAAGGACTTCCCTGAAGTTCTTTGAAGACTTTCTTAAAGTTCTCAGTAGAACTTCCCTGAAGTTCTCAGAAGAACTAAGTTGAAGTTCTCTAAAGAATTTCCATGAAGTTCTCTGAAGGATTTATTTGAAGTTTTGTGAAGTACTTCTCTGACGTTTGTTGAAGAACTTCCCTGAATTTCTCTGAAAAACATTCCTGAAATGCTGTGCTGAACTTCCCTGAAGAACTTCCATCAAGTTCTCTGAAGAAGTTCTCTGAAGACTTCCCTGAAGTTCTCTGCAGAACTTCCCTGAAGTTCTTCGAAGACTTCCCCGATGTTTCTTGGAAAATTTCCCTGAAGTTAACTGAAGAACTTCCCAGAAGTTCTCTGAAGAATTTCCCTGAAGTTTTCTGTTAGACTTTTCTAAAGTTCTATGCAGAATTTCTCTGAAGTTCTCTGAAGAATTTACCTGAATTCTTTGCAAAACTGCCCTGAAGTTCTCTGAAGAACTTATCTGAAGTTCTCTGAAGCACTTCTTTGAAGTTCTCTGTAGAACCTTCTTAAAATTCTCTGAAGAACTTTTCTGAAGTTCCCTGCAGATCTTTCCTGTATTTCTTAGAGGAACTGTCAAAAAGTTCTCTGCAGAACATCCACGAAATACTATGAAGGACTAACTTAAAGTTTTGTGAAGGATTTCTCTGAAGGATTAACCCGAAGTTAGTTAGTTGTTTTCTGAAGAATTTTCCTGAAGTTCTCTAAAAAACTTCCTTGAAGTTCTCTGCAGGATTTCTCTGAAGTTCTTTGAAAAATTTCTCTGGGATTCTCTGCAGAACTTCCATGAAGTTCTTTGAAGGACTTACCTGAACTTTTGTGAAGAACTTCTCTGCCCGAAGATGTCAGAAGAACGAACCAAAAATACCCATATTGGGGTAATCAACCTCTTATGTACACTAGCGATAAACATTCACTTCAAAGTTCACAGGCAGACAAGTGCCATGCAGTAAAATTATTCTGAACTTTGAATTCAACCGTCTGAAAGACCAAGCTTACTAGAATTCATACATGATCTTGATATTAAAACACAAATATTGCAAAAAGTTCACATAAACACGTATCCACCATTCACGTGCACCATTCAAAAAGTTCTGACCCCTCCAATATCTTTTTTGAAGATGCCATCTTGCTATAAGTCAGTAATATCGAAATTCAGATTATATGCCACGGAGTGAGATAATTCTGAACTGTTGAGTCAAGCGTCTGGAAGTTTATAATTTTACAACTTACTTTCCTGAAAACCGTAAATTAATTACGAAACAACGTCGGGAGTTTTTATGTTTACGAATGAACAAGCAAGTGTCGTTAAGGCAGGGGCCATGGATGAAATGTATCTGACTATAACTATGTAACAATAACCTTATTTTTAAATTATACCAAATCCGTGCCTGGTTTGGAAATTTAACATTTACAATGTTTACATGGGGGGCTTATTGTATGTGAAAGTAACCTCGGAATGGTCGTGACTCTCCAGACAATCTGAAATGGGTTTCTGGATCTGCAGTTGAGCTATCAATTTCTAGCTCTCGGATTAAAGCTGCTCCCAATGGCCACTTGAGGGATTGTTGTAAACAGATTTCTTTCATAATATCATTGCCAGCCAGTCTATCATGAGTGTTAGATTGTACACACAGACACACAACTTTCCTGAAAACAGTAAAGTTATACACGATCTAGATCTCAAAATACAGGTAATACACATGTACACTAGTGCCACGTAGCGGACGAACTCTGAACTATAATTAACACCATCCGAAAGGCCTTAATCAACCAAAAATCTTTGTCCAAGACACCGACTTGCTATATGTGAAGGATTTCGAGATTCAGGTTATACAGTAAGTTTAAATGCACACTAGCGCCACGTAGTGAGATAATTTTGAACTTTTAAGTTTACCATCCTGAACGCCTTAATCTACTGAACAACTTTGCTCCAGGAAGGAACTTCCTATGTATGAAGGATCACGAGATATTTTCTGATGAAACAACAAAGATCAACGCCCATATTCATTTAGACCCCCATCAAGGGAATCCGCGCATGTCGGGGAGCCTACTGTACTTTTCTGGTGAAGTCGGATCGACACACTTTTTCGTCTGCAAAGTTGTTTGTTTAACAACATCCGCGATCTAAATTCTATCAACCTCTGTTATAAATAAAAACAGCGTAACTGAATAACACAACTTGAATTTTTGTTGTTGTTTCCTTCTGGTCGGGATGGCTTTGTTTTCCATCTTCTGGAATCTGGAAAACAAGATTATCATGTTCATCGAAGTTTACTTGTTACCACGGAAGCAGTTGATTCTCCAAAACATCCGAGTAGACTTTAGTGGGATACCAGGATACCTTATAACGGGCTCAAACCTGGGTGAAGAAGAACATATCATTTTAGCCGAAAGATTTTTGGCCGGTAGGCAGTCCAGATTGGAACCCCGCCGACTATTCAATATAGGCGTATGTTTGGGCTAAGGCCTGTGCATACCATCACCCAAGTGTAGGTTCTTTGAAAGCTGCCATTACCAAAGCATGGGCTTTAATATCAGAGGACTATGAATGTGTGCTCTCGATTTCACAATCGCCTGGAGAGACAGCTCTAAAGTGTCAAAGTGCAATAACCCTTTCCCAATTAGCATCCGCCATCATATTTTGTAAGTGGATCAAAATGAGCATCCTTATTGTTAGTTCAAATCGGTCCGAATGAACCCATATCTTGTCGTTCCTAAAAAAAACACCACCATTATTTTGGCGTGACAATTTTCGCAATTAAGTAAACCAGCATTATACTTTGTGAGTGGCTTCGATAGCTTTCTTACTAATGGTTCAAATCGGTCCATATTGGCTTTCGCTCGATTGAAATAATCTTGTAAGCCTTTTATTGTTTTTGTAAATCAGTTTTCAATCGTTAGTAAAACCTTACACACTCAGATTTCTTCACAAAAATCTGTAAAATTTAACCGAACTCTCAACAGCTCCACAATTCGATTTCACGGAGTTCTGTAAAACTTTTCCGAAACATCCGTTAACTCGGATTACCAAACGTTCAGCTGTTGAGAATTCGGTAAAAATTCACAGATTTATGTAAAAAATCTAAATATTTTATTTTAACAATAAGAAACCTCCATTCCTTTGATCGATGTCAAAACTTTTTACCCCTGAAAATTTGTTAGTCCAAATATTGTTGGTCCAAAATATGCCCCTATACCGAATTTGGGCTCAATCGGGCATGGTTAAGGGGCGCCTCTAATCGATAAAATCTGTGAATTTTCTGGAGCTTAGAAAATATTCGAGTTCAGCTCAATTAACGCAGCAATAGATGTAATATCAAGGAAAGGATCGCTCAGCACACTTTTCTCCTGTGTTTTTTTTGAGTGTATCAACACGAGTTGCAATGTTTTGGAAGTTCCCGTAATGTGCCGAAGGTGCCGATGTGTTGACAGCCCAAATTGTTATTTTCTGCTGAGCCTGGCAACCAGGCAATGCATATCGGCAAGGTTGCTGGTTTCATAGTTTTATAAGCTCAACTGTCAAAAGTGTGCCTCAATGTGCCACACATGTGGTATGGAATGAAAATCAAAGTGCCGCTGTTACGAAACATATTCGTCTAGTGTGTGAGACATCGTGGCTGGCACACTGTTCTAAGCGACTTATGCCTGGAACAGACATACAACGTACAGCGTTGTACGAACTGTCAAATACTTTAATCCAGTACTCAAAAACAGGTACTAGACTAAAGGAGTACCAGGCATTACCCTTGTGTAATATAGTATTTAAATTACTGATATCCTAGACAGCATTTAAGAGTAAGTGTATGGGATATTTCTTTGGGGTGGTGCTTCCATTAGAGTGGTTCTTTCAGTAAAAAATAAAAATTAAAGTTCCAGGAAATTCAATATTTCGATGCTTAAGAGACACCCCTAAACCATGCCCGATCTAGCCCAAATTTGATTGAGGAACATATTTTCAGGATATAAAACGCAAAATGTCGGTTTTATTATTTGATGAAATTTTCTTGCATCATCTTAGATAATTATCTAGTCACAAAAATTTTCTAAGGGAAAAAATCGGTTTGTTTTTCAGAGCAATATTTTTTTCAAAAAAGCATCAGATCTCAAAGTTTCATGCATTTCTAAGTCATTTAGAAGCGAAAAATAAAATAGATTTTCGATTTTTCCTTTAGCACTCGCTTGGAAAAAAAATCTTTGATAAAATGTCAGAACTTTATTCGATTCAAGTCACCCTTAGACTACCTCAAGTATCTCCATTTGCGCTCAAACTTCACACAGGGTACTACTTCGGGGTAATAAAAAGCTTTTTAGCACCGCCTTCTTCGAAAACTTAAAAGAGTTTTTTCCCATACATTCTAATATAGGCAAAGGAAAGGCTTAAACAGGGGTGACTGTTTCGATCGAATGTTAGTCAATATGTTTAAATTCCTACATTTTCAAAATCATTTTTCTTTTATACGAACATAAGCTCTATCTATCGGGCTAATGATTCGATGTTTAAGTCATGATTGATAACCAATTTATTACTGTCATTTTTAAGATTTAAAATACATCATCTACAAAATCATCGCCTTCCTTACTGCTGAAGAAGGCCGCTCAAATGTTGTCTCTGTGTATTATGCATTTACTCGCATGTTCTGGATGGAATGTCTTCATCAGCTCCTTCTCACAGCTAGGCTTGTTGCCAGAATGTGATGTTGAACATTGAGTTGAATTTATTTCATATACAGATAATCTGAAATCACTATTTATTTTATGTTTCTTCCAGTCAAATGAGGTTGATCTATGCTTATGATTATATTGTCCATCATATGCAATCAAAAAATATGTTTCGGAGCTGGCGGAGTATGGACTCAACAATAAATAATGCTTCGCTGTTGAGCGGCAGTTATGGCATCACTGCAGCTTTTGAGAGAGCCCATGTTTCCTCTCTACTTTGTTAACCTTGGCTGTACATCGCCAATCAAATGATAAATGACAAACTCAAAGTTTGGTCGTGTAGGTCTGTCTCATAACCTGCTAGTAGACGAGTTTGTGATCTTAGAAATCAATATGTTTTGGTTGATTGTTTTCAAGAGTGAATGGGTAACACGAAGGAGTGGGTTGAGGAAATTTAAGTTAGCAGCAAATCGTGAACTGGCCTATTTCATTTTGCCTGCGCACACATGCACGGAATCGCATACAATATTGTTAGTTCATGTACAGATTGCAGAGCTGAAGAAAACATTTTCATGATCGGAAAGCAATCCTTATGGTTTAAATAAGTCCATGATATTGGGAGCTTTATTCTAAGGCTATGAAATTTTCTGAGTCTAATGCTCGTTTCTGAAGGTATGTTTCGATATATCAGAAGTAAGCTGAGGGATTAACGAACCCTAGGTATCATTTCAGGAATTTGTTTGTTGAAGGAAATGTCATAGAACCCATCTAGAACACACATTTCTAGGACAGCAATTAGTTTCAAAATCCGAAGGCGTGGACACAGAATTCCCTTTTTTATGAGGTTTTGAATTTTGCAATGATTTTGATCATATTTGAAACATATAGAAATCAGTATTTGTAGACCTTAAAAAGATTGTGGACTTCTTCAGGCAGTATTCTTCGCTGGGGTGACTTTTTTTCGGCCCCGAGATTTATTGGCAGTAATCTTTCAAGGTCCCCAGATTTATTAACAACGATCTTTGGGAGTTTGGTAGGAATCAGCAGCCTTTTTCACAACTCTGGCTTCCTTGACGGCTTGATTTCTTGGCAGTTTATTAGCAGACCTTGTCTTCTCACCGGCAGCTTTCTTCTGTTTCTTCTCAGTGGCAGCTTTCTTAGTCTCGGTTTTCAGCTAGGCCGACCCTGACGTGCCGAATCACTGGGTTTGGCCATTTTTTTTCCTTCTGTAGAGCCAATACACAATTGCATCCATTGATTAGGATAATGTATGACCCATATTTGTTTGGTGCAAGTAAAATATCCTGTCACAATTGAGGTGCAATGGACATTGGTTGACATAGCCCCTGATCCCAGTTAGGCTCGACTTGTTTTATAAAGACTAATACCCTACCAGGATCGTTTTGACAAATTTCGGGGCGTTCTAGTAACCCCTTTCCAAATATTGACATCCTTTGATTGAATAATGCTCCACAATTGCAGAGTATACGTTCTGCAGTTTCAGTTTCAAATTGGCAAGAACGACATTCTGTAGAATGAATTCTTCCAATTTTGTTTAGGTGATACCTAAACCAGTTAACAGAATTACCCGAAGGTCTTTTTTTTCGAAGATTAAGTAAGATCCGGGCTTTTACAGAACTTGGCCTTATCAATCTCTTGGCTGTCTGCTTGGAACCGTAGCGTTCCAGTTTGATTGTACCATGGTCATTTCCCAATTTTTTATTCCAGTCGTCAGAGCACACTCTGGGACTCCACAAAATGGTTCCGGACCAATTAAATTTGTTGCTGAACCTTCTCTCGCTGGGCTGTCAGCTTTTTCATTTCCTTCAATACCACAATGGCCAGGCACCCAGTATAAAGTAACTTCGTTCCTACTGGCCAATTGTCTTAAAGAAATAATGCATTCTCGCACTAACTTAGATTTACATGAGAAAGCTTTAAGCGCTTTGAAAGCTGCTTGACTACCGAAAAAAAAGCAGGTCTTTGAAAATCTGTATTTTCTTGTTAAAGAAATTTTCACACATTCAAAAATGGCATGAATTTCTGCTTGAAATACCATTGGTCTATGTCCCATTGGTATAGCTTTCCTGATTCCAGGGCCATAAACCCCGGCTCCAGTATTTTCTCCCAACCCATCTGTTTAAAACACAATGGAACCTGGACGCAAAATAGGTCAACCAGACTCCCAGACAAAGCGGCTTGATATAATCACTTTAAAGGGGACGTCGAAGTTTGTCTTCGTAATCATCCAGTCTTCTATTGTTTTTACATCTGAGTTTAACTTGAAATTCTTAAGGATCTTTAAATGTCCTACGAGATCACCATCTAAAATATTATTGTATCTTTTGAATTGCAGGGCACTTTTCGCTGCCTACTGCTTTACAAATTGATATAAGGGTAACATGTTAAGAAGGGCATCCAAAGCAACAGATGGTGTACTTTTCATTGCTGCTGTTATTGATACACAGGCAAGTCCCTGTAGTTTATCTAGCTTCACTTGGGATGGTTACCTCATTAAGTTTAGGCCACCATATAAGCGCAGCATATGTAATTTCCGGACGAACTGTTGCAGAATAAATTCAATGGACAGTTTTTGGTCAAAGTCCCCATGTTTTACCCACTGCTTAACTACATATCCATATGGCGTTTGTACCCTCAGTGATCACCTTGTTTGTTATCCAAAGTATTTAACTCCTTCCGCAAACTGAACATGAACTCCATTGAAAGTAGGCTGTTTTAAATGTAGTTTTCTTCTTTTGGTAAAAGGTACTATAACAATTTTAGAAGTGTTTACGTTTAAGTTTTCTATTCTTCACCATTTTACAGTTATATTGAGAGCAGTTTGTAACCGACTAGATATCGTGTCATCAAACTTCCCACGAACTATTACAGCTAAATCGTCAGCAAAGCCAATCACCTCGTACCCTAGCTCTGCTAGTCTTTTAAGGAGTTCGTCAACTACTAAAGGACCACAATACGGGCGATAAGTCTCCTCCTTGAGGACAGCCCTTAATCGATCTAAAAGTTAGTTGTGCACCTCCAGAAATATCTCGGTCTTTTAGCATCGCCATAATCCAGTCTATAATACAGTTATCCAGGCCCCTTGCTTCCATTGCGGAGCGCATTGAGCTATAGGATGCATTGTCGTATGCTCCTTCAATATCAAGAAAAGCTACCAAAGCTATTTCTTTGGCTTGAAGCGACTTCTCGATTTTATTAACTAGCGATTGTAGCACCGTTAATGTAGTTTTTCCTGATTGGTAAAAAGGGGTTTGGTCATACACTGGACACAATTCGCAAGACTTCGCAAGATTTCTAGAACGGGGCCAGCTTGTCAACGTCACACTTGTACTTGACGGCGATGTACTTCTTGCGTAGCAATCTTTTGTGCTTCTACAGGGTTTCAATGACGGCAACCACCATTTACCGGGGAATACTCAGAACTAGACTGAGAGATGGTATGCTGCCACTTTTATTTAGAAACTTTTTCTTAAAAATTCATAGGTACATAATAATGAGGTCTGTGTTAGAAACGCTTACGAAAAATCGACCATCAATTTTCAAAATTAAAAGGCATAAACTTATGCTAATTTTTCCTACTTTATTGCAACCAATTGCAAATATAACCAATTGTTAGATATATTTCCATTCAGTTTATACAAAAAAAGAAAAAAATTAAGCGAGCGATGAATGCATAATTAACGTTCTAAAGCTTACCACTTTTCGTTGCGTTCCCAATTTAGAGCTTTCTAATTTTTACCCCAAGGATGTTATCCAACATGAAAACTCTCCCGTCCTCTATCCAAGTATGATGTAGCACTTAAGATGCTTGCGACATTTGACCTGCATGAAGATGCAAAGGGTGTGATACGCGCCAATGGGAAATTATGACCATCAAATATTTTTAGGATATCAATGTATATCTTGATTAAGCCAATTGGAATCATTGAGATTGTAGACTTTTCATAAATCTCAAAACACTCTTGCGAAATAAAAGAAACTTTTGCTCTACCATTTAGTGTAGTTGGACATCGAAGGAGTTCCATGATTTGTTTAAGATCAACGTTGAAAGTCATTGTTTCCAGTTAAGGCCCTAATTAGGAATTTCTCGTAGCTTCAACCAAAAATTCCTTTAAAAAATCCCACCAATAATTAGCCTTTACGGCGTTTCGCTGCATTTTCCCCCAAACAGAACTTTTTTTTTCGAACCATTTCTCAAATTCTCAAACGCAAGTGGCATTCGTTGTTGCTTGGATTGTTTGAAATCATCCTGCCATGCCATTATTGTACAAAGCGCCTGACAGCTTCTGGTAAGCAGAACGTAATCTACTTCAGTCGAAAGGGAAAAATTGAGTCGCTTCGCTTCTTTGTTTGCGCCTCTCTCGACCCACTGCGTCACTGCGGCGGCGGAAAAAAAGGGGTGGTATGGATTAGGTTCGTTCCTTCCACCGGAGCGCCGCCTTCAACTGAATTCAATTAACTTGTATGCGGTCGACATCGTTGTCTTTGCCGTTGTCGTCGTCCTTGTCCTTGGATGGGACGGACCATCAGTGGATGATTGAAGAAAGTTATTTTTCGCTCTCTCTCTTTGTCGTGTCAACTGTCTTTACTGCCACGGAGCATGGGAAACCGGTTTTGATCTGTCATCCCACCGTCGACTGGAGCTGGCTGGTCGGGGAAAATTGAAAGTTATGGGTTCCAGCTTTGGCCTCGCACGGGTTGGGGGTAAAAATGGAATTCTTTTTTCGTTTGTTTTCCACTGAGGCGTCCAAAGTTTAGCAATCTTGTTTCGTAGATTTTTCAAATTGTTTTCCCAAGTTTGAGCGTGACATTAGAAATACTTCAATCGGCAAAGTTCGGAACTGATGACAGATTTTTCAACCTTTCATCAAGATCGGATCAACGGAATAACTCAATTTTGAACGCAACTCCGCCGTACGGAATGGAATAAGGCTCACATTTTGAACAATCATAATCTTTTAACCGAATTTAAAATGACAGCTGGATCTCTCAGCTTGCCTTTTTCACATTCGGTGCCAGAAGAGCCTCGGTTGAATGTTTGGGATATTCTCGGGAATATTTATTCGACCGGGAAAATCAATCGTCATCATTCAATTTGATTCCAATCCAGGCTGAGATTCTGTTCTGAAAATTTCTTGAGACACACATGCGGAACAATCTGACAGAATCAAATCCAATCCAAGCCCCATCATTTTCTCACATCTGAACTAACCTCTGTTCTGTTCCAACACAAAAAACCACATCAAGAAGAAACATCAATGTGCCGTTGTCAAATCAACCTGAGCGTTCTCGCAGAATGAAATTACGGTAGCCTACTTCTCTTACCGAACAATGCTTGCGACGAATAAAAAGCTCAAACCGCAACAAATCTGTCATTTCCGGAGATTTCCATCCGGTTTTTGGTTGCCGCATCAGTAGATAAAAAAAAAGAAGGAAAAAATCAGGAACCGAATGAGGTCGTTGTTGTTACGGTGAAGAATTTTCCTCCCGTGATCACTTTCTGTTGAAATCCGACGACGACGAGGGCGAAGACGATGATGGCGGAATGTGGAAGTGGTCGGGGAAGGGACGGAGACTTCTTTTCACTTTCTTTTATATATTTAAAGTTTGTGGCTGGCATACTGCTCGTTTTTACGGTTCGATGACAGGGCGAACCTAGGACCAGGACCTATGGGTTCAGGGAGGAAAATGGGTAGAACGATGAAAAAAGTAAAGTGTTTTACCGGAGATAAACGTTCGAGATCGGGTGACTATATTTAGCCCGCCAGGGGAGCTATCTACCCAGCATCATATTCATTATGTTTTGTGATTATGGTTATGGATGTTGCAGTATTCGGAGGGGGGATAATTTTCAAAACCAAAGGAGGGGATATTACGGGAGGTCTGTGGAAGGATAGAGGTAAAAAGGATCAAATGGGAGTTACGGGGACACTCAGATAATTGGGGCGCGAATTTTAGGAATAATAAGGGAAACTGGGCAAAAAGTGTTGTGAATACTTATCGAGATGCCGTGGAAAGATGCCGTACCTGAAAAGAGGAGAGAAAGAAAGGTATAGAATCAATTAGTAAAAATATATATCAACATATTTATTGACGAAAAATATCTAAACACAAAATTTTATTGCTGGAAAACAGTAAAGTTTTGCTGATTTGTTTTTGTGCAGTAATTTTAACAATGTATACAGCAAAACCAAGATTTCTGATCAACCAGCAAAACTGATTAGCATAAGCATTAGCTTAAGCATTGACGTTTGCAAACTCGTGGATGGAGCTACGATGAGGAATAATTCGTTGAAGACATTGCATGCCACCATGGGACGAAACCTGATCACGGCTACTGATACGTTTCTTCACGCAATAATCTCCACGAAGGCACTCCTCGATCGCTGACCACGTCCATGCAACCGTTAGTAATAGAGAGGATTTGGTATCTTCCTTACAAAGACACGTAGCCTTCAGTAGATATAAAAGAAATAAGGAAATCAAAAGTCGGAGAGAATAGTTGAACAGAACATCCTGTTTGGTTAACAGAATAAAAATGTAGTCAAAAATGGTCTTTGGGAGCATCGAGTCTAAGAAGGTTAAGTGATGCTCCATTTCTCTTCAAACGGTTGGGACTTGAGCATTAACTATAGTCCTAGCTCCCTATGGCTTATGGTTATAGCACCATTACTCGCTCTATGCAAAGAGAAGAATGTCTGAAAACATAAGAACGGGTAGTAAAAGAGAACTTGTCAGATTTCTTGGATTGCTGTGATAACATTGCGTAACTTAAATATACAACTTTATGTATCACAAGCTGAACCTGGTGCGAGCACTGCTACGCTTGCAACTAAATGAAGGAAAATTTAATAGAACTGGCACGTTTATGGTTGTTTTTCGGAATGAATTTTTTCTTGACTAAGCAGGGGTTCAAACTTCTATCATAACATGCTTCTTATCCAAGAAATACACGTTTTGTGTTTAAGTAACCTGGATAATTCTCATGGTTGGTAGAAATTTTTGTTTCATTTGCATGGGAGCCCTCCCTTCCAGAGGGGGTGGTTCCTCAAACAACCATACAATCATTGCCTTCAAAACCCCCCACATGCCAAATTTGGTTCCATTTGCTTGAGTAGCTCTCGAGTTATGCATAAATTTGTGTTTAATTTGTATGAAAGCCCCCTTTCTGAGAGAGAAGAGGTCTCAAATAATCATAAGAACCTTCCCCAGCCCCAATTACCCCTGCATACAAATTTTCACGCTGGTCGGTTCAGAACTTTCCGAATCTATAAGGGTCAGACAGACAGAAATTCATTTTTATATACATAGAAATCCTGCCTTCAAAAACCCCCAGATGCCAAATGTGGTTTCATTAACTTGATAAGTTCTGGAGTTATGCAAAAATTTGCGTTTAATTGATATGGGAGCCCCCCACCATCAAAAAGGGGAAGGGTCTTGAACTGCCATAGAAACATTTCTTGGCTCCAAAAACCTCAACATAACATATTTGGTTTCATTTGGTTCTTTGGCTCTCGAGTTATGTTAAAAATTGTGTTTCATTTGTATGGGAGTCTCCCAGAAGGCAGAGGGGATTCAAACCACCATAGAAATATTTTTCTTCTTCAAAAACCTCAACCTGCTAAACTTGGTTTTATATGCTTGATTAGTTCTCGAGTTATGCAGAAGTTTGTGTTTCATTTGTATATGAGCCCTCCTTTCAGAAAGGGAGGGGTCTCGAGTCACCTTAGAAACATGTCTTGCCTTCAAAACCTCCATCTGCCAACTGTGGTTCTATTAATTTGATTTTTTCTTGAGTTATGCAGAAATTTTTGTTGCATTTTTATAACCCCCCCCCCCCCCCCTCCTTCCAGATGGTGGAGGAGTCTCAAACTACCATAGAAGCATTTCTCTCCTCTAAAAACCTCCACATGCCGAGTTTGGTTATGAAGAAATTTAAGTTTTATTGGTGTGGGAGCCCCCCTCTTACAGAGAGCGGAGGGGTGTCTAACTACCATAGAAACATTTCTTGCCTTTAAAAACACCACTTGTAAGATTTGGTACCATTTACTTGATTAGTTCTCGAGTTATGCAAAAACTTGTGTTTCTTTTATATGGGAGCCCCCTCCCTCTACCAAAGAGAGGAGGGGTCTCAAACTACCGTAGAAACATTTCTTGCCTTCAAAATCCTCACATGCCAAATTTGGTTCCCTTCGCTTCTTTAGTTCTCGAGTTATGCAGAAATTTCAGTTTTATTTGTATGAGAGCCCCCCCTTCTAGAGAAGGGAGGGTTTTCGAACCACCATAGAGACATTTATTGCTTCTGGAGCGCTCTACATGTAAAATTTGGTTCTATTTACTTGATTAGTTCTTGAGTTATGCAGAAATTTCAGTTTCATTTGTATGGGAGCCTCGCCTTGCGGAGAGGGGAGGGGTCTTAACCCGAACCATCATTTTTTGGTTCATTATCCAAATAATAATCGAACATCTGGATCTAACATAGCATAGCATAGCATTTTCCGACCATTCACAATATTGGGTTGGCTGTTGTAGAGACGATAGAAGCGCAAGAAGAGCTGCCTTGAATATGACTGAATCCTGAGCAGTAGACAACAACATATGAATACCTAATTTTGATCTTGATAACTGGCCTTGGTATTAAAGAGCTCAGATTATGAGGTAAAATACCTAAGCAAAATACCTAAGAATTGCAAGCAAAATATCTCTCGAATACCAAAACTTGTTATTTTGAATACCTGGGAATACCTTAGAGGTACTATTTTGGTATTGTCTTACCTCAATTTGGTATTCATATAACATTGTGGGAACAATTTTATGGTATTATCCTCAGGTATTTTACCTGTTAATCTGAGCTCCTTAATACCAAGGCCAGTTATCAAGTTATTCGGTTCTGCTCGGGTCTTCACCCATTGATCTCTTTGCATAATACCTGGCCAGGTCCTTATGATCAGCAAGGTATGGGAGGGAAATGTTGATTTCTTTGTCTGCTTAAGAAGATGCTGAAAGCTCATGCAACCTTCACAGACATCTGGAGTTGGCAGTTTAATGGGAATTTGCAGGAGGTTTTCCTTGACGAGAAAGCATATGCAATAGGTAGTGGTAACTGGTAAATGTGAACAAACGGAATCGCTTATTTATTTTCAGCAATAGGCTGTCAAAAGAATACACTCAAAACGGGTATAAGCAATCCGCTGTTAAAATAATCCAGCTGAAATAAACCTAGACTGAAAAAAGGTGACACCTATTGTGAGGCACACTATATTATAGCATACTCGAAAATGCTGGTGTTACTTCTGTGACGGCAAAACACATTTGTTTACCTCGAAATAAAATTACACACTTGAATTGAATACTTTCACGAGATCTCATTAAGCTTGCATGTCTCTTCTAGCGATAGATCAGGTCCAATCACAAATATTAAAAAAAAAGATCACAATGAAACCGCAACATTCCCACGGTTGCGTTTTTGTTAGGTTCAATTTGAAACAGGCTTGCAGCAACAGCGAGACGATTTTTTATTTTTTCAATAAAATTGTCCGAATTCTTTATAACTATTTTCCTACAATTCCCGCATTTCAAAACAATGCTCTATTATTGACTTCTTTTGACAGCGCATGTGGTATTGCATACAGAGCTAGTTTTATAAATGGAACAAATCAATTTCGTTTCAGAAAACAACTAAAACATTGGTAAATTAAACGAAAATTTTCTTAAAATAAATTAAATTTTATTTTCAGTGTAGAGTTCACTTAAGGCCATTATTTATTTTACTCTTCAGGCCAGTATCGACCTAAAAAGTTAAGAGGTTACGGAATTTTGTTCAATATTACCAAACGGAATTTTGACAATTGATCTGCACGGAACGAAATGTGACCTTCACTTACAGAATAATCGACCGGAATATTTTTCCGAGAGTAAAAGTGACAGCTCCCATTAGTTTGCGTGGAAACCTTACAAATTCTAATTTTATTTTTCGTTCTTTTCAGGTGGATACTACTAAAGAAACTTCTTTTTGATTCTTTACTTTTCCGTTTCAGTAAACGGAATTCAACAAAAAAATTCTTTCGAACACGATACCGACTTTCGGAGTATGCATTTGAATGGTAATTTTAAAAAGGCATGAATATATAAGCAGCAGTGCATTTTAATCATCGAGTTATGTACGTCTTTTTAATGCTTATTACGAAAATATGTATTCAATTTTGACAAAGGTGGTTTTAAATTTATTATTGATTTTACCAAGAATAAAAAAAATGTGGACACGTTTCACAAATATTGATTTGTTGAGGTTTTAAATATTCGACAAGCAAGCATTGTTTATATTTTAGATTAAGAGCTCTCTATACAGAATAATCTGCCCCAAATAATCTATCCCGAGGGAATAAGTGAAGCAATCGATCTGAAACTAAAAATGATTAAACTTATCTGTTTTTTTGTTGAAAGATCAATTTTCAAAATTGACTCTGGCAAAATTTACAAGATTGAAAATTCGCCACCCAGATACAGTGTGCCTTTAGCACCGGTTCACTTGGAATGGAATTCATATTCAAAAACATCGAACCAACCTTTTATATAATGTAAACGATATAGTTGAGTTACTTGCTAAAGTTTGAACAAGCAATGTGAAAACTCAGCACACCCATTTTTGGACTCGAATCGAATTGGGGTAAAGTGAGGCCACCTTCGAATACAACTATTTCTGCCAGAAAGTTATTAATTATTTAATTTATCAAAAACCCTAAAAACAGTGTATAAATAAATTCCTGAAGAACAATTCCTTAATTTCAGTTTAAACTTCGGAAGAGTCCAAAAGCGAATATTTGATGATGATATAAAAAGAATTGAATCCGTTTCACACCAACCAAAACGAAGTGAAACGATGTGCTCAACTTGCCCCATCATACTTCATTGCCGTCGTCTACCTATGAATTGTGAAAACTTTCACCACCTCGACTCTCGGCCCCAACAATAGTTGAAATTCAAACTCATCCCAAAGTTCGACAGCACGACAACCCCCCTCCCATCGGTTGCAAATCATGGGATGTATGATGCAACTGGCAGCCGGGAGAATTACTTCTATATTACGGACTGAGATAAGCTCGAGAGAAAAGGTACGAGTTTCTGATGGTTTCTGGAACTTTTCCTTTTTTTTCGTTTTACCTTGATTTATGACTGGTTACAGAAAAATGTGGAACGTTCGAGAGCACCTGAAAATTCGATTTCCTCATTCGTGCTCTGAATTTCCCGAATAGGTATGCGAGTTTCCTGATATCAGCAACAATGAATTTGTTCAAACAATCATGAATGCACGGCATGAATGCTACGTACTTGGCATAAAAATTTTAAGTTTACATCTCAAGATATGTGTATTGTAAGCGAAAATCGCGGTCTGTATGTGAGTCTAATTAACGTACGAAAAATTATTGGTGCATAACGAGTCGGAATTCTTTGAATGGATTCGCGGGTAAGTTAAACGTAGTTTATTTTGAGCTGAAAACTATAATGAGTAGATGCGTATTGATTTAAGAAGCAAGTTGGCGGGACTGAGTTTTTCTAAAATTTCACGTTGACGAACAAGTTTCAATTTTCTTGAATAAATTATGTCTGAAAAGTAGTCTGAATTATGTAAAACGATCAATTTTTTAAATTCAGATAAAGATTTTTTTTTTGCAGTTCAGATGTGAGATTTACAGGTGTACAAACATGTTGGTATACCTCATTCAACCATTACTGATATAGATATTTTGGTAAGCGATGAGTATCCCTTGACAGGTTTTAAGGTGGAATTGGTCCCTCAAAAACCGTGTCTTGGATATGAACCAAAACTTTTCGATTGGTCTTACTTGTGGCAAATTTGGTGTGGAGGGGAGATAGTAGTAACTGTTTCTGAAGTGTTTGTCAGGTAGTTCTGCAGAATTTCTGCAGATATAGAAACGCGCAGGAATTTGGAAGCACAGAATGATGGGTCTATTATGATGAATTGGACCAGTTTGCCATAATGTGGCTTGAAATAGTGAGTTGAGGGAGGGGAGCTGAAGGGAGCGTACGAGTGACATCTGGTCCTCATAGATTCCTACCTCACGCCTCCGCGAGTCGTGTGATCGCAGTGAACTGCCGAATGAAGCATGGCAACGCTGATTGGCGTGGCCAGGGTAACGTTGTCAATTTGACAATAGCCGACGCAAGATGGTGTATCTGGAGGTCACATCGCATGATATCCATTCTCCATTTGGCTGTTGTTGCGTGTCCGTTTATTTGATACTTATGCATTTCATTTGGCTTGGTACCATGAAGCAGTGGGACAGACATGAAAGCTTCAATTTGTTTTCCAGCATTTCAGCATAACATTTGCCTTGGGGTGGCGCTTCTGAACTTCAACTATTATTCTCTTGGTGGCTGCTGTTTCCATGGAAGACTGGCGTGCGCTTTTGGGCAGCATATTTGTTGTTTGGCGATGCTGTGAATAGATAGTCAATTTTTCCAGAAATCACCAAGCCAAGCTCTTCGATCACTGAAGTTGTTATCTTATAGCGAATTCGTTTTTGATTCAGTTCCAAACTGGATCGGGTATCAAAATTGGGTCGGCTTTTTGTGTGTTAAACATCAGTGTATACGGTTTTATTTGTGCCTCCAATCGGGTTGAGGTTTGCGCAGACAATAAGTTAGGGAATCGCAGGTTGAAACTAGTTCCAACCTAGCTTCAAAAACGAATTCGAAATTAGAAATGTAACTCGTGTGTTTTTGGATGAATGTAAGTATCCGTTTTTGCAGACACACCTGTACTTTTGATAAATTTGCTCTTCTAACCACAATTACAAATAGCCTGCCAAACCATGTACTTTTCAGAGAACATCGACAACTTTTTGGCCTTGAGATGATCGTCAACTTTGCCACGTTATAATGCGGTATAGAACTCAAGACCAGGAAGCTGCTTGAAGTCTGCTTTGACATTTGTTTCATCATCCATAACCACGAAGTCAAATTATGTCAGCAATTTGTCCTGCAGCTTACGCGCTGTTGTTTTCGAACTGATTTCCTGCTTTGGGGTATTTATAACCTTGAAAGACCTACATCCTGCCGCTTTCTTCACTTTTTGAACGAAACAATACGACGTTTTGACCTTTTTAGCCACCTCTTGGGTGGAAAGGTTCAGGTTTTGCTTAACCAGTCGAAGCACTGCATCCCGCTGGGATTTGAAGTTGTCGTTCCGCTTGCCGCCAGATTCTGGTTTCCGATCGAGATTCAACCCCATTCCCGGAAGCATTAAAAAAAACGCCACTTACTGTAGAACGAATGATTTTGCTGTCATGATGCAACATAGACGGATTTTCCACACTTTTGTGCAAAATGTGTTCACGCAGTTGCTGTTGTTTCGATTCAATTTTCAACGCAATGCTTTTGTGACAGCAAACCGTATTGCAAAACGTGCACACACATAATGAAATTGCAGTAATGGTATTGGTGACATCTTTACATTTAAAAATTAAAAAAATGTGGCTAATAAACCATGGCTAGATTTGGCAGTGCGCATATCTTATTAATCTCTTTGTTAAAGTATA
>JASCZW010001964.1:231873-251706 GCA_034211315.2 Aedes japonicus
CACCCAAAAATTGAAATTGTAGCAAAAAATGCAAAATTGCAATTTTGCAGTTTTTGCAATCATATCTTGAGAAATCCGCATGATTCTGAAAAGGCAAATTTGCCCATCATGTTCCACAAAGCTTTTTATGGTATAAACAAAGCCATGCAAGTGTGTGCAAGTGGTTATCGCTGTGTGCCTAGTGCCTCGACAATCGCAGCAACCGTTGGGTTTTTGTTCAACCGTCAACAACTTCTCAATATGGGTGAGACAATGGCACAGAACGCCGGTACGCCGTATGCCTCTGTTGCTATTCCGCTGTCAAGTGTTCTATTTTTATCTGCACTCGTCATCACACTCCTATCGCCCTCTCATCAAGTCACCATGCGGTTTATGAAATAAACGAAGCCATGTAAGTGTGTGCGACCGAAATTTGCTTCATTGTTGTAACGTTGAGTGCCTCAAAAACCGAAGAAACTGTAGGACTTTTATTCCATTCACCTCAACTTGTTGTGGTGACTGGATGGTTACAATGAAGAGCTGTCATGATGACGGTCGCGGTTCGACTCTCGGTATCGGATGGAAATCTTTTTTTTTGTGCGCCATTGAATTTACTACTACTAATCAACTGTACAACATCACGCACACATTGAATTTTTCTAATCGAATTGATGTGTTGCTTTTTTGCCCACGACCAATGTTGCTTTCTTTCTCCAAGTTGCGATCCATTACGAGAAATGAAACCAAATCATGCGAAATTGCATTACAATCTTGCTTTTTTATTTTGGGTGTAGGATAGGCAAATATATGGTCAACTTTAGAGTGCTTTAACTTCACGAAATATTGACTGACGTTAAGTCTCTTAGTAGCATTCGACGGAGAAATTAATGAATTTTTATGATGCAGTAACGAGAATGGCCATCGTTCCCGAATGCCGGAGATATTCCGGATTTCCGGAGGAGACGTTTCGATTTTCTTGTGAAATTTTGTAAGGGATGCCGTTAAGAAATATTTTTTTCTAGTAAATACGCAAAAAGCGGTAACATTTTTCAAGCGAATGATACGTTGAACTCGAAAACCGGCCTTAAAATGGCTGAGATATGGTAATTTTTTTTGGAACAGGTTCCTCTGAAAGGTTCTGGGTGCGGCATGATCTTTCTTCCATCCAAAACATGCCGACCGACAACTCTTTCTTCTTCTTTTTTTTCTTAAAGTGGACATTTGGGCACATTGGCCACTCCTGGGCCCACCGGAATGTTCCTGGGGGAACCTGTAGCAGGGGCCAATCACATTTTGACGCCAAAAAATGCCGTGCGACAGCTCTATCTTCATGATTTTTCATAAATAAGGTTTTGGCATACTAGAAAATACTGTTGGCCACATTTGCCGCTCTCGGGATCACCGGAACGCCCCCGGAGGAACTTGTAGTATACCTATTACATTTAAACACCAAAACATGCCGTGTGACAGCTCTATCTTCACGGTTTTTTTTTTCATAAATAAAGTTTTTGGTATATTAGAAAAGCCACATAGAAAAGAATTAGTCCACTTCTGGGAGCACCGTAGCATCCTCGGTGGAACCTGTACCAGGGAACGCCAAAACTTGCCGTGCGCCACCTCTTTCTAGTTGGTTTTTCATCACAAAGCATATAATGATCTGACACAGTAGGGGGAGATCCCCTAGCGCCGGACATCTGTCAATACCGGACATTTGAGATGTTCGTGGTATCAACGGTATATTTGACACGTCTCATCATGTGCGGTTCTTCATTGATTTTTCTGTAATGCTCTAAGCATATTGTTGCTTAAAATATACCGTTGGTACCATGAAAATCAGATAATGAAAAATGTCCGGCGTTTTGCAAAAGGTGTCCGGTACTGGGAGATCTCTCCCTATTTGATTTATACATTTGATCAGCTAATTTTTCGACTTATGAATGAATTTTGACAGTATTTAGATACACAATAGCTGTGACAGGCAACATCAATAAAGGCCCGTAGAGTTATTACGTAAGGGAGGTCATTTAGGGGGGCTATCATTTTCTTACAACCCATACATAATTTTTTTAATTTGTATCTAATATACTCAACAATGGGGAGGGGGGCCAAGATTCCCGGAAACACTGACGCGGTTGATCAAAGCAACGATGGATCGAGCGATGTGTGTCGTCCGAGTATCGGGGACGCTCACGAGTCCCTTCGAATCTCGGAGAGGGTTACGGCAAGGTGATGGATTGTCGTGTTTGTTGTTTAACATTGCACTGGAGGGTGTGATTCGAAGAACTGGAATAGACACGGGTTTCACGATCTTCAGGAAGTCTGTCCAACTATTTTGGCTTCGCCGACAACGTCGACATCGTAGCACGTAACTTTGAGACCATGGCGGAAACGTACATCAGACTTAAGGCTGAAGCTGGTAGGATTGGGCTTGAGATTAATACGTTGAAAACAAAATACATGAAAGGAAGAGGCTAACGAGAAGACAATGTTAGCCTCCTAGCACGAGTTCAGATTGACGGTGATGCAATCGAGGTAGTAGACGAATTCGTGTATCTGGGCTCATTGGTGACCGCCGATAACGACACCAGCAGAGAAATACAAAGGTGCATCATGGCTGGTAATTGTGCCTACTTTGGACTCCGAAGGACGCTAATATCGAACAATGTTCGCCAAACCACAATGATGACCATCTACAAGACATTAATTAGACCGGTAGTTCTCTACGGCCACGAAACATGGACATTGCTAGTGGAGGACCAACGCGCCCTTGAAGTCTTTGAACGGAAGGTGCTGCGTACCATCTACGATGGAGTGCAGATGGAAGACAGAGCGTGGAGGAGGCGAATGAACCACGTTTGCACCAGTTGCTGGGAGAACCTCCCATCGTACACATCGCAAAAATCGTTCGACTACGATGGGCTGGGCATGTCGTAAGAATGTCGGACGACAGCCCTATTAAAATGGTTCTCGAAAACGAACCGACAGGTACAAGAAGAAGAGGCGCGCAACGAGCAAGGTGGATCGATCAAGTAGAAGGCGACCCGCTGACCCTCCGCAGACAGCGAGGCTGGCGAGGTACAGTCATGGACCGATTACAATGGAGACAACTTCTGTGTACAGCAGAGGCCACGCCGGCCTTAGTCTGATTGGTAAGGTAAGTAACATTAATTTTCACAAATTTGTCCGAAACAAAGAACTAAGAACCGACGGGCTCGCAATAGTACTTATTTTTAATAACATTAATTAATGGTGAAATTGTGTAGTTGAAGTTTCTTAGTTACACTTGCAATGCCACTAATTACAAACTCAGTAATTTATATTCACTCAAAGCAGCTAAATAAATCTGATTACTTTCATTACTACTTGAAAATCCATTACCTACGAGAATAATCACACTAAGTACTGAATTATATGAATTCACAGATTTCAGAAATATTTTACCGGAATCTTGACAACAGAATGACGAACGTGCCGAAACGAAACTAGATAATGCTAATGTGCTCTCTGCGATCAGTTTGGGTTTGAAGCAAAGTTAAGTGCTACAGATCAAATAGACTAAATAGACCAGCGTTACCAGATATATTTGTTGTAACTTTGTCACGTTAGTGGTCTGAATCATTGTGAGAATTTCTTTCAGTGTATTGTTTAGCTGTCAGTGGTTTTTTTCATATTTGCGTCAATGTGCTCATTGTTTACTTTTTAACTTGCCTTGTGCATTGGGGTCGTTCTTGACCAATCAACAACGGAATAAACTAGGGATTTTAAATTTTCTGACTTCTGCTAACTTTTGAATAAGAACATATTTTGGGTAGTTACAGCTTTCAGTGACCTCTAGAAGTGACGCTACAAAAAAACTTACACATATTGCATTCAGTGTCAAAAATGGCCCAAAACTTTGACACGATTCCAAAACTCTATTTTTGACACGATTTTTGATATCTTTGCCTCAAGTGAAAGGTATGAATACTTGAAACGACATGCTGGCCAGTTTTTTTTTAAACTGGTCATTCTGAGCACATAGGAACCCAGAACCGGTTCCGGTATGCATCAGAAGAGGACAGTTTTGGAACCTCATATATTTGTACCATTCGACGGCTCGCAAATTTCGAATAAAGATCTTCAAAAACATCATGTCATAAGGGGTGACCCTGGCGTAGAGGTCAATATCTCTCACGCCAAAGTCGTGAGTTCGAATTCCACCCCCAAACAAGTTACGAAAATACCCAAATAAGGTATCTGAGTGACTACGACGGGAGATGAACCAGCCCAGGGCTGAACATATCGATAATAAAGGAAAAAAAATCATGTCATATACCAACCAGAGGATTTGGCCACATTCGTATACGTTGGAATCGGTACTCTGTCCAAAAAGGGCGATTTTGAAACCTCGTGTAGTTGTACCATTCACAATTTTGAATACTGATATTCAAAAACATTGTTTCCTAGACCAACCAGGAGATAACACTTCATCGGGATCCCTGGAATCAATTCCGGTAGGGTCCAAACAGGATAATTTTGAAACCCCTAGTATTTGTACCGTTGGACGGTTCAAAATTCATGTTTTTGAATACTGATATCCGAAAACATCGTGCCTTAGATCTAGCATGGAATTTTTCCACTTCCGGATACTCTGGAACCAGCTCCGGTTGGGCCAAAAGAGGACTATTTTAGAACCCCAAGTATTTGTACCATTCGATGGCTTAGAATTCATGATTTTATGTGCAGCGTACTCTGTATACTAAAGTATGCATTAAAAAAAGCGGCTAAATGTTCCGATTTTTCATGCGATTACCCTGCCACCTGGTGGTCGGTCCATCGGTAAATAGTCAATTTTTTACTAGTTGCCTGTATACTGTGAAAATTTAACAGCTTCATCAGTTTGTTTACGGTAGCTATGGCGAGAACAGTTAAACAACATCGCAAAATTCAGCCATCGTGGCCCACTTCATGTCGCTTTTTTTTTTAAATTTTACTAAAAACCGCTTTAAAACTCAAATGAAGCCATTAAGACAGTTGAGGTGTTCGGCAAAGCTGTGCGTTTTGATAATATTGAAACCTTTGTTGACAATTTTAAATCGATCTGGTAAGGTTTCAGAAAGTTAAAAACAAGTTTTAAGTTAGTCTATATACTAAATCAATTATATATCAGAATTCTATCGATATTGGTACTAGCAATTTTGAGCAAAGTTTCGTTAAATATATAGTTCTAAAACTTTGCTGAAGACAATAACCTTCTATCTGTTACTGTTACACTAACCTTCACATAGTAAGTTTTTTTAAAGTAAAGTATCACTTAAGTAAAACGTTTGATAATTATTTCAAAACATGTAAAATTATCCTTCTAGCAACTTTTCCATAGACACCAAAGCACTAAAATATCAGGAAAAGTGTGAAAACACTTAGGTCCGGGTTTATTTTTAGATTGGAGCGGGTTAACAAAACGCGTTTGTTCAGCTCTGAAGATGTGCACTCACGAAGATGCCAATAAAAATGAATACACGCATGACTGTCACCCCCTGAAACCAAGTTAGAAAGTTAACAAAATAGGGTAAAGTATCGTGCAAACAGTGTATCATAGCTCTTATGAAGGTTAACCCACGTTACGCAATTTTGGCTTGCTTTAACCATCAGATGTATACCTACTTTCAAGAGGGGTAATCAGTCAACCCGTGGAACATCCGCCAAGTGCCTTATGATGGATAGAAAAAAGGAAGAGAAGTGTGACTACTGGAGCAGGAATGTATGTTAGTGAGTATGGTAAACGCAGACACCGTGAGGCGACATATTCCGCATGAATAATAGATAAAAAGCTTCTGATGTTCCCTTTCTTGCAGCCGTATGGTTCAACTTAACGGAGTCACTTGGTTGAAGTTTCGAAAAAGATCTAGAAAACATTAGGAAAACCGTGCACGGTTAAATGTAAAACAGGCAAACAATTTCAAGGCAACCAAAGAAGTTCGTTTGGATCGTTTTATTGGTCGTAAACATGTTACTGCTCTTCCGGGAAAAACAAATAATCAGTATAGGTTCAGAGCAGAAATCAATCCAAATTCGATTTTCTTTGAATTTTGAATAAATTGAAATTATCAAATGAGAAAAAAAAACCGTACCTTTGATCCCAATCCCGCCGGCCACCAGCAACAAATCAATTTAATTTCCATCAGAATCACTTCAATTTTCCTAATCCGAAGGCTTTTAGGAAACGAAAAGCTTGTTCGACCGCACCTCGGGCGGTCAAAAAAAGGGATAACGACGTTTGGCCTGATCGATTCACACCTTTTTTCTTCGACGATAATCGAAGGATACCGTCTGATCTGATTCGTTTGAGTCAAAGTTATTCCATGGATTCTTCACACACACACGACCCAAACTCAATGGTCCACTTGATGGATGATGAGCGGTGCCGATTTGGCCGGGGGAAACCGTTGGCTAATCACCTGCATGAATGATAACTTATATATTTAGAGATCTCCTCTCGGAAGATAAAGGTCATCACGAAGACCGCCTCCTGTGATCAATCATTTAAAAATGGCACCACTGATGCAGTGTTCAACTTACAGGTATCATTACTCATGGTCTTCGTGTCAACTTGGGTGTTTTCACTCGTTCATTGAAAACATGAGCTACTCCTACTGCTAGCTGAGAAGCTCCCTGCCACAGCATTGACGACACGAAGACGAGGGCGATAACGATGTAAACGTAATAATCATTCATCATGAGAGAACGCAGGCACTTCGGTTAGACTGGTCCGAGCCGAAGAATAGGAGGATGTTGGCCCAAACTAGGACTAGGTACGCACTGCTGGCATTTATTTCCCGAATTGATCTCAAGAGTATACAAACCGAAACAATAACTGATGCTGCCAACAACAGAACGATGGAAGCAAGCAAATCGAGTTGAGTGGTAAAAGAGCGGAAAACTTCTACCACCCATTTACGGGTTTCGATCGAGGCAAGATGAGTTTCAGGTTCGCCCTTCCCCGTCCATCTCGTCCGGCTCGCGACGGGGTTGGGGAGGAATAAATTTGACCTCTGGGAATCGAATGGGCCAGTTACCTCAACCGGTCCCCAGTAGAACCGGTGGATGGCAACATGCCAGTCGGTGTGGATATGAAGTGAATATTTATGGAGCTTCACTCGAGTGGGAGTTCGTTAGGCAATAGCTTTCGGTTTAGGGTTAGGTGCGGGGTAACATTTCAGAACAGGAAATGCTGAACGAGATGCGGCCGGAACGAGTGGTGAGCTGATGTTTCATGAATGTTGAAATCCATTTCAGCAGTAGTTTGTTGCGGGAAGCTCTGTTTTGGTTTAATTGAAATGTCAACAGCTGGTAATTCATCGGAGCTTTGTTTGGCTTGGGAGTCGATGGACGCCTCGTGTGAGTGATGGTCGTGTGGTTGTGACTTTCCAATGTTAATCGCAATATTTGCTCCTGTTTTATAGGGCTGAAAGCCGGGTGTGATTTCGTAATTATATGTTTGTATGCGACGGTAAACAATTCCTGATTGACAGTGTGATTTTGATAGAATTTTAAGCCAGCTATTTTACCAACATCTAATATTTGTTCAACTTTAATATGTTGATTGCCATGATTACTTATCTCGCCACAAGGTCCTCAAAATGGCATTATTCTCTGGTGAAAAATTACCCGCTCATGCATAATAAATATCCCCATTTGCCGCAAACAAATTTGAATGAAGAGGAAGCATTGATTCAATTTTTGTAATACTCCGGCATCATTTATTTACTCAAATGAAACGAAGTGGATTCATTTTTTCAATCTGGGCTGGCATTGCACATTTTCCTATGATATTAATCACATCGAACAGAGCACACTCCTGCATTTTCTGCAGCATAAACAATGTACATACGGATTGCATATTATTCCGAGACTTTTCACACGGGCATATAATCATCCTGTTTTTATTTTCCCTTATTTTTTTTTTTTTGCTTCGAGAATTCCATAAATCTGTGCAGCACCACCTGCACACATCGCTTTGTTGGTCGTCCCATTCCGCGTCCCATGCAGCATCACATATCGACAGCACATCCGTACCTTTCTTTATACTATGAAGTTGAAGAGTTTGAAAAGTATTTTATCCACTCTTTCGTTGGAGCAAAAACTCTCATCTCTCGAGTCGAGATAGCTGGCTATTCGCCGTCATAAACCACCATGGAAGCGGGGACAAACATGTCGCTCTTTCCTCTACACGGTAGATTTTCCCCCACATCCCGTCGTCGTTGTCGTCCTTGCAACCTGTTGGCTTATAATATAGCATTGCCAACAGGTAGAATGAGCAGATGGTTGCCGTCACTGCCACCGACGTCCTTATGATTCAAAAATGTTCACATCACACGTTGCTACTGGGCTCTCGAGTTCCTGTCGGTTGTCGGTCGAGAAGGGGAACTTCTGCATAAGAGAGTTGTACCATATCTACCACATCGGCGAGAGCTGATGGGACTATGTAATACCAATATTGGGACGTGTGCTTGTAACCGACACTCGGTGGGGGATTCGTTAGTACGATGGATGAGTCTTGGATAAGCGAAATAAATACTTTGAAGCTACCTTTGAACACGGTGTGCTTTTTGAGACAACCCTCAAATAAATAAATCAAATGAGCAAGTTTAATTTTTCCATTACTACTAAAACTAAAATAATCCAGTGGAGGTTCCGAAGCGAAATTTTTTTCTCGATTTTTTACAAAGAAGGTAAATCGACATTTTGCAAGGAAATTTTAAAGACACTGACTAACATATTTCAGTGTTTTTGTTGATCAAATAAGGCTTTTTTTAATAATCATTTATTTGAACAGGCTCAATCGAATCAACTTTACAGAGCCAAATTTTCATATTTTTATACATAATTTATCTTAAAACTAAAGTTAGGACCCTAGTAGCACACATGTTGCCATTTGGTTGAGAAATCATAAATGTGACTTTTTAAGTCATAATCAAGTTGTTGCAACTAATTATGATCGTAGTGTGCTGCTTGGGGAGGATAGAGCCGATTACTCGCGGCCGTCTCGAGGTTAATAGGAATTGCAAATTACGGATGGGAAAGAGGGTGGGAATTTAAAGTATGGTTTACATAACACATTAAATTTAAATTCTAAATTATTGAAACACTTATAACTATACAATTTATGGTTTTCTTGACTTGAACATTTTCTGAAGAAGAAAAAAAAAACACACACACACATACACATATATAAAAAAAAACTTAACGTAAACATACAGGTTAAACTAACTACAATCTAAGGCTAATGTTAGTCAAAAACACATAAATGAGTTTCATGTACTCCAAATCACGTACAGCCAAAATATCTCGAATTGGCACATTGGGTTGTTTACCTCGAGCCCGAAGGGAATCATAAAGCTCAGATCTGACTCCAAAATGCTCAGCACAAGACCAAATTACGTGATCTGCGTCCTGATAGCCTTGTCCACACACACAGAGATTGCTGTAGCTCAGCCCAACCCGGTATAAATGAGCGTTCAAAGAATAATGATTGGACATGAGGCGAGACATGACACGAATGAAGTCTCGACCCACATCCATCCCGCTAAACCGAGATTTCTTCGACACCTTTGGGATGATAGAATGTTGACATCGCCCCATATCTCCTTTTATCCATTTATACTGCCAGCTGACGAGTGACTGTTGACGAAAAATAGGAAAAAAATCGTTGAAGGCGATTTGACGATCACAATTATCCATAGCGCCCACCTTTGCAAGCGAGTCCGCTTTCTCATTGCCCGGAATTGAACAATGCAATGGGGCCCATACAAAGGTGATGATAAAATAACGCGAAGATAAAGCACTTAGAAGCTCCTGTATTTTCATGAGAAAATACGAGGAGTGCTTTACCGGCCTCAAGGAGCGAATAGCCTCTATAGAACTGAGACTATCCGTGAAAATGAAGTACTGATCCGGTGTTAATGAGGCCATAATTTCTAGCGTAAAGTGTATTACCGCTATACACGTAACAAGGAGCTTAAAGTTTACGGTTGGCGCTATAAATGGTGAGGAGCCGGAGAGATAATTTTGAAAACCGATCCGAGAGTGGCAACATGCCAGCCAGCACTTCAAGACTCATGGTGTGAGTCGAGTGCATGCAACCTAACGCGATACGAAGACACCGATACTGAATACGTTCCAATTTAATGACGTGCGATCGAGCCACTGACTGAAAACAAAAACTACCGTATTCCATAACCGACAAAATCGTTGTCCGGTACAACGTTAGAAAAATAAGGCTTAATCTATGTCAAAAGGTGCCACAATATAGTAGGAAATCGACTCATGTCCACTTGCTTTGCGTATACTATGTTGGTCCATGGCGTCTCGTCCGCATGATCAACCTGTTTTTTAAACCGGCAATCAGTAGTACCCCGAACATTTACATTCCTATAGAAAACGAGAAAACTTCTTAGCACTGCCCCAATCATTTTTTAAAGACGACTAGCTGAACCCGGTGCGAGCGATGCCACGCTTGCAACTAAAAGAATAAAAATTTAATAGAACTGGCACGTTTATGGTTGTTTTTTGGAATGAGCTCAAGCTTCTATCAGAACATGCTTCTTACCCGAGAAATACGCGTTTTGTGTTTTAGTAACCTGGATAATTCTCATGTTGGGTAGAAATTTGTATTTCATTTGGATGGGAGCCCTCCCTTCCAGAGGGGGGAGGTTTCTCAAAACACCATACAATCATTGCCTTCAAAACCTCCTAAATGCCATATTTTGTTCCGTTTGCTTGATTAGTTCTCAAGTTATGCAGAAATTTGTATCTCATTTGTATGAGAACCCCCCTTCCTGAGAGAGAAGGGGTCTCAAACAATGATAGGAACCTTCCTCAGCCCCAGAAACCGAAGCATACACATTTTATTGGGTTCAGAACTTTCCGAGTCTCATAAGGGTCAGAAAGAAAGAAATTCATCCCTAGAAGCACATTTGTTTCTATTCGGTGGATATAACATGAATATGATTTGTTTTAGTCATAATCAAGGTGCTGCAACTAATGATGACCGAAGCGTGCTACTTGGGATTTTTATCTATATAGCAATCCTACCTCCAAAAAAACCTCATATGCCAAATGTGGTTTCATTTGCTGGATTAGTTCTTGAGTTTTGCAGAAATTTGTATTTAATTTGTATGGGAGCTACCCCCTCCCCTCCTCCCCCTTCAAATTGAGTGGGGTCTGGAACTGCCATACAAACATTTCTTTCCTCCAAAGACCTCCACATGCGAAATTTGATTCCATTTGCTTGATTTGTTCTTGAGTTATGCAGAAATTCGTTTCTCATTTATATGGGAGACCCAAGGGGTGAGTCGCTCAGCACACTTTTCTTCTGTGCTATTTTTTTTAGTGTGCCTACATGCGTTGCATGTTCCTGTAAGGTGCCGAAGGTGCCGATGTGTTGACACTTCAAATTTTAATTTTTGCTGTTCCTGGCAACCAGGCATTTGTTTTGGTTTCTACAATCAACAATAAAGAAAACAAGCAGCATGGCACTAGAGCGGGTCACTTCTGGGATTTTGAGGACATAAATTATAAATGGGAAAGCGGGCAATCCATGTTAATAGGTTAATAGTGGATAGGACGTTGTTCAAGTGGTTGAAGAAGTGTTTGATTCTTGCGCACTTCTTCCATGCAACAAACGACAGTGGAAGGATGATAGAATGTAACTGAGTTATTCACTATTTGATTTCTCTGCAGTTGATTAGAGGTGAAGGTGCAATTTTGGGGTCTGATCCATACACAATCCCAATCCTACGTAAAAGTAACAAAAGCAGTTCGTGTGGTCCAATTCTGTTAATCAAAAGTCCTACGCAACTCCCAGTGCAATCCGATCTAGAGTCAAGAATCAGCCATTCGGTATGAGCGTGTTGCAATTTGATAATGTTCCGCATTACTTTTCATTTTTTGAGGTTCTCGGTCATCTTTCTAGTCAGAAAATGTTGATCTAGTAACTGAATCGGCATTCCGATCAGCCGATTTCCCATGAAATATGCGAAGAATCGTTCAGCTCACCTTCACGATTTACTTGGATTAGTTTTCTCCAAGATTTGCAGTGCGAATTAACCATACAAAACTCTCGCTAGATTGACGTGACGAAATAAACAAAGCGAAAAAAATGTCACCAACAACAACGGATATTGGCAAGGTTGCTGTTTTTTTTCTGAATGGCCAATTGGCAAAAGTGTTCCTCAGTGTGCCACAAATGTGGTATGGATTGATAATTGAAGTAAGACATTGTGGCTGCCACACTGTTCTAAGCGACTCACCCTTGGGGAGACCCCTCTTTCAGAAGGCGGAGAGGTCTCAAATCACAATAGAAACGTTTCCTGCCTTTAAAACCATCCACATGCCAAATTTAGTTCCAGTAACTTGATAAATTCACTGAGTTATTCAGAAATGTGTGTTTTATTTATATATGAACCTTCCTTTCAGAAAGATGAGGGGTTTCAAGTCACCTTAGAAGCATTTCTCTGCCTTCAAAAGCCCCCACCTGCCAAATTTGGATCCATTTATTTGATTAGTTCTTGAGTGATGCAGAAATTTGTGTTCATTTGTATGGGAGCCCCCTCCCTAACAGAGAGAGAAAGGAGAGGTTTTGAACTACCGTAGAAACATTTATTGCCTTAAATCCCCACATGCCTTTTAGAAAGAGGAGGGGTCGCAAACCACCAAAAAATATTTCTTGCTTCTAGAAAACTCCACATGTAAAATTTGGTTCCATTTGCTTGATTAATTCTTGAGTTATGCAAAAACTTCAGTTTCATTTGTATGGGAGCCTCCCCTTCCAGAGTGGAGAGGGCTCTCAAACAACCATAATAAAAATTATTGCTTCTAAAAACTCTCAAATGTTGTTTCCTTTGCTTGATTAGTTCTCGAGTTATGCAGAAATATGTGTTTAATATGTAGAGGAGCCTCCCCCTTTCAGCGAAGGGAGGGGTTTCTTACTATCATAAGAACGTTTTTTGGTCACAAAAACTGCTCCATACAAAATTTCACGCCGAACGGTTCAGTAGTGTCCGAGTCTAAAAGGTTAAGGCAGACAGAAATTCATTTTTTATATACATAGATTCAATTACTGTCTAGAAGAGAGAACAAAAAATGTCATTCGAAACAAACCGAGACGTGAATCGCAATGAGTTGGTACTTATTTATCATAACCGAAATAAACTCACCAAGTTTTACCATATGATGAAATTGAAAATCCACTCGTTTCTTTTGTAAATCTTTAGAAAAACAAGAGTGGAACTCCTTTGATCTGCGGACGCGTTAATTCTGTTGATTGTGACATTCGAGAAAATTTTGAAGTTTACAGTGACTATGTGGGCCATTTTGATCTTTTGTCGTACAATTTTTGAATATCTTATAAGCGTATTCTTTTGAAGATTGAACTCGTTCAACAAGTGGCTTCAAGGTGGCAGATTCGTTCGTGCCTTGACCTACCCCGCATTGGAATTGTAAGGCAAAAGGAATACGTCCTTGGTTGGAGTACCGCTATATCCAAGCTATCGAAATACAATGAGCAGTGCAAAATAGACAAGTGCTTCGCCCAATTTCAGGTGTGCGTTTCCTGTTTTAGAAGAGCGCACAAAACGAACATGTGAGAGATTTCATAGCAGCACGAGATACAGAAAGCCGCACATGCACTTCTCTTTCAGAGATGAAGAGCAATGCACTGTGCTTTACTCTGAGTTTTGGCTTATAGGGTAAGGGGATGTAATGTAAGCCTAGCTCCTTCATTCGGTCTATGTACCAAATGTGTACCATTCATTTAGTGATAATCAGCATAATCATGTTGCTATTAGGATGACCGATGTAATCCGAAGCAATTGAAACAATATTAATCAACTTATAGTTGTTCACTTCTGCGTAATTTTCGATTTCTTGAACTTTTGGGGCATCATGATTTCACTGGTTAAGCTGAACAGATGATCTACACGATCTTCAAATGACAAAAAGTGATAAAATTCAAGTGATAAAAAAATGTAATCGATCAATTGCAGTAATAGGTTGAGTTAAGGGACACATATCCTACTTTGTTTAATGGTATCAAAATAATTGAAAATTGAATCTAGTAAACAAAAAGGCATTGTAAAGGGAGAGAAAATATTATTAAAATCTGCATTCACAGACCCAGCCGGGCCGTTTAAAAAAAAACGTGAAACTATATAGCACTTCAAAAGGAACCTCTAAGATTTATTAATACACCCTTTTTCTCTGACAAACCCTACTTCGCATGTCGTTACAATACTCATGGATGATTATTTTCATTGTTACTCATGAATGGTACATGCAATTATCAGCAAAGCTCAATGCTATGTGCATAATTGGGTTCTGTAGTTTATTGCATAAAACATTATGAAAACATGTTTTGAAAACACATTTTTTTGCAATTCCACCGTGTCTGTTATTTGCACTTGTGTTGGCAACGAGACGACAAGAGAGATTGCAATCCAAAGAGACGAGAGCAAATTCGAGATGAGATGTGCTGCTTTGAGTGTACGGGAGTACAGCGCGTGCTGCACTCAACGAGATTTGAGTGAAACCTTATCCGTGCTGTCTACTCTTGGAGCCTCATGGTGATGAGCGAACATCTCCTTCTTCATCATAATCGTTGAACAAATTGAACTTTTGTTCACAAGACTTCTCTGGGAATCGACGAAATGAGCTCTACAGTGTTTAAACGATCTTACACATCGTGCAGGATTTTATCGAAAAAAAACTGGTATATAATGCTAATGATATGGTCACACATACACGCGTAAGACTAAAGGGTGTCCACAGTTAAATTGTACACTTTTAATAAGCTGTAACACTTCGCCCTTTGGGTTGATTTCAACGAAATTTTGGGTGAAATGCGCTCAGCGTGTATTGTTTACACTGCGTGAGTTTCCTTGTGCAATGTGTCGTGGTTTCGAAAATGCAGTCGAAGGAACAGCAAGTGCGCGAGAACATTTCGCACACGCACCTCGACAACCCACTTCTTTCGCACCGAGCCATCGGAAAGATGTTGAAAATTCACCAGTTTACAATGTCTAGTGTCATAAAACGTTTCGGGGAATGCTTAACTGTCCATGGCAAGAAGGTTAGTGGTAGAAAACGTGTGGCGTACTGTGTGAAGGATCACAAGCGAGTGGTTGCTGCCTTTAAACGCAAACCCAACTGTTCCGTTCGGGATGACGCGATAATGCTGCACTTGACCAAAAGTTTCGGGCGGAAAGCCAAGAAACGAGCCGGGCTCCGTTCATTCAAAGTTCAGAAAGCTCCAAACCGCAATGAAAAACAGAATAGGACAGCTAAAACACGTGCGCGTAAGCTGTACACACAAATGTTGACGAAACCACACTGCTGCATCATGGACGATTAAACACACGTAAAAGCGGACTTTAAACAAATTCCCGGCAACCAGTATGTGACTGCGAAAGACAAGTTCGATGTTCCAGAGTCTCTCAGGAAACAGCAAGTGTCAAAGTTCCCCAAGAAATTCATGATTTGGCAGGGCATTTGTTCGTGTGGTAAACGGAGCAAACCTTTCATGACAACTTCAACTGTGAAAGGTTAAGTATACATGATTGAGTGCCTTAAGAAACGACTACTTCCATTTCTCAAATCACACATCGTTCCTACAGTTTTTTGGCCGGACCTAGCCTCTTGTCACTACTTCAAGGATATTCTGGAGTGGTACAAGACGAATGGTATCAATTTCGTGCCGAAGGATCTTAATCCCCCAAACTCTCCAGAGTTGCGGCCAATTGAAAAATATTGGCTTATAATGAAGCATGAACCTCGTTAGCATCCTAAATTTGTCACTACAGAACAGGAAATGTTGAAGTCATGATTGAAAGTGGAAAAATATCGGTTCAAGCGTTGTATCAAATCTTATGTGCGTATTAAGAACAAAGTTCAGGCTTTTGGAGTTGCTAAAGAGCAATGAAATAAAAATACCTCAACCAAGATTATACATTGTAATTTTATTCCTGAATATTTCATGACAATTGGTTGAGAGACTTGTTTTTGAGGACGAGGTTTAAAGTGATGCAATTTAACTGTGGACACCCTTTATTATACTAATATAATATGATAGTTTAGTTCTAATTTCAATCAACTAGACACGAATGCTAGTAGTAAAGTGGTCAAGTATCTATAATAAAGTATAATAATAATACTATAATAATAATAATAATAATAATGATATTTACATTTCCTTTAGAAAGGGCATTCTTTTGAAGATTAAACTAGTTGAACAGGTCGAACTTTTGATCACAAGACTTTCCTGGGAACCGACGAAACGAGCTTTACAGTATTTTAATGGCTTTACGAAACCTAAGGATTGTATCGGAAATAAAGTGGCAATGTTTATCACACATACACGCGTGAAACTATCGGTATTAGTATACCTACATTCGGCATCAACGACATGATCAACTTCTGAACTTTCGGTAAACAGTGACAGATGCCACGAATCGGGAATTTTTTTTTAAATTCAAGTGATGGACTCGTGGCACCGTGAGAAGGATGTCCCGATGAACAAAATAGCGAAACGTTTCGGAATTCATCACGACAGCGCAAAATTAATCATCAACAAGTTTGGGGAACACTACTCATTCGATGAGCTGCCAAGAAGAGAAAGAAAACCCGTTCCAGCTGATCGTAATTTGGATCGGAAGCTAGTCAACCCTGATCCTTTGGAACAGATCGATGGCGATTCGTGATTTGGCAAAAAAGGCTGGTATCTCCATCAGAACTATGCAAAGAATCAAGAAGCGCAACAACCTGAAAACTTATTAGAAGCAAAACATAGCAAAAAAGGCGCTGAGCAAAGATCCACGGCAAAAACCACAGCCAGAAAGCTATACAGCCAACTTTTACAACAACTGCCTGCCTGCGTTTGATCGATAATGAAACATAAAGATGGAAAGAACAGTGAAACAACTCCGTTTAGAAGTGTGCGCGTTCAAAGAACGGCAACCCACCGCGCCGAAAATGGACATCGTGCGGCACTTTGTGGACGCCGGATACGCCCGTTTCGGTATCTACAACATCTTGGCACTATTAGACAACAATCAAAGCATCGAAAGAAAGCTCGGTTCCGGACGGCCGACTACCCGGAGCGACAAGAAACTGATGCTGAAGAGGAAGACCGAAGGAAAAGTGGCTACATCGCTACGTGTAGTGAAAAAGTATCTGACGAACATGAACATGCATGTCAGGAAGCGGAAGTCACGTCCACTGGGTTCGGAGCTGCAGGTAATGACGCAGTTGCAGCGGCTGAATAAGATGGTCAACTCGATTTCTCGGCGAATCACGACGTGGCGGTGGTGATGGACGACGAGACCTATCTCACCCTGCATTGCAACGACTGGCAGGGCACTTCGTATTTTACTTCCCTCACGAAGGAAGTGAGCCTCCGAGGTGAAGTTCATTTCACACACCAAGTTCCCCAAGAAGGTGCTGCTGTGGCTGACAATCGGCGAGAAGGGGATGTCAAAGCCGCTCTTCTTTCGCTCCGTACTAGCCATGAACGGAGAAATTTATAGTAAGAAATGCCTGCCGGAAGTTGCGTCGTTCATCAAGAAATACCGTAAGGGCGAAGACGCGGTGTTCTGGCCGAATCTGGCGTCGACCCACTACTTGAAACGATCGATAGAGGAGATGGAGCGGCTTTATATCAATGTGGTACTCAAGTCGGCGAACCCGCCCAACGTCCCCCAGCTGCGTCATATCGAGAAATTCTAGGCCAACCTGAAGCGTAAGATCTACTCCATTAATTTGTCACGAAAACTGAAAAGGAATTGACAAATAAAACGAAGTAAGAACTCAAAAACATGCCTACAAGCATGTTTTCGTCCGTCATGGCGAATGTTCCAGTTAACTGCCGAAAGGCCGCTCTCAAGGGCGTATATTTTTTTTTGCAAGTTAGCTTAAATAATTACCTTCCATGAGAAATTTATCAAAAGCAAATACCTGGTTTAGTTTTTTTTATCACCATCCGAAAAAAAAGGTCCATTTTTTTTAATGCAAACGTTGTGTAAAAAAAGGACTCTCGAACGCTTCCAGGACCGCCACTTTAATTCAAGGTATTTGGTAAAGCTGAAGGCATCTCCGAAAAGTCGTTCAAAGTGGTAAAATTGGGTAAAGGTACGATCAATGCCGAAGATCACCGTACTGAGTGTTTGGAGAAAAAGATGCTTCTATTTTAAAATCAGTCGCACAATGTCCTCTCCTATGTTTTGGGTTTGATTTAAGATCCGCCCATGACCCCAAAACCACAGTATAGTGGATGCAAGAAAATGACGTAAAACTTGTCCTCGTTAAATTTCGCAAACTTTTCTTTCAGTGTAGATTGTGAATTATTTCACGGATCGCTAAACGTTTCACTTATATGACAGCTGAAACTTCCACTTTGTTTCGTGGTACAACATGTTTACATTTTGTTACATTTATGAAATCCGAATGGCAGTTAAATGCGAATTTATCAGTACGCGATCTTGCCAAGAAACTTAAACAACCAAAAAGTACCGTGTTTTGTGTTTGCAAATCATTTGACCAGCGCTTGACTGTGGATCGGAAGGTTGAAGTGGAACAAATCGAAAGTATGCTTCCGACAAATGGACAAGAAGGCTGGTAGCATTATTGAGCAAAATTCCAGTCTTTCCAGGTTAAAGTCCCATCATACTGTACGAAAGGTGAAGCAGCAGAGGCAAGGACTGAAGGCGTACAAAGTGAAAAAGGTGCCCAACTGTGAATGACAAGCAAAATTTCCCTGCAAAAGTCGTGCTAAGGAGCTTTTACAACAATTTTTTGCTAACATTTTCTCCTGTATCATAATGGACGACGAACATTAACGTACTCCAAGATTCTTTAAACAGCTGCCGGGTCTTTACTGCACGTAAAGATGCCGCAATTGCCGAGCATTTCCGGACAAAATAGGAGTCTCTACCGGCACTATCAATAAGGGATGTGTACAAGAAAGTCGTCTGAAAAAGCGTTTTTCGAAAGCTATGACCCTCCAACTCTGTTTTAGCCTCTTGTCATTATGCGAAATCCGTCCTGATATGGTATAAGGTACAAGAGGTCAAATACGTACCATAAACAGCAAATCCACCAAACTGTTCAGAACTTCGCCCGATAGAGAAGTACTGGCTCTAGATAAGCGGAACTCTCAAACTAAGAAGAAAGCAAATGGTACCGATAATTTCAAGAGAAGATGCAGAATCGCTCACGGCGGGCGTATCTGAGGATATCGTATTGAACCAGATGCCGGTGTACCACAGAAACTTTGTGAATTTTACAGATTGAAAAAATTTACATTAAAAAATTCAGAAAAACATAAGAAACAGGATAAACGTGTAAATCAACTGTTTGTTATGTAGATATAACTATCCACAGAATCAATCGGTTTTGTTGAACGGCGTGTAATTTTTTTTGCAAATTTAATTTTGATTTCAAAATTGACCGTGGACAGGCTTAAGATTTCGTTGAAAGAGCACATCAATCCTCCCAATTGTCCACAGCTTCGTCCAATTCAACGCTCCGGGCTATCGTTGAGCGCAACTTCAAGAAGAGAAGGTAAGGAGTGCCAGACCTATGGAAGAGTTCAAAAACAATTAGTCCTGCGCCTTCTCAGAAAATGCCACACAACTACTGTCCAAAACACGTCACGAGGTGGAGTCAAATACATAATCCCAAAATTTTGGAAATAAAGTGGCTATCATTATTTCATTTTTGCTTAAACTAAGAGCAAGACTTTAATGAAACAATTTTTATTAATTTTATTTTTTGTTTGTTGTGTATGGCCAATTTGTTTCCGATACAGTCTTTATACGCACTTTA
>JASCZW010001965.1:0-74434 GCA_034211315.2 Aedes japonicus
ATTCTAGTTTCATTCAACCGGAGTTTTACGTTGAATTGGGCACAAACATCATTTTAGTTTGATATGACTTCCTACGGTGGTTAAAACAAACTAAAATTTTTGATTTATTGTTTCTGGAATAAAACAGTTAAGTTCAACTGACATCCGTTTGAATTTACTATTATGTTGGTTGTTTCATTATGACAGCTACGAAAACAAACAGATTTGTTAGTTGGTTCTACCAACGCTAACCAACAAAACTAACGAGAGAGCTAAAAACACGACCGTATGTGCCGCTTGATCGAACTCGACTCCGCAATGCTGACTTCATCTCCGATGTTGAAAATTCAGGTATTTTGCTCCCAGTCGTTGGGGAAAATGAGACATTACAATTTATTTTCGATAAAACTCAGCCTTGAATTTAACCAAATTAATCAGGTAGAAAATCAGCAAAATTGATATTTAGATTTGCCATTGACAAACATTCATGAGTAATTCTTGTGTAAATTAATGTTTAACACCCTTATGGGAAAACGAAACATGTTCTTCTGCAATTGAATATTGTTTATTTGTTCATAACAATCCACGACCCAACGACTACTAATGATGAATTCTTTGAACACACTCAAGCTAACTACGGCAGCGTTTGAATTGGCAATCAATTAAGGAGTGTATCGAAAATAAGCTATTCACAGACTTTCTTTCAAATTATATTTGAAAACCGATATTTTATTCATACAAAAAATTGATCCTTTATTGTACGAGGTTAAACTTGGACATAATGAAGACCGGATGAAATTTAAGTTATTCCTTCACGAATTTTCGAACTTTGGATCGAATGCTCTTCATCAAGTTCCGGACAAGTGTTCCATCGCATGTTTTGGACACTTGAGCCCAACTTTTTTTGAACTCCTGCATGTTCCCAGCTGCCTTACCAGTCTTCTTGAAGACCCTCTTCACGATTGCCCAGTAACGTTCGATGGGTCGAAGCTGAGGGCAATTTGGTGGATTGATATTTTTCTCAACGAAATCTATACCCTTTTCCGCAAGCCAATTGAGAGTGGTTTTGGCATAGTGAGCCGACGCTAAATCCGGCCAAAACAGTGGAGGTGTACTATGCTTCTTATATAAAGGCAACAATCTCTTCTGGAGACACTCAGATCGATAGATTTCCGCATTTATAGTTCCGGTAGTGTAAAAAATGGTTGACTTCAAACCACAGGAACATATTGCTTGCCATACCAGTACCTTTCTGACCGAATTTCTCCCACTTGAATCGACCTGTCCGCATCGCTCACATTCTCCCCAACGACGGCAGTAAAGTATTGTGGACCTGGAAGGGTTTTTGAGTCCTCCTTTACATAGGTCTCATCGTCCATCAAAACGCATGCATCCGGACGCTGCAATTTCCGGGCCCTTGTTGCTGCTCGCTTCTTCTGTTCTGCACTTTGTTTCGAGATTTTCTGCTTCTCTTGTAGGTCTTCATGTGGTTTCGCCTCTTGATACGCTGGATCATTCCGACACTCGTTCCTGTTTTTTTGGCCAAATCACGTATTGACATTGATTTGTTCTTCATGATTAGAGATACCACTTTCTGCTCCAGTTTCGGGTTGGAAGAACCGGGTTTTCTGCCTCTTCCTGGTAGCTCATCCAAAGAATAGTGTTCCCCAAACTTAATAATGATGGTTTTAACACTGGCATGATGAATTCCAAACCGCTTCGCCAATTTTCGCATAGTAATACCCTTCTCACTTAGCCATGTGTCCAGAACCTTAATTTTCACTTCCTTTTCAATACGCGACATTTTGAAAACGCAGAATTTGAACCGCACAAACAAGTTAACAAAAGAAAGCTGACAGTCAAAAAGCATAAAAAACCATCACAAATACATGCGTGCAACGCAAATGTATGTGGATAGCTTATATTCGATACACTCCTTATACGGAATGAATTAAATGTCAAAAGCACTGTTGATGAACTTTACAGGTTTTAATTTGAAATAATTAAAACTGATGTACCTCTTAAATGAATAAAATTACTGTCCACTCCTAGCGCTTCGCATGGAGATGAGAAATTATCTGCTTCTGCAAACTTCATCGAAGATCGTTACTTCCGCGCTGGGGAGAATACATAAAATAACAATCAAAAGTGTTGAATAGTTAGAAAATTTTAATCAAGTCAGAATGTTAAACTCTATTCTTTCTTTTCTAATGTTACCTTCTGACGTAGGACTACGTCTGTGTTTACTGGGGTTCACGTTCGAATTGCGAAAATTTGGAGCGTCACGAAAAATATATAGGTTTTGAGCGTTTATAACTAAGTCATTCCACGATGTTTCTACGCATCAATTTTAATATTAAGATTGATTGATTTTAAACATTAAGCTATTGAAAATAATGTAAATACAAGGTGATGTCTTATAATGTCGATTTTTCAGAGTAAATTTGGAAAATACACAGTTCTTTCCTAGCGCAGACTTCAAATGTAAGAGACGAACGTCCCTTTGGCAGCCACGAATGTTATAAAACGGGTACACCTCACATTTTGATTTAGTATTTCATCCATGAATCCATACATCTATTCATCCATATCATCCATAGGATCCATAACATCCACACAGTCTTCATCCATACATCCATAAGATAGGAGTGTAGACAGTTGAAGAGACAACACTATGAAACAATTCTTCTTCCACGAAATCGTATAAGCGTAACGGAGTTAGTTATATTTTCATAGTTTCGTTGCCTACCATCCACTACCGGGGCTGGTAGAGCGTCGTAGCGTCGCTGGCAATATCTACCGCCGGAGTTATTTACCTGTCCGTCGGGAATTATTTCGGTATTCGCTGGACCCAAAAGGGATGCATGGCCAACTAGTTCTACTGGCAATCGTCCCAAAGGATGGACAATTTCCGAGCAATCCCTTTGTGATCGGGAAATCGATTGAGCAATTTGCTGGAAAGATTTCTGGAGCCAACACCGAAAATCGAGGATCAAGATACGTGTTAAAAGTACGCAACGATGACCAGGTAAAAAAGCTACTGGCTATGACACAAGTTATCGACGGAACCAAGGCTGAAGTAACACTGCAGCCCACGCTAAACACTGTTCAATGTAAAGTCAGCTGTCGTGAAGCCATTTAATACCGCAACCGCCGAAGATCTATTGGAAGACCTCAAACCACAAGAAGTAACGTCGATCAGACAGATCACCCGCTATGAAAATGGAGTCAGAGTAAATACATGGAACTGTAATTCCAAGGCATATTGAACTCGGGCCTCTTTTGGTACGCACCGAAACGTACTATCCATCGCCGATAACATGCTACAACTGCTTCGAAGTAGGTCAGTACAAAGCCACGTTGTCAAACTACCGAACGATGTCGTAACTGCTCAAAAAGCCACTCGCAAACCCCAGGGCAACCTTGCCCTAACCTTGCTTTTGCCTCCACTGACCAATGATGAAGGGCTGTAAGCAATACGAGAGCCATTAAAGTCAACAACAACATGACTTTCCCAGAGGCGAAGAAAGAGTACGAGCGGACCCGTGGGAATTCATCCTACGCGAAGTTAGTTCGGTCCAAAATCGTCTAAAGGTGGATGACAAGCAACGTGAAATCGACATGCTACGTAAGGAACTGAAAAACCGATTCTGTCGTTTCCTCCAAAGCGATAAGCATTATGAACAGCTTTGTAAATGGCATTCAGAGCGGATTGAAAGCGTAGCTGCCCGACTGACTTAAATCAATTGGCGGATGGCCTTGGGTTCCCTTGAACCCAAAATGGCCCTTTTCAGGGCCATCAAAACAACTGGAAAGAGCGTTGACATGTCTTTGGGAGTACTGGGGGCTTGGTTTTGGGGTGTTTGATTGCGAAAAATATCTTTCGTGTGCCGAAGCTGTAATGTTTTCGACAATTGCACATTTGGCAGTGTTGTACACACATAGGCCTAGTAGAAACCGTATGCAATTGGAAGTGGACGAAACCAGCCTCTTGGGTGGAAGTTTCTCAAACGATCAATAACTCATTCGCACTACAAGGTATATTACGTGATATAGAGTATCTTGATATAATATGTCATACATATTATTGCCAGTGAAAGCAAGGTGTATGAATGTAGATACCAAGACAGGCATATCAAATAGTCAAGGTTGTAGTGCGAACGTTTAGTGTATAGAATTAGATTTGGAAGGAAACCAATTTCGGCCACTCTTTAAACAATCAAACGATCTAGTTTGCACATTGCTTCGTAGTCCTACGTCACCTCCCATTGGGCTGTACCTTGTAGTTGTTTAAAATCTTTATGGTCTTATAAAGGTTTTACTAATTTGTTTTCACAACCGTCTACAGAGTAGGCCACTTTGTACACATTTCGGCTTTAAAGATGCATAGAGGAGGGGTTTGGTGGACAAAACAGTTTTGAATATAATTTTATCAACATAGCCGTGAAGAGTGCCAATTGGCTAAAATAAAACTAAAATTGTTACTTGGGAGTGACCGCTTGCGCTTCCGACACGGCCAACCTCGACTGTCGCTTCCTCATGACGAATTCCATGTTGGCCGAACACTTTTAAATCCTCTGACCGGTCGCAACGACCACCAGGCCTAAAGCGCGGAAGCATTTCGCCATCTTACCTTCCGTATTCCGGTTCAGCGCTTGCTGCAACTTCCGGTCAAGCAAAACCATCGAACAGCCGAGACCCAGCTTGCGCTCGATGCTCTTATCTTTCTCCAGGAGCGCCAGGATCTTGTATATGGGCGCTCGGCTATATCCGGCTGACACAAAGTGCGGCACGATGACGGACTTTTTCGGTAATTACATACCATCAAACATAGTTGCTTCACTGCTTTTGCCATGGATGCCGTAACGAAACTGATAGAAGTGTCATTTTTTCTGTATATAACCTTCTTATATTTAATAATGATTTACCGGTAGATCCACCACCATATGGCGGTATAATGAAAAAACTTTGTCTCTTATCTTTTAATGCAAAGGACACAATGTAATCAAATAATTATAAACTATCCACACATCCAAAATCTCATCTTTGTATAATTCCCATGCATAATCTCTACTTTTACAAATAGCCTAATCGACAAGAAAAAAAATCCTTAACCTGCGACTTTATTCCTATTTTACTTTATACAATAGTCTATGCGTTGCTGTCGGATGATCGCATCCTGTTTGAGGCACCTATCTTTCAGCGAAGCAACTTCCTTCTGTAAACTTCCAATTGTTGTGTCCTTCTTATCGATTGCCTGCTGGACTCTACAATCAAAACGCTTCGTTGAAACATACCATCCTTAATTCCTGTTCCTTCCCAACCTACCTGCAGTAGATCCGCTCAATTTCCCGTTCGCGATCCTTCTGCATATTGGACAAATCTTTCTGAACCTCCTTCCGTGCCTCGTTCTTCATGGTTTCCTTCTCACGGAGCAACTCCTCGCAGAGCTTTTTCGAGTGGCTTAACTGCAGCTCCACCTGTTTCATCGAGGATTTCATATTTTGTATCGTCGCTTCACTTTCCGCCATCTGAGCCCGAGCATCCTGATACTTTTGCTTCAACATAGCTTCATTTGCTTCCTGTTCGCGCATCTCCACCTGATGCTTCTCTTTTAAACGACTGAAATGCAATATCATTAATGATAAGGATGATCATTGAACTCATTGAACGCCTACTTCATTTTGGCATCGAATTCCTCCTGGTATTTGTGGGTCTCCGCATCCACCTTGGCCACTATTCGATCGATTTGCTGATCCCTTTCTGCACGCAGCTGCTGGCGAACTGTATTTTCCCGTTCGTCCATCGCCAACTTAGCCGTTTCCTCATGTTTCCTCTTCCAAACAGCGAAATCAGCTTCAAGCTGATTTTGTAACTTGGCTAGCTCTTCCTAAAATAAAAACTTTAGTTTAAGAATTTCAATCTTCCGTCTTTCGAATAAAACCTTATGCTTATTTTCACGATCCTTCAACATTTGGACGTACTCCTTGCGAGCGAATTCCAGGTTCTTTGCGTTATCACTTTTCAGTTCTTGAATTTGCGTTTCAAAATATTGATTTCGGTTCTTCAGGTCCTTAAGATTGCGTGCCTTCTCGATCTCAAACTCATTCAGTAAATGATGCCGCTGCTGTTCAAAAATCGACCGCTCCTCGCTGACTTGCTTATCGAACCGATCGAGCAAAGCTTGTCTCTCCTTCTCGAGCAACGCTTCTCTTTCCTTGTGCATGTTCTGTCGAATGTCCGCCTCCTTCTGTTCGTACTGTAGCTTGAGCTCCGATACAGCACACATCATATCGTCTTTATGCTGCCGTTTCAGTTCTGCAATTTCCTTCTGATGCGTGGCAGTCATTTTGTTTATCTCCAATTCCAAACCCTTCACTGTGAGCTCCTTAATTTTCTTTGTATTCTCTCTGACCCACTTCTCTCTCCGAATCTTCTCTGCCGCAAGCGCCGTATCTTTTGCCTTTTCCAACTCGGTCTTTAGTCTATGCTCCCAGCTCTGATTCTGGGACTCGATCCTTCTAGTCAGCTGGGTAACCTTATCGCATAGTCCAGACTTGTCCTTGATTAGCTGATCGATAAACTCCTGATGACGACCGATTATGTCTTCATAGTGTTTCTTCTGTTCCTTCATCTTGTTCTGGAAGGCAGCCTTCTCTGCTCGCACAGCCTTGATCTTGTCTGATTTTACATTCGAGAGATGCTCCTTTGACAACTGCATTGCGTTACTCAGTTCGTTGGCACGTAGAGAAAGTTTTATGATGCGTCTAGCCAATTGATGAACGGGAATTTCCAACAGGTCATTCATTCTAAAACGGGAAATTATTATAAGTATATTTGAGAAAATTGTTGGCGAAACACCCACTTCGGAACGGTTTCAATATAATCAGGTTCTGCGGCAAACTCGACCTCTGAGCGATCCGACTCCGACGGAACCGCCGACTTGAAGGCCTTATCGCATTTCATTTCGACCTGATCGAGGTAGGAGAGAAGATCCTTAACCTTGTCTCTGTCGTGTTCTTCATGCTCGTACTGAGTGGCGCTGTCTGGTGAATCGCGCGAATCCAAAATGTTGCTAAGTCGGTACTCCACTTCGCTTTTCCAGCACTTGAAAGTCTAAAAGTTATCATCAATTATTGAAAAAAAATGTTCAGGAACGCTGGTTTGCTAAACCCACCCGACTTTGGTTTCACCACCTCACTTGCCAATGATTCCTCGTCGTAGTTGGTTTGCTCACTACCAGCCATCTCCCTGCGTCCATGATCAAAGTTACAGTTGGATTCATCATCAGTCTTGTTCAGCTCTGTCGGTGTTGCTGGTCGACCTTTAACTTCAATCGGGCCCAACAACCCACTGGCGTCCGGGTCGCTTTCGTAGGGCTTCGGGAAGGTATCCTCGTTGCATGACATCCAACTAACCACCTTCTCCATCTGGTATTCTGAAATATTACTCTCCTGTCGACACAGAGGCGCAGAAAGCTTAGCCCCGGTATTGTTTTTCTTAGCATTTCTCAGGATCGACTTATGGACGTCTGCCGATTTAGGTTTATCCAAGGCCTTTCCAATCTTCTTTGGTAGTAGATTACTGTTTTTAGGATTGGCCTTGTTCGCTTTCAATTCATTGAAATGCTGATCTTTTACCTTGAAGTAATTCTTTATAATTTGATTGGAGCTATTGTCCAGTTTGTTCTTTTCAAGCTTCGGAGCAGGCTTGATTGATTGGAAGTTTTTCTCCACGGGAACTGGTTTTGATTCATTGTTCAAATTTAGCTTCAATACATCTTCCTTGCTATTCTGCCGTTGACTAGGTTTCTTATCCCCTTGTTGATTGATTATCTCATTAATGCATTCGTAATATTCGTTGATCACATCGTTCTTATCGCATCCTGTACCACTGCGTAGCTTCTCAATCTCGTTGTCTGTATCGTCCGTTGCGCTCGTACAGCTTGCTGCTATTCTATACGTCTCTTCCACGTAGGTTTCCGTAACTTCAACAGTTGTGTAGCGTTTTGGATCATACGATTTCGAGCTTTCTGACTGCACCAGCTTCAGTTCCATATCCCTTCGCCGATTGATATCTTCAATCTCCTTCTTATACTCTTCAATAATTTTACTCGAATCGTCATCGACACAGAACGCCTTTTGCGTTGAATCGAACTTAACAAACTTATCAGACTTATCCTCCTTCGTTTCATAACCTGAACTAGTCAATTCTTCTTCAAACTTAACCAAACTGAATCTAGGCTTAGTTTGCTGCTCCGTCAACGGTTCCTGAAACTTTCGCTCATCATAAACCATTTCCGAACTGCGCTGACGAATCTCACCCATTGGAACTGGCTTCGTCAATGTAAAATCATTGTCTTCGTAGTCACTGTAGTCTATTTCGTACGGATCATTCGAACTAAACGAAACTCTTCCCGGTAAGTCGAGTTTTTTATCTATCTTCTGCACCGTTGTCACATTGCCAAGCTTCTTGGGGACCAACTTCCGCATAACTCCGCGCGGTATTGGAGGTTTCTTATCCATGCCAGGTAAAATCTTCATACCATCCCGAGACCAAATGTTCTCCAATTCCGTTTCGTTGTTCGATTCCTGCGTGTCATCATCCATGCTGGTCTCTTCCTCTGAACTACAATCTAACACCTTCTTCTTAGCCACCGCACTTCTCTTCTTACTCTTTACTTTCGACATGTGATTCCCTGCCCGAGCTGGGATTGTACCTCCGGAGCAACCGTACCCCGTTAAAGTCTTGGAACCCCAGTAACGCGAGATGGGTTCAGCCAAAAGTGACTTTAGTAAACTCGACGAGGAAGTGCTACGCTTTGATAGATAACCCGAACTACTGCTCCCACCGCCACCACCGATGCCAAACGATTTTCGCCTAATCTGGCTATCAGCTGACAACGGTCGTCGGATATGGGCTGGAAAGGGACGACTATTGTTAAATGCGGAACCCGGTCGACCGACTGACGGCGATGTCGTTCCTGCGCCCGCCAAGTGTTGACAACTGTTTGTGGGGGTGATTCTTTCGCGCGTTGCCAGGTTAATCTGTGGGGGTAAACAAATGCGGAAAATGAATAATGCCTTGGAACAGTTTTCCTGATCTTGTGAGTGAGACATGTGCAGGCAAAATTATGACTGAATCATCGAACCTGTGATCCGTACAAACTGAGTTCCATAGTTAGTGGCAGCAAATCTTAACTTTACACATGTTTTATACCGGATTTCATTTAGTTTTCACTAATTTTCGAACCATAATTGGGGAAAGCGCGAAATGTATGTAAACACTCGGTGTTTGGTGAAATTATCGATTTTGTTTAGGGGGCGCAAATACGGCTCCATTGGTAACCGGTATCCTGGGACAATCGAAGCTGCCATGGCGACACGCATGCTACAACAAACAAAAGGGGAAGGAAGCACGTGGTTCAAGGTCGAGACTGTTCGGAAAAGGGGAAGGGTGCTGTGATTTGGTCACGTGGCGTTTGTTTACGGTTGAAGAAATACGGTTTTTGGACAGGTGGTTGACGACCAAAATCTGTCCTGGCCACTTTCTTGTGACTGCTGGGGATGGGAAAGATTGATAGTTGACATAAGAAATATGCAGATAATTCTACGACTTCTCATAAGTGTTGCAAGAGTTTGGGAGTTTGTTACTGAGAAGGATGAAGCCATGTGATAGGGTATGTGTTCCTTAACTCAGCCTATTATGCAATGATCGATTACATTTTTTATTATGACTCATAAAGCTTTTAAGCTGTACGCGAGATTTAACTAGTTAGACACTTGCTAAGATAAGTTTGATAAGACATTTGGTAGAATGTATCACGAACAGTTACACAACTCTTTTTATAACGTCAGAAACATTCGAGGGATATGGATTTAATGTCGGTCTATAGGCACCAAATTGGGTCTATTAATGGAAGCAACTTCGTCCCATTCGATGGATTGATTACTAAATGCAATTTTTGTACGGCTTTTTTTCTAGTTTAATGTATTAAGGTATTGCTAGCTGTATTTGATTTACTTAATACAACAATTCACAAAACAAACTCAAGTAAAACTGCCTCGAAACACTTAAGTGATGTTCATATATGATTTATTAGCCATTCAATAATGATAACATTATAATTCACTATATATTCATTTAGTTCCTTCGGTTTGTGTTTAGATGAACCACTTGAAAGTAAAAAACTTCAAATCCATGCATTATCACTTGAAATTTAACCAATAACAACCTTTTTACTACGTTATTGATACAGCAGGCCATAATTGGGAACATACAAAAAAATATGTTCCCAACATTGGGTCAACGATTTTTTAGTAAAATCATTGTTATTTTAGCAATGTGAACAGTAAGTTTGTAACGTGAAACTATTTTCTGCACATCCAGACTGCATGGTTTGCTTTATCGATTCAATGAAGTCAAACTTAGATCGCTTGAAGATCGTGTAGATCGTGTAGTAAAATCATGATGCCCCAAAAGTGCAAGAAATCGAAAATTACGCGAAAGTGCAATTGCTTTGGATTACATCGGTCATGATTTTGTTGATTATCGCTAAATTAATGATACATTTGGTACATAGGCCGAATGATGGAGCTAGGCTAACATTACATCCCCTTACCCTACATTCGGTGAACGATTCTGGGTGACTATGATTTAAACGTCTGTTGCTATACCGGAGCATCCATTGGTTAGCATTTTGAGCGTTGTTTGTTTTGTTTTGTTTGCGATTATTAAGCTTTCAGTACACTGTTTGTACAATTGACAAATATTTGATGATACGTGTTTGACCAAAGTTTGCTGTTTGTCTAACTTATTTGACAAAGGTCAGTACACCTAATCAAATATTTTCCAAAACATTATTTGCCAAATATCGCTTTTATTGATATTGTTGGTTTATTTGGCAAACTACCACCAAGGGTCAGTGCATTATTTGGCTCAGTCTCAATAATGTATATGTCAATGTTGTCTTAAATTATATACACGGTCATGTTTTCTTACCCTGAATATTTCCGACCGATATATAATTGAAGAAACAAATAAAATTTATTTCATTTAATGATTGTATAAAAAACAGGTAAGTATACCTGTTAGTCAGTGTGCAGCTAGGTGTGCTGTGCTGCAGGTCGGACTCGATTATCCGGAATCTCAAAAAATATTTTACTCACGGATAATCGAGCCATTTTATTTTTATGTTGAATTCCTTTAAAAATGTTGCACAACATGAGGAATTACATGAAAACAAGAATAACACCGCAAGAAGAAGAATATGATTCACAACACAACATGCAAGAGGCGCCACGGGGTCATCAAATCAAGTAGTTTGGATTCGCTCCTTTGCCCGCCCATGACCTCCCTTGAGGTCTCCTGACTATCTTTGCGTGCCCCTCACCCCCATTTTCACCGCCTGAATCTCCCTGATCCCCCCTTTAGTATAAAAGGTATAAAGGGTACTCCGGCTAATCTATAGCTATTTCCTCCGGATAATCGACCCCCGGATAATAGAACCTCTGGATAATCTAGTCAGACCTTTAATTTGATACTCAAATCCCCGTTTTTATAAGAAATCAGATCCGTTATAACAAAACAATGTTATTTTGATTCCAACGAAAACTTTAGATAATTATTGTTCTATTGTTACTATTGTGGATTTTTCCTACAATACACCATCAATAAGAAATACTATTTTATTATTTGCATAGCTTTGTCACTCTAGCATCAGCGAGAGTTGCAAATAAGCCCAAATATTTGACAAGATGACTGCTTTGCTCAGTACACTATTTGGCGTATGTACAAATAACTGCTGGTAAATATTTTATCAAGATTGGGCTTGTACAAAATGACAAAATGAGGCAAATATTTGTCTATTGTACAAATAGTGTACTGATAGCTTTAGTCTCAAAAAAACGTGAAGTGATAAATAACCTAGCCTATAAATGCCAGCCTATGGAAAAAGGACTCCCTTCAGTTTCACCTTAATTGATTCAGTTACAATTATAACAATAAGAAGGTCAATACAAATAAAAACATTTAAACCTTGCTGAAATCGACAATTACAACCTTAAAATGCATAATTATACCAACGGACACGATTACACACGAAGTGAGGCGCTCGCGTTTCTGTGATTATTTATGTTTGTCTTATTTGATGTTTCATTTTCCTTTCAATTACATTTACTATAGCTAGTTCACACAAATCTTAGCATTCATTGCATGCACGTAAAAAAATGACACCCACAGTCAACTCAGTTTAGTGAATACTTGATGTATTGAAAACTGTCATACAATTTTGAGCTTAAGTCCACGTGTCTACCTAGTGATTTATAATTTATGTAAAACAAGTTTTGAATGTAAATTAAATTGCTTTGCCCTTTGAATACCAGATGAAAAGATACCTTTTCATACTATCATTTTTCACCTACCATTCATCAAAGGGCTAATTTACTACATTATGCATTATGTATCCTTTCAGATCTGGGTTACATCTGTCTTATTTTCCAGTAATTTTACTGATTTTTCACCTGGATCTGAAGAGGACTCTTATGATTATGCAACATACTTCACAGACACCAACCGTCTGAACTAGACTGATTTATTCTTTTAATTCAAACCTTGGAGACTCGTACCGTTTTAATCAAACGCTTTCATCTTCATATTGGTCTCCAGATGTAGATTATAAAGATGGTCCAAACTTAAGTCAACAACTGTTCGTTGTTTTTCAATAGCAATTCCATAAACGGTAAGTGATTTGGTTTACCTGTGATATTTCTAATGTGAAAAGGTACTGATATCAATGATACCCTCGCAGAGGCTGAAAGATATGAGGTAAGTTCCTGACGGGTTCCTTTTCGGTAAAATTCTTCTGAAGATTGGTTAGGATATGTTGATTGTCGATTGAAACGACTTCTTCCATCGGGTTGGCAAGGTATACGCATTTTGCGGATTTTCCATTCAGAAGGTTGGGTACAAATGCTATATTGTCTGGTGTTATGTCTCTTGTCTCGAACATCTTTGGTTCCAGACTGTGAACGATTTAATACTGGTTCCCATGGGTAAGGCGTAGGTTATTAGGTATATGGATTTATTGGTGATTAAACCATGTTGGTAGAAGGAACATCTTTCTACAAACCATTGGATCCAACCTCGGTAGCTTGACCAGTAGAGCGATACCGAGAGCGTTGGTGACTATTGAGGTGGTGACATACACACTCAATTTACTTCGGCAAAATTTCCAACAGCCGATCAACTCGGCAGTCACTTTTGCTGATATTTCTGTAAAATTTGCGTTTGTTAGCTGATTTTCGGCAAAGTTTTCATTTGTTAGCTGAATCTCGGTAATTTATTCGACGAGTCAATGCTTCGGTGGTATTCCAGACTGTTATGTTTTCGATATCGAAATCATTTATAGGTAACACAATTTCAGATGGACTCAAACCCCTTTCGTTAAGTATTCCTATTTTTGCTAACATAATTTTCTCTCTCTCTCTCTTATCTGAGATAGTTTTTCATGTAAAACTTCAAGATTTAGATATATGTTCAGAGAATATAATTGATAAGATTGAAATGGTGTATGTAATAATTATAGTCAATTTGAATTCGTCTATATTCTGATGGTAGATAAACAATGGTTAGTTGTCCGTCTTTTGTACCGTAGTCGTCTGCGTGCTGCTAACCATTTGGGCACCCGATTGAAACACTCTGGATGGGGAGAGTGAGAATGCCAAATCCCCTTTGCTAACAGTTTGTGAATAGAGGGCGGGCTCTTCTTCCCGCCCATTGAGGCACCTCGGGTTAGATAGTTTGCCGTTACAACCAATTGTTCAATTTTGTTGTTGGAAGGAGATTCTTTATGTCCCTGTGGATGCGTAGAAGTGATGTTGCATACCGATCCACCCAACCCCTTTTTGGCTCTTCATACAATGGTATGAGGATAATCAGTGGTTATTAAAGCTTGATCAAGTCTAACAGAGAGAAGAGCCCATTGCTGTCGGACTTAGTTTCCGTGCTACAATGGGTCGTAGTACATATCATAGATCACACATACTGTGGAAAGAAACCACTTTTCACTTGTTATAATACAGCTCGGCTCTTGAAACCGATAATGTGAAATTTTCACTTTCACTTTTTAAGAGTTTTACAGCACTGAAAAGATGGCTTTTACGGGATCCCACGGTTAGATGTCACGTCGCTTTCTTCCCACACTAGACGGGTGTGAACTTGCACTCGTTTCGCAATTCTTTGGCGTGTTCTACCTATTCTGACCTCAGGCGGTCCTGAACTAACAAAATAGTTTATATAATCCTGCACGCTATATCTCTCCTCTTTTTATCATTATAACTTCTAGCTAACGGAATCAACTACGGGCCAGATTTACTTTACAGATATCTTATCCTATCAACTAAAAATTCTCAAGGCCAAGTTTTTTTCCTCGTGTTTCCCCCTCGCCTGCTTTCTCGCGATTTCGTAACCGGCTCGCGATTTATCACTATACTTCTGGTGGTGGCAAGACAAAAGGAATCGCACAAAGTTCTCCAAGTGTTTTCGCAATGGGTCGAAAAATCACTCGTGGTAACATCCACGCCAGTGGCATCAGCTCCTGAAGCCATACCGAAACCGAGCAGCTTTAAGCAGCTGCGCCATGAGGACGCCAATCCAGCGTATTGTAACGATCGACTAACGTTTGCGTTTAAAAATATGGACAAAAATTGCCGATTTTTCATGGGTTTACCTTCACCCGCACTGACGAAACTATCCATGCAATTATAGTAACCCACGAGTCAGCAGACAAAATTTGACAGCTCTATCAGTCGAACTATAACCGTGATGGCAAAAACAGTGAAGCAACTCCGTTCAGAAGTGTGCGCGTTCAAAGAACGGCATCCCACTGCGTCCAAAACGGACATCGTGTGGCACTTTCTGGCGTTCCGGCATCTACAACATCTTGGCACTATTAGACAACAATCAGAGCACCGAAAGAAAGCCCGGATCCGGATGGCCGACGACCCTGAGCGACAAGAAGCTCCAAAGGATGCTGAAGAGGAAGACCGAGAGAAAAGTGGCTACATCGCTGCGTGCGCTTGGTCGGGAGGTCGGTTCAACCGGCCAAACAGTGAAAAAGTACCTGGCGAACATGAACAAACATGTCAGAAAGCGAAAGTCACGTCCCCTGGTTTCGGAGCTGCAGGCAATGGCAGCGGCTGACCCTGCCCTTCGGTTCAGAAAGGGGTATGGGCGCGTTCTGTCGAGTCGGTCGCGGCAGATTTCATGTGTGAATCGGCTGCCCCATCAACGTTCAAAAGTGCCTGAACCAAATGGACAGCTTGTAATGATCACTTGAAGATGCGATGGGGGATCATTACCCTGTTATCCCCAAATGAAGCACGTTGTAAAACGTTTCTTGTATTCTATAACCAAACATGATGGAATTGAGTAAACGAGCGAAAACTCAACGGGAATGATCTCTCATATGCATCCGTCGAACCATTCTGAACGGCCGTTGTGAGAATATCACCATGAAAATCTCACATGCGCATAGCGTGTTACCAATCACTAATCCCTTTTCCTTTCTATTCTCTTCCCTATCCTATGACCACGAGCAATATCATATCGTCATCCTAAAGTCAACTCTTCAAATGCAGTAACATCGAGACAACACAGAGCAATCAAGAACGGTAGAAACCCTAACCAATTTAACTTTCAGACAAATTTTCTAACACAAGGTAAGCAATCAAATGACCATTACAAAATATACTGAATATCATCATATCGACATAATATATAACGGGAAAAGGGAGGGACCATCAGGGCACCCAAGTGAAACGATTTGGATAGGGAGCATGGGACTGCCTCCTCCCTATTGTTAACATTTCGTGGAACGAGGGCGGGCTCTTCGACCCCATCTATTGGGTTTATTCTGTCAATCGAGGGCTCGACTCTAATGCTGTATGTGTGAACTTGCTTTTGGAAGGAGATTCTCTTCCCTTTATTCGCGGGTTTCGCGTAAGTGTCTCTGCTTACGGGCCCGCCCAAACGTTTTTGGCCCTTCATACAGGAGCTTGAAGATCACAAACAACAGTAGAATCCTGATCAAATCGTTTTTCAGATTATTCCACTGCTATGGAAAGTTACCTTGCTACAATAGATGGTAGTATCTCATCATCATCATCATCATCATCATGCAGGCAATGGCAGCGGCTGAATAAGATGGTCAACTCGATTTTTTCGGCAAATCGCGACGTGGCGGTGGTGATGGACGACAAGACCTATCTCACCTTGGATGTAACGACTGGCAGGGTACTTCGTATTTTATTCTCCCCCGAAAGTGAGCTCCGAGGTGAAGTTCATCTCACACAACAAGTTCCCCCAGAAGGGGCTAATGTGGCTGACAATCAGCGAGAAGGGGATGTCAAAGCCTCTCTTCTTTCGCTCCGGAAGTTGCGTCGTTCATCAAGAAATACCATAAGGGCGAAGACGCGGTGTTCTTCTGGCCGGATCTGGCGTCGGCCCACTACTCGAAGCGATCGTTGAAGGAGATGGAGCGGCAGAATATCGATGTGGTACCCAACTCGGTGAACCCACCCAACGTCCCTCAGCTGCGTCCCATCGAGACTTTCTGGGTCAACCTGAAGCGTAAGATCTACTCCAACAATTTTGTCACGAAAACTGAGTAGGAATTGATAAATAAAACGAAGAAAGAATTCAAAAACATGCCTACAGGCATGTTTTCGTCCGCCATGGCGAATGTTGTGGTTAACTGCCAGTAGGCCGCTCGCAAGGGCGTAGATTTTTTTTGCAAGTAAGCTTAAATAATTACCTTCCATTAGAAATTTATCAAAAGCAATGATCTGTCTTATCTCTTTTTTTATCACCATCCGAAAAAAAAAGTCCATTTCTTTAATGCAAACTTTAATGATTTTACCGACAAGATCTGCGCGCTCCGAGATTGTGCGAGGCCTTTTTGGAAATTGAAAAAAAAGTTAAAAACTAAACCAAGACCCGTTCCACCGTTGATCCCACAATATTCTAAGGATCGCTTGATACCTCTGCTGCTGAGATAGGTCAACACTTGGTCAGCTCCAACAATCTTGGACAAAACATCGTCAGTCCGCACGAAACTGCCGTTAGCTAGCTGGCGAACAACATCCATCTAAGTCCCGACGATTTCGCGGCGGACGAACTGTTTATAGGTCAAGTCCCCAAAAACAGGTTTCGCCAACACTCTGAACTTGGAGCTCAAACAATCAACGTTGATCTTTAACAAATTCCTGAGACTTAGCTATTTCTCTCGTGTTGGAAGTCAGCTAAAATCATCCTCGTCCGAAAACCTGGGAAAGATCCTTCCTCTCTCAAGAGCTATCCCAAGACAAACCAGTCTTCGCTCAGGATTATCAAAGTAGTTTGAAAAAGCGATCTACTGTTGGCTTCTTACATCTGCCGAAGAGCTTAACATCCTGCTCGGTGAAAATTTGGCTTCCGAATTCGTCATGGTGAAGTTAATTGCATGATGTATTGTCCAGAGCACAAGTGATCCCCGCCGATGAACCGCAGGAAAGTATACTAGGTCCACTTCTATTAAACACCGCGGACCCCTGCTCCCAGGAAATGGATCTCTGTCGTCGTTGTTCACCGATGATACCGCAGTCGTCCTCAATGGTACGGTGACAAGAACGTTTACCGCCAAACTGCAACGAAGCCTGAATATCCTGTCAGAATACTTCAGTGAATGGAAGATGTGTATCAACGCAGCGAGAACCCAGGTGATCCTCTTCCTACACTCCAATTCTCCCAAACTTGCTCCGCCTGATGATTGTAAAATAAGCCTGAACAACACAACGGTGGAATGGAAGTGGAATTCAGCTGTCTATCTTGGCGTTTTCCTTGACAGCAAGCTGATTTTAAAGCAGCAAATTGTCACAAAGTGTCACAAAGTGTAACGTTTTGTTAAAGCTCCTGTACCCATTGATCAACAGAAGGTCTACATTACCCCTGAAAATCAAGCTTGCTGTCTACAAACAAATCATACTCTCTGTCATCGAAAACGGCATGCCAGTCTAGGAGAGTTCGGCAAAACCACATCACCTGAAGCTTCAGCGTGTTCAGAATAAGTTCCTCAGGATGATCCTTAACACCCTTCCGAGAACAATGACAACTGAGTTCCACCGCCTGGCCGAGATAAAACACTTGAGGATCGCCATAGTAAGTCTCTCAATCGATACAGGGAACGTTACCAATCATCGGTCATTCGAGCCTTTTAAAATTGTAGTCTTAATAGTAATGTAGGTTATCAAATTAATTAATTAAATCTAAACATGAAAATGCAAACTTATAAGAACACGTATAAGAATCCTAGAGGGTTTGAGCTGTTTAGTGGAATATTTCTTTATCTTAACCTATTTGAACTACAGCGGAACGTAAAGCTTGCATTATTGTAGCTCAGTTTGTATGTGCATAAAACTTCTTATACGTAGCTAGAAATTAGAAGAAAATTTAGTATTCTCCATTTATTTCCAACTACCTTTGCTTATCTTCGACAGATACGCGTATTTCGTCTACAATGTGCAGACTTCTTCAGTGTCTCGTACTAATAACTCGACTTAGCCTGAAGACAAGCAAAGGTAGTTGGAATTAAATGGAGAATACTAATTTTTCTTCTAATTTCTAGTTACGTATAAGAAGTTTTATACACATACAAAAATAAACTAAAACAACACAAAGCTGAAGAGTCCTTACGGCTATCCACTTGTGAGTTCAAAAATAGGTTAAGATAAAGAAATATTAATAAATAAAGACCCAATTTTACTACTACTACTTACCTCGTGATGGATTTGTAATTTGACTTGCAATAAAGTAGAAAGTTTACCTCAACAGAAACTTATACTTCATCTTCTTTAACATCTATGTTGATTCTATCAAGCTCGGTGAAAATGGTTCACGAGAACGAATTGACTGGTACAAGAAGAAGATGCGCGCAACGGACAAGTGGAAAGTGACCCTCCGCAGATTGCAAGGCTATGCAGCTATGAACCGTGTGAATTGAAGTCAAAGTGTACAGTAGAGGACACCCCGGCCTTGGTCTGACTAGTAACCAGTAAACCTTGTTGAAGACATCAGTTCGCTATCTCGACAAACAAACAATATAGTTTTGTCATCCCCCTACTCGGTAAATTAATCACAAATAATAAGAAAGCCTAAAAGAAAGAACATTAATTTTACTCAAACTTCTCAGAAAATATCCTAAAGCTACAACAAACCGTTGCAACGATATTTCAGTTTGAAACCTAGGGTATGGGGCAGGTTTTAAGCAGTTTATTCAGCACCTGGGACATTTGATGAAGCTGTATGTAGTATATAATTAGAACTGCCAATGTTTAGACGTTAATCCCTCTGCTTACTTCTGATCCATCGGAACATACCTTCAGAAACGAGCATAAGACTCAGAAAATGTCATAGCCATGGAATAAAGTTCCCAAATGCAGGGACTTATTCAAGCAGCTTACCGATCAAGAAAACGTTTTCTTCAGCTCCGCCATTTGTACAGAAACTAACAATATTGTATGAGTGCGATTCCGTGCATGTGTGCGAAGGCGAAATGAAAAAGGCCAGTTCACGATTTGCTGCAAACGTCAATTTCCTCAATTCGCTCCTTCATTTTACTCATCCGCCCTCGAAAACAATCAACCAAAACATGTCGATTGCTATGATTACAAACTCGTCTACGAGCAGGTTATATGACAGACGAGCAAACTTCACCACCTCGTAGGAAACTGATGGTTTTCTAGATTATGTGTTTTAAATATTCAAAATAACAGTAAACAATCTTGATTTATTCATCGAATCATTAGACCGATAAATAGAGCTTACGCTCGTAACATTGAAAGTGAAATTAAACATATTTTCTAACAACTGATTAAAACAGTCACCCCTAATTAAGCCATTCGCCTTCACCTTAATTCCGCAGCATAGATGTTTAGCATTTCCTTGTTAAGTTACAATATTTTCCACATTAGCGCTTTTGGCACAATGACTCGACGCACAATTTTAGCAGGAAGTTCAGGAACAAATGAAACAAACATCGTATTCAATCAACTCATAAACTGACTAGCACTTTGCTTTTTTCTTTATTAATTTGAAGTTTCAGTTAAAATTATTCGTGTTTCACCTAATGCTACAGTAACTATCCCATCTAATCTTCTTTTATCGTTTCTATCCATAGTTAATCGACTTTGACTTTTCGTCATCACGCTTTCATCTTTTCGATTATTGTTGCATTGCGAAATAACTGTTTAAGATTTGTTATTACTGCGGTTTAAGTTATCGATTATTTTTATCTGTTTCTATAAAAATAAATACTTTTATTTGTTATTCTGCTTTCGTTCTACCAACCGCTAGTACAGGTATTGTTTTATTGGAACAGTTTGCATCAGATCAAAAGAACGAACGAGTGTGATGAGATAAAAACTACCTTTGCTTCGCATGTAAACATTTCAACAGTTTTGTTTACTGTTTTCTTGCTTTATTTTTTATCTATAGTTTAATTTTCTTTGCCGTTATTGTTCGGGGGGGAAATGGCATAAAGAGGAGTTTTTTCTACCGGTAATATTTATAGGAAGAGATGTGTCCGAAAAAAAAATGAAACCGAATCAACGAAGAAGAGTAAATTGGCAAGAGGTAGTAGCAGATCGCGACAATCGAACTTATCGAACCTATCGTACTTCTAGAGTTTGTTTGTATCTATGTATTATATACCTGACACAGTATAAATTATCTAAATCAATCTTTAGTGCAGTCGTTGTATTCATTTTAAATGAAGCGAACAAAAGAGTTCATTTTCCGAAACAAAAAAATTCAGTGAAAGATAAATCGCTTTCAGGATGGATTCTTCAATTTGCAAGTCCGTTGCAAGTCGGTCCGAAAAATACGTTGGGTTAAAGCTTTGCAAAGTATCTGAAAAATTGACGAGTTGCCAACGCTGGTTGGCAGATCTACTCAGCCTTCTTCGCCACGGCGCTAGGTTTGTTTGAAGGCAAAACTGCCAGCAGAACAGGCTTCAAGGCAACGTTACCAAACACGAAGAGTATTAATCCACTGAAGCGAGCGACACTATAGATGTGCCACCACTTGGCGAAACTGAGGAATACGAACGGAACCAAGCACCAACCGGCGAAGACAATCGTGTAGAATTTGAGCAATACGAAAACGGCCAACTTCACCAGGGGTTGTTGCATTAAGACTTGCAAGCGTTCGTTCTTCTGGAAGATTGGTTCGACCTGAAATGAGTTGGAATGTTACACTTGAAAGGCTTGCATTGAATGTCTCCATTAGAATTACCTCCTTCTCCATCCTGATCACCATGAACTCCATGAAGAAGGTTATGTAGTACCCGCTGTGGAAACCATGCCAGATGGCCAGGAACAGCAGGGCACCCAGGTGGCTGAGAACACGGTTGTTCAAGAACTTCAGACGCTTGTAAACGTAAACCGCGACCCAGTGGTTCGTTTGGACGTTGAACGATTCGACGTAGTGGCCGAATTTGCTGGTGTTTTCGAATACGCCCACCTTGATGTTGGTGCATCCCGACAGCTCATCCGAGTCGTACTCCCGGTCGCCCGGCTTGGCATCGATGTAGGTTAGTCCTGTGGAAAGGGAAGGGTTGTGGAATTTGGTTAGATTTGATTTACTGTGAAAGCGCTGGTATTGTTTCACGCTTACGCTTTAGGCAGCACTTTTGATGTTAGGAATCAGTGAGCGAAACACGGTAGAGCTCAGTTTTTAGAGACACCCTGATTTGAAGCAGAAAAATAGCTCAGAACTTCTATTGTTGTTCTGTCTCCCGAGTGACAACCGACTGGGCTTTAGAGCAAATATTCAGCAGCCCCTTTTTACGGTAAGTTTCTCAAATATGATTTGTAAAGTTGTGAACCTTGATTTTCCTTGTGACTTTATGGCAAAGGACTAATAACGCTTTGACAATCATTGTTTGCATGGGATTGGCCACTACCATAAGTAGGGACTCCATGTTACCAACAATCAATATGTAACTAGCGATTTGAAATTGGTTCACTGTTGTAGAACCCCTTGGTCCGAATTACACCTTGAAGCCAGCACCTTGTTACACATATTTGCGCCTTTGTTTTGATTTGCTGTGTTATTTTGACAGAGTATTTGAGAGTGTGTTCATGTGAGTTCATTATAAAGGGTGCATTATTGAGCTTGGGACCATAGACTAACTCTAAGCATCAGTAGGTCCCATACAAAAACGATTTTTTTCTTGGCTCAGTCAGTACTAGAACATCGTCCCAAGCTCGGTCCCAAGCTCACAATGCACCCTTATAATGAACTCACATGCTACACTCTCAAACACTCTGTCAAATATAACATCAGCATCAAACAAAGGCGCAAATAAGTATAACAAGGTGCTGGCTTCAAGGTGTAATTGGACCAAGGATCTACAACAGTGAACCAATTTCAAATCGCTAGTTGCATATTGATTGTTGTTGGGACCGAGCTTGGGACGATGTTCTAGTACTGACTGAGCCAAGAAAAAAATCGTTTTTGTATGGGACCTACTGGTCTTAGAGTTAGTCTATGATGTTACCCTCAGAAAGGACCTATACGATACGTATCCGCGAACCCATTGTGTCTCCAAGTGGCCCATGCGCTTTCGGTTTTTCAAGGATTTCTACTTTAAATGATACCTATGATATATATAAAAAAAAATCCACAAAGTTTCTTATCGTATCTACAATACTGTTTAAATCCTTGTACGTATTAAATCCGAACTTTTGAAATACATTTTATTTTAAATATAAAAAAAAACTAAATGTCTGTAAAAGTCTGCAACATAAATAAAATGTCTGCTAAATGTCTGCATTGTTGGAAAAGTCTGCAACAAAAATGAAAAGTCTGCAAATTTACAGACATGTCTGTAAATATGGCATCCCTGAACAGAAGAGGTGCTTTTGCGCACCACACTCTACCACCTTGTGTTGAATAGCTGGCGTATAGATAGGGATGCACACGCTCCTCGCGTATGCACTAGTGGTGGCACTATTGTTTGCTACTCCAATAAGAGATCGGACGGTAAGAATTGGATTCAGACGCTCGTTTCCCAGGCTTTTGAATAGCTATTACTTTAACCTGTCTCCATGCGGGTAGAACTATGTTCAATTCCATGAGAATTTTATACAGGCTAAGTAATCGCTAAGTGTAGCGATATCGGGGAGATTTTTGAAGAGGTTGAATTTGATCATATCACTTCCCGGAGCAGAGTTGTTCGGTAAAAGAAGTGCCATTGAAAATTCCAACATTGTGAATGATCCGTCCAGAAACCCGTTATTTCGGGTGGTATCCCGTAAGTTCGGTTGTGCTGGGACATAAAATGAATGGATGAACCTTTTTTTTAGCAAAGTTGAATATCCACCGTATGGAGTATTCTTCACTCTCATTGAAGGATGAGCAGTTTCACATGTAACGAGCCTTTCTCCAAAGCGTTGTCATTTCTCTAGATAGTCCCTCTACAAACGAATGCCAGTAGGTCCCGAACAAATACGATTTTTCTCATGGCTCAGTCAGTACTAGCACATCGGTCCCAAGCTCGGTCCCAAGCTTAATAATGCGCCCCTAATAATGAACTCACACGAACACACTCTCAAATATTCTGTCAAAATAACACAGCAAATCAAAACAAAGGAACAATTATGTATAAAATGGTGCTGGCTTCTAGGTGTACTTCGGACACTTCGGACCAAGGGGTTCTAACCAGGGATGCCATATTCACAGACATGTCTGTAAATTTGCAGACTTTTCATTTTTGTTGCAGACTTTTTTAACGATGCAGACATCTAGCAGACATTTTATTTATGTTGCAAACTTCAAATAAAGGTATTCTCTGAAGTTCGGATTTAAATCGTACGAGGATCTGAACAGTATGCTAGATACGGTAAGAAGCTTTGTTGAAATATTTTAAAATATCGTAAGTATCATTTAAAGTAGAAATCATTGAAGAAACGAAAGCGGTGGGCCACTTGGCGTCACAATGGGCCCGGAGATAAGTATCGTAAAGGCCCTTTCCGAGGGTAACATAGAGTCCCTACTTATGGTAGTGTTCAAAAGGGGTTGCTGAGTATTTTAACCAAGCAACAATCAACTCTATCTATAAACTAAACTATACATGCAACGTTTCATAAAAGAGCTTTGTTATCGTGGAGAAGTTCGGCTGCAGTATTGTGCGACAGATAAAATGCAAGCCGACATACTGACTAAACCATTGGGTCCCGTGAAGCACCGGGAGTTCTGTGAGCTGCTTGGACTCTGCGAGGACCTATCAAGTGAAGAGAGTTCACATTGAGGGGGAGTGTGGGAAGGTACAATGCTCACCTCTTATATGTACATTCTTTGTGCCTTCGCCAACCTTGTTATATGCACCTTCCGTGCGCATGCACCTTGTTTCTGGTGTGTGCTCTATCAAAGAGAAAAGCTCACATGTAAAACTTCGCTACGACGTGCAAGACGTGTATTCAATTCGCCTAAATAAAGTTACTATGAAATCGTTGTTCTCGCGTGTTATTTCCTCCACTATTTCCGAAGATCCTTCGCCGGTATTCTGCTGTGTGATATCGTACTTCGCCGACAGTTATTAGTACGAGACACTGAAGAAGTCTGCACATTGTAGACGAAATACGCGTATCTGTCAAGATAAGCAAAGGCAGTTGGGATTAAATGGAAAATACTAATTTTTCTTCTCCATTCTACTTATGAAATTCTTAAGTTTATTTGCCAGGGTGATGGATTACTGAAAATTCCGTATTGTTGGAAAAAAAAATAGTGAAAAACGTTATTTTTTACGGTTCTTCCAACCAGCTTCCAACTGGAACTGCTTGCAGCCAAATGATAGTATTTTAAACTAAATTTAGGTTGACAATAACGACAAAATTTGTAAATTCACTTTACTTGAAAAGTAATATCAAGTATTCTATCCGTAATTATTTATGCCTTGCTACCAAAACTGTATTTTCGGTAATCTTACGTTAGCGTGTGTACCAGTTGAGCAATCGTCAAAAAGAGAGGTTTTATTTTTTAGCGTGTTTCCTGTTTTTTTTGTTATGACTTTTGGCAACTAATTGCACGTAAACATTGCAAATTGTTTATGGAAGGCGATTTTAAATATTTGGATTAAAAATTTAACTTCTGTAAAATTTTCAATAATTTATTATCATCACTCATGTGTGTGTGAACATCCTGTAAGTTTACCGAGTTTGATTCTGCGTGACCAAGGCAAGAATCGAGATAAAATTAGCGTATTAGGTGTAGCTCTTTTTTTTAATACTTCGATGTAGCTCATCAAAGTTTTCAACAAAATCAATATTGTACCAGATAGGCATTTCAGCTAGTAATTAATTGCAAGTTTAACAAATCGAAATGGCTTGCTCCTTCTGCCATAAAAATGCTCCCCAATTAAATAAGGTAGTTAACGATGAATTCGTGATTTGATACATTTTCAACATTATAAATTTTACATTTCAGCGCTCAGTATGTGAATGTTGTTTAGTGCACTTGGGAAGCTGCGATTTAAATACAAAAGAGCAAAGTTGCTTGAAATTAAATTCCATACAAACTTTTATTTCGTTCAAATGCTAGCAACAGCGCCGCCCTAGCGGAAAAGTCTGAAACTGCGAAACTATCGCCACAACATGGACAACTTTGTAAAAGACACCATGATTCGGAAACGTAACCCTTATAATACGTTCGCACTACTGCTGATATTATGTGATATAAAGTATCTTGATATCAGCAACTATACATCAAGTTTTCACTGGAAATGATGTACATATCATTTTATATCAAGATCATTTGATGTTAATCACGTAATATAAGCTGTAGTGTGAACGTACTATTAGGAATTTTTAATTTCGCCGTGATAATAGCTTTTTCGATCACTGTGCAACGTAAGTACTCGTCTAATTCTTATCGCGCTATAGATTGTTCAGGATCTATTTCGGGAATTTTGATACCCACGTTGCCAAGTATTCTTTCTAATTATGTTCATAGCCATTCAAGACCCCACGGGAACCTGTTAGAGAATGGCCGTTCCAGGAACAAGTCGGCATATAACACATCGCCTAACTACCAGATGGCGCCACTAATAAAATATCCATAGAATTTTTCGAAAGTACCAACCTTCAAAAGTCTACTGTCAAAATTTATCGAGTTACAGTGGTTTAAGTGACGCTACTTTTGTGAATCTTAAAAACGATGGATTCAAAGCAATTTCGTGTGTTGATATATTATTGCTTTTTGATGGGAAAAAACACCGTTCAAGCCCAAGCTTGGCTTGAAAAATGTTATCCGGACTCTGCCCCATCGAAAACGACCATCAAACGATGGTTTGCCAAACGTGGTCGTACGGACACCGATGATGCTGAACGCCCTGGTCGGCCAAATGAGGCAGTTATTCCGGAAAATATTGAAAAAACCCTGAAAATCATCATTAACAATCGCAAAGTGAAGTTGCAAGAGATAGCTGACACTCTGAAGGTATCAAAAGGTAGTCTTTACACCGTCATACACGAACATTTGGGTATGAAAAAGCTGTTTTCCAAATGGGTGCCGCATTTGCTCACACCAGAGGAAAAACAACAAGTCGATGATTCAAAGAGCTGTTTGGAGAGTTTGGAGATGTTCATGCGAAATAAGAAGGAGTTTTTGCGTCGATACATCACAATGGATGAAACATAAATTCACCCCTAAACTCCAGAATCAAATCGGTAGTCTGCTGAGTAGCGTGCAGACGGAGAAAGCCATCCAAAACGTCCAAAGACTCAAAAATCGGCTGGGAAGGTAATGGCCTCTGTATTTTGGGATGCGCATGGAATTTTATTTATTGACTACTTGAACCTTGGAAAACAATCAACAGCGACTATTATATCGGTTTGTTGGATCGTTTGAAGGCCGAATTCGCTCAGAAAAGGCCCCATTTGAAGAAGAAAAAGGTGCTCTTTCACCAGAACAATTTACCGTGTCACAAGTCAATAAAAGCAGCCGCAAAAATGGTCGAATTGGGTATCGAAATGCTACCGCACCCACCGTATTCTCCAGATCTGGCCCCCAGCAACTACTGGCTCTTCGCACAACTCAAAAAGACGCTCCGTGGAAAGAGACTTGTCTCAGATGAGGAAGTGATTGCTGAAACTGAAGCATATTTTGAAGGTCTCGATAAATCGTTCTACACCGGTGGTATCGAAAAGCAAGCTAGAGAAACGTTGGAATGATTGTATCACTCTAAAAGGAAATTATATTGATGAATAAAAATGAATTTTGGCAAAAAATTGTTGCTTTCCTGCTTAGGCCCGGGACTTATTGACCGATGTGTTAACTCACAATGGAATAGGAATAGCAAGTAGGAATTATTCCAAAGATTGTGTCATCCATTCCGGGAAAGGCAATTGAAATTCCCAATTAGTCATTCCTGATCATATCTATTGCCAGAATTACAATCATTTGAATTTGGTGCGTAATAATGTGCATAATAATAACATTTTTTATTATTAACATGACACTGTTAAAAGAAACACGCTCAAAACCTTCTCTCTTTCATTTGTATTAGCATCCTTTTTTTCCTCACGAAAAAGTTACTAATTTTTTGTAAAAAGGGGATCAACTAAATTTTTGAGTTAATCCACTTTTTACGAAAATTGAATAACGTTTCCGTGAGAAAAAGAGGAACACTAATACAAATGAAAGAAAGGGTGTTTTGAGTGTGAAGAAGTTTGTAGTAGGCACAGAGATTAACACCTATTATGCTGAAAAGAATTTGTCTTGCATATCGTTCTCAGAGATAATTAGTGAGTGATTGATTTTTCTGCTCTCTTCATATCACAATCTCCAGCAGTCTTGTATGATTTCGTCACAAACGGTCAAATGAGATCAACCCGTTTGTGAGTGACACAGTATTTGACCATCATTCGTGAGTTCTAATGATCATGAGAAGATGATGGGCATACACTGAACCCAAACATCATCCCAAAATCGTCTGAAATGTAAATCGATTGCGCCCTTTAACAAAAGGTATTCGGAAATCGGATGATTGTCTTATGGTTGGATTCGTATGACGATAATCCATGTTTCGTATGACAATGAACCAAATTTTAAATGGTGTTTGTTTCAAAACTGTGTAGATCATTAGCGATTTAGGTATGATTTGAAAAAAGTCAATATCATATCTCGATTCACATTTCGCTTCCTTAACCGTTCAGCAAGAAATGCAACGAGGGTTCAAAAATTGAAAGAGGTGGGAAATATTTCTCCATATATATCTAAAGAAAGCGATCGGGTTCCATTCTTTATTCGTGATAGCGATTGATAGGTTGATGAATGAGATATTTTTTATCCACATTTCAAATTATTATCGTTATGGGGCTCTTCCAATCCCATACGAATTCCAATTTGAGATGATGATTTTTCATACAGCATGCATCCGAATTTGAACGGAAGGTCAATTCGCTTCGCGTATTATTAATTGTTCAAGATTCGAAAGATAATCATCTGGTTTCATTGCGAAAATGCGATTCCAATGTTTCGATATGAACCAACGATTCATTCGATAAAACGAGAATGTTTGGGTTCAGTGTAGCCTTATAACCGTCATGAAAATGCACAGCACTGAATGTTACGGGAATGTTACTTCGGAATATCAGGTTCGAGAATCAAAACATTGTTCGTGATAGGCAATTTCTTGATACTTGCCGGAATGCAACATTCATTAAAACTTTCCAACGCCAAATTATGAATTGTACGCTAAATATATTCATCTCTTCTTTGTAACAATTTGAATACCCGAGTAAATGGCAGTCGTAAAAACCTCTAGTTGATGAAAGCAAAAATCTCTAAAATAAATCAATCAAGAAATGATCGAGTTATCAGCGTCCGGTGATTCAATTTTTCGTAACTTGCAAAGTAATGTTAGACAAATTAGAATCAAACAAACTCTCTCCAAATTGAATTGGTCGGATAACAAAATTGAATTGGTGAATAACGAAAATAAAGGTGATGTCATATAGATTTGTTTTGCAGGCCAAATTTGGACCAAGGCTAACTAGACCGAGAGGGACGGATTTGAAATGGTCCTCATTTGAATTAAAACCTTCTCGGTCTAGTTAGCCTCGGTCTAAATTTAGCCTGCAAAACCAAATTATAAGACTTCACCTTTTATTTTCGTTATTTTCAATAATTTAAAATTGTTAACGGATAATGCTTGATTGAATTGATATGTGGGAAAATTTACAATCGATTGATGTAAAGATCTTGAAAATCTATCGAGCATTTATTAAATTATAAGCGTTTTAATTTAATTTTCAATTGACACCCTAACCTTGCCGTAAGACGTAGGTAGTCTACGTCAAGTAGTTAGCATAGATACTGACGATAAGCCACTGAATTATCTCGCAAGTACGCACATTTCGCTGCCTAATCTTTAAACTTCAACGATAACTCACCGAACAGCACAGCAGCACCCTCAGCCAGCAGCCAAATCGAGATGTACTTGTAGAGCGCCACTCGTCCCCACATACCCATATAGACATGCTTCATGAAGAACGATTCCTGCTCATACTCCGGCGTCAGCAGGTACGAATCTGATACAATCTGCGATCCGACCTGGTTAACGACCAAATAGAACGTTCCTTGTAGGAACTTTTTGGCAGCGTACGACGGTGCTCCGGTCGTATGCGCTTCATATTGACCGCTGACGAAACGCTTGAAACGAAGCAGTGAGAATTGAGGCCCTACAAGCACCGAAGCCGGAAAGTAGGTGAAGGCAGTCAGCTCCAGCAAAGAGGGTATTTCGATGCACTTATCATCTCGCTTGTTCTGACGCTCCTTTTCGCGACTATCGGAAATGTCGAACGCTAAGCCGATTAGTCGTAGCACCAGTACACAGTGGGGCATAGTCCATTTGATGTCGTATGTGTCCGACGTAGTGAAGTAGTAGCCTGCAAGCAAAACGAATTAGGTCAGTCAATGTAAACAATTTCTTTCGCGTTCGAGATGAAATGTGATGAACAACGACAACAACAACAACAACAACAACAACTGCACTTACCGATGAGTAAATAACCGAGATGATAGCAGAAACTCAGCGGCAGCAGAAGGCTACTGGTGGCGAAGAATGTGTTGATCAGATAGCTGGCGGCCACCGCCAGGGCACTGTGGTACAGATCGAAGCCATAGTTGAACAGAACGATGACGATACCGGTAAAAGCGATGTAGAGGTTCTTCACCGTTGCGGAAGCTTTAAGGTTTCTATAGACTGCGCCCAGGGGATATGCTGTAAGAGAAGGAACGAATTAAAAAGCATGTCAGCGGCAGGTTTATGGGTTGTCATGTGAGGAGAATATATAGATACGGTAGATAGATATCTACTCATGTAGCGAATGAATGAATGCGGTGGCTAAAAATAAGAAAATAAAATCAATACAACCACCGGCTGTTTTATCCAACGCCATTCCAATATCAGGAAGTGTGGAATAGTCGGTTTGAAAACAGTGTGGACAGATTAGTTAGGTTTTGTTTTCTTTTACAACCTCATGGCCGTGGTTCGTTTCTAATCCCCATCCAGACTACAAGCTATATTACGTGATATACATACATATTATTTGCAGATAACAAGACAGATTATATCAAGTAATATAGATTGTAGTGTGAACGAGTTATAAGGCGTTCATAATTGAGAATATCCTGTTGGTGGATGCATAACTGTCAAATGTTAAAAATATAGGATTCTAAAATATGCCGGCCATGTCGATTTGTACCACTTGAGAAATGGACGCGTATTGTTGCACAATGCAAAAAAAATGCGTCATTTTTAAGGAGAAGCTTGATAACTACTAAGTCCAAGACATATCTGTCATATACCGGATCCGATTTATAGCCGATAAGAAAAATTGGTTTGTAAAGAAGGCTCTCAAGCGATGATTTATGACTCCACGAATGTGGAGTCAACGACAATATTGCTTTTATCAAGTAAACACTCTTTTGAAACATTTGCCATAATACACATGTATCGCGATGGATATTATACATATGCTAAAATAAAGTGAGCTTTAGATCACTTTTTATTGGATTAAATGTTCGTTACATTCTGCTGTAAACATATCTAATGACATATCATGGTCATTTACGACACCTTAGTTTGTACTAATCCAATTTAACTACTTAAGGCAGCGGTTCTCAATCTTGTTTCGGTTGTGGCTCACTCATTGAAATTTCATAAGCACGTCACACAGAAATCTTATCGAATCTTTTTCAAATTATATAACAATGGAATTAATTGATTAATTGATGATTAATTGATCGTCAATCAGCCTGGATGCAATTTTAAATTGCTCGCGACCACGCACGTTTTGTTTTATTATTTTTTGCTTACATTTCGTTTTGTTTTTGAGTGCTATCTGCTATGCCCTGGGATGCATAGTTGACTTAAGCGCCAAAACGATCAAAATTCACTTTTTGTGTTTTTTACATTCTTTACCCTATAATACATAGCCTCCAAGTAAAACAAAAAATAGTTTCTTGGAAAAATTGTGAGTTAAATTGAAAAGAACGGTTTGGCGTAAGCGCCATTTGGTCGCATGAATGACGACTCTCCACATATATGTTGACCCATAGCTCTGGATAGCTGGCCGTACAAATCACGGATGGCTGTAAGCGAAGTTGAATACACCATGGAAAGCAGATAAGAGATAACATACAAGCTTGCCATCTATTGATCTCTGCAAAACACATGGCCGATGCCTTACGATCAGAGGGGTGTATGCGCGAAGGATTACAAAGCAAGACCATTCTGAAGGTGCCTGGGTTCGATTCCCGGAACGGTCCAGGAAATTTACAGGTAGGAATTGTGTGCCGGCCACACAATGAAAAGAATGCATAAAAGGCTACTTAGGCAAAGAAACCACACTATGTCTTGCAAAAAAGGTATATTTTCAATCCCCTTCCTATCTTAATTCAATGGATTAGCTACAAGTTCCAAAATGCATTACTTATTCTAATTGTATGTCCATCTATGCAGCCTTAAAATTAACTGCGAGGTTATTTCTTCAAAGCATTTAATAAACCGTTTTTGTTGGGCTTGGTGTTGGACTTATGTATTCAACATACTATATATTTCAGTTTATGTTTCTAACAGTATTAAGCACTAATACTCTCGTACACTTCACATGCTTCATTATTGTTTTCAGGCAAATTAATCCCATATTCACGTTTCTCCTCCGGCATCAAAGGCAAAAGCTTTTTGATGATAGAATACTTCCTTGATTTTCGTACCCCTGGCTTCTTTCTGGTATTTAAACTGCTCGGTCAAATTGAAAGACAGTTTTTCAACAACATTCATCTGTTTCTTTGTCAGTACTCGCAATGGCTTCATATCTTCGTTATAGTTGTACGAGTACTGAATATCGTATGTTCCTCTGGAGAAGATGGCATGTTTGATGTTTGATGATTGTCCTTAAGCTTGGTTCGAACAGATTGCCTGAATTTGAAAGAACATTCAAAGAAATCTAACGGCTCCATTTCGAAAACCATTGGCTTAATGCGATCCCTAGAATTTCTCACATAGTTGACAAAATCTGGAAAATTATGAACTTCTTTTCGAGGAACGTTTCTCATCGTGCGCTCAACCGACAACATGAAATGAATCCGCTGACATATAAGTATGCCCAGGCTCAAGGTACTGCAAATTAATTTGAGCACAAAGTAACGACGGCGTTTGAGCCAAGAGAAGAGAAAAAATGATAAAAAAAAACGCTTGTAATAAGCTCTCCGCTCTGCAATCACATCGTTCCACAAAAAGGCATAAACGGGTCCATTTAGAGAGCCTCCAAGGGGAGCAAATGTATCGTTGAATGCGACGATTCTTTTGCAAAAAAATAACTTCTTTGAATGATTCCATTCTTGGAAGCTGGACCACCTGCAGTCATAAAATGAGATATAAGTAATTCACAACGACTAATATGCATAAAAAGTTACCTTTTGAAGATCAACTGAGCAAGCCGACTTGTTGATTTTCGCATTTGACCGATCGCTATCATATTCATCTCGCCCAGCAATCGCTCTTGATACGTGCTCCTTCCAATTCAAACACAACTCGTATTGAACTTCGTTCGTTGTTGACACTTCTTGATCATTATCATCAGCTTTAGCAGAGTGATCTGTCTGCTCTTCGTGAACACGATGGGCTTGACAACGTTCGCTGTCTTCATGCCCCAGTTGGGTAAATTTTATGCTCATGTCTCTCAACACCTTACAGTAGAAACTGTAACTGCAACTTTATTGCTTTTTTCCAACTGACGCTCTTTGAAAGATTCGAACATTTTCTGGATTGATAAGTCCTATGGTAGATATCGTGCAAGCGGTGCATGTTCACGACGATAGTGCGAGCTCGTTGGCGAGTAAGCTAGGATGTCTTGTTTATCGATACTTTGTAAAGTTTTCGGTCGAGTGTATTTTCCACGTTTCTCGGACTGTGCATCATTTTCGTGTCCTTGGTCATGGTACCGGTAGACCATGTTGCTGTAGCCAAGATTTTATGAAAATTATTCGAAATTGATTGCTACGACAAAACCAGCACACAAACCTGCTTTTCATATCGTAGCCCAATGTGCTCAAAAAGAAAGCACAACATACACCTCTTCGTCTTCATGCTGGTACTCGTACGAAAATTGCCACCGGTGTTTCTGGGTAGCGCAATCCACTTGACTGCGGCGTCGTTTCACGGGTATACGTTTAGTGAAATGCAGAATGAACGCCTTTTGTTCTGTTCCTGATAATTCCCAGTACCACGAACTAATTCCGGACAGTCTATCCCGTCCAACTTTGCCGTTGCATACTGATTTGAATCCACATTCTCGAAGCATGGGTTTATGGTCGGAAAGCCTTTTCCCTTCTCTTTTAATTTTCAACAATTCCTGCTTCGTTGGCGGCCGCCGTTTGGGTGAGATTGATTCAATTGGTTCCACATCGTGTCCAATCGCATTTCGTGCATCTTCGTCTTCAACGCCGGAAATGGCCATCGGTAAATCTGGATCGGAGTTTAGATCACCTACATTGAAACAATAGATAATGCAAATCCATAATCAAAGGACAAGGAATTCTACCGTCTGCGTTTAGGATTGGCGGTAGGTGCACCTCTTGCTGCTCAATGTGCGGAAATTCCGGAACAAATGCGTCGGCCGGCACTTCGAGCTCATTTTTCTCGGGATCATTACCTACACAATCATCGACCTCCATAACCGCGTCAGGCTGGTCGCCGGTCGGTTGTTGTACTTGCAGTATCGGCTGATTATCGAGAATTTCCACCGTCAAAACAGCATCACTCTCACCGTCGGTATCTGAACTTGCATAGGACAGCAATAAGGATAGAGCACCTCTGTTGGACATTTTCAAATGAATTTTATTTTTCAATGATTGAATTTTCGGAAAAAATCTGACGTTACACCACGTTATTGTACGACATTATTCAGAACGTAGCAGCTTGGTTTTTACGCCAAGCTATGAGAATAAACGTTCAGTAATATGCCTGTTCATTCGCATAAGTGGCGTATGCGTTTTAAAGATGATAAAAATATGAAACTATTCTAATTATCTTGCTGGCCTCTTATTAGTAAAACTTCATCAAATGGACAGAACATCATTTGTCCATAATTGTTGGTATACATTCCATTTCAGCTTAAACCCGGAAAAACGCGTTTTCTCAACAATCATGCCGATGGTGGTTACGTCAGCTATGCATCCCAGGGCAGTGCCGGTGCCGTATATTAAAAATGACTCAAATTAATTGAGGAGTGTGCTTGTTGGACTCGTCTGTCGATTCCGTTATGTGGACATGTATTGGATGCACACGCAAGTTTCACGCCACCTGTGTGGGTGTGACAGTTCCCCGGGGATCACATCGGAACTAAAAAAAAAGGACAAAAAAGCTGTTGATCCGTCGTTATTTCTAGGATTTTCTTTCAATAGGACGAATCTAACAATGAGAGGCTCTCTCCTCTCTCGCTCTCTTTCATTTATTACAGCGCCATTATAAATCTTTTTATAATTCTTTAGTACAGATAGAAACACAACAGTGCTGGCTACCATACTCTACAAATAGTTGAATGACAAACGTAACGCTGAATGGAATATGAATGAAAGAGAAAGTAATCGAATGAGAGTCTCTAACCAGATTGAACTAGATTCGTCCACCAAACTGTGAAGTCGAGATTTAGACGAAAGCACGCTAAGAAACCATTGTAGACGTAGTGTATCTATCTCAATGTTGGTATGAAAACACCTCAGTCATTTGTGCTACCATGTTGGGATTCATGCCAAACTCTGGTAACCGCAATTTTGGAGTTTAACGTTCTTACACAACAACAAAAGCATCTGACTACGAACATGAAACGTGGACAATCCTCGAGGAGGACCTGAAAGCATTTGGAGTTTTCGAAGGACGTATGCTTAGAACCATCTTTGTAGGTGTATATGAAAACGGCGTATGGAAGAGAAGAATGAACCATTAGCTGGCGCTTTGTATGAGTACTGCCAATTGCGTTACGAATAACTAGAGGAAACATGGGGTAATCAACCTCGGTATGCTGACAAGGGCTGCTCTTTTCGAAGGGTGCAAGGGGCAGCATAAAACACGTTTTTTGTTCGTTTGATGATCGTTCTCGTGCTAGCGTGGGACTCTAAACGATTGCGATTTCGCGAATTACTCATCGAAAACTCGCCTAATCAATCCACTGCGGTCATTTCGAAGAGGAAGAATTCACCTATCCGCTAGAACTGGACGCTTATATTGGTAGCCTTTGTGCCACGAGAAATTTACGGAAGAAGTCATTGTTTACGTTAGTCATTTAAATCCTAATGAAATATCGTTTGATAAGCAACAAGTCTACGTTGAAGTTATAAAGTTTATCCGAAGGATGTTACAAAAAGAACGAACTGTTTCGTCTGCGGTTTTGCTTTATTGCCTAAGTGCAGCTATCGAACATCAGTAGCCGATCAACATTTTCGAAGATTCGTTTGTTGTGGTACAACAGCTCTATCTAGAAGAATAATTTTTAAGAATCCGCTTTTTGGTGAGAAGATTATTTGTAGATCATAGATAGAGTAGATCAAAGTCGTTAACTCGAACTGTTTATTTTTTACACAATCGACCTAATAAAAATTGATTTTCAAAATCAATCATTGCTCGATTGGTTAGGCCGCGCTAGTAACGTTAACAGCTTATAATAATCGATTCTAACATATATAAGAAATCTTTATTGCTAGATACCTATAGTTTTAAATAAATAAACGAAATGACTAGAAATATTTCCAATCATTTGACATTTACAATTAGAAAACCTACCAAGAAATGACTGAGTTATTAATCTTTAAAAAGCTAACCACTTTTTGTGATGCTCTACTTTCTCTCGTCAAAAAAACAACAACGTGTCAACTTCTCCTTTATTTTGTTATACTATACCACTGGGATTGGAAAGTACTACTAAATGAAGCGCAAATGGGACTAGTATTAATGACGTAGAAGTTTATTGGATTATTTCCATTAAACTAACGATTTTTGATTAACGATTTACTGGATTATTTCCATCACTGTTCAGTGTATTTTACACCAATGATGGTTTTATGAACTTAAAGTTTTCGCCAATAATGTGATTTTTATTCGGCGATTATCTGATATACTTCCATCACTGTCCACTTTACTTTGTCTTTCATTAATACGACTATAGATGCATCACTTTCACTCTCAATATCTTTAAAATGTATCTAGATTTGTACTTGCCAATTTCTTATCGACTATCAATAACAAGACGCTGAACAATTCTGCAAGTGCAACTGTTATTTTCCGACATATGTTTTGTTCGGGTGATGTTTTTAGGATCAAAACGAAAACAATGCCTAGACTAAGTAGACTAATTATCTTTCGTTCTCCATAAAAATAAAACAAAACAGCGTTCGGGTTTTTACGCATAAGCGGTTGTAAAGAAAGAATAAAAGGAATAGGCAATAACAAAACACAGCGTTCGGGTTTTTACGCATAAGCGGTTGCATCCTTTTTAAGAAGGAATAAAAGGAATGGAAAATAACAAAATAAATTTTTCTCGTGCTTCTCAGCAAGGATTTACCTGAACGTTTTCTAAAGATGTTACACGTAATTTACCTATCTATACGACTTAGAACTAGTATATAAGCAAAACCTTAGAATAAATATAGACACTTCAATTCAAGCTTTCGAGGAGTTATTACTTCTCATATCCGAACTCACGCTGATTGTTGATTAATTGCTACGAGTTAACATTTAAGCCTTTCACACTGAGAAGGAACTGATTGTTAATAAGTTCTTTAATCTTCATCAGCTATTAGTTACTCCAAACAGTAACAGCAACATTAAATACATATTTGCAATAGGAAAATTAAAAATGGTACAAACGTATTTTAACTAAACGAAAGGGAAAGTTAATAAAAAAGGGGAAGAAATATAAAATGTTAAAACACGGAAGCTAAAGACTCCACTCGACTAGCAACACTGGCATTCCACTAGAAATAAATCAACAGCATTCGCAAACGTAGATACGAACCCCCGTCACCGCTGTTCAACTTCGAAGCACCCACAGGCTTACAAGGTACACATCGCTTTGTTGCACAACGTGACAGACGGGTAATGCGTAATCACTGTATAAGCGCAGTTTGATTGTACGTTGGAAAGTTTGTCGCAAGCTCGCCCACACGCAACGACATCCACTTAGTCGTTTTACTTAATAACATAAAACAAGATTTTGATCATACTCACATATAAGCACGGAAAGAATCAGTCGAATAGCGGGCTGGGAAGCGCCCGATACATTTGCTAACGCTTCCACCGGATTCAGCATACTCGTAGCGTGCTTGCAGTAACAGATCTTAAAACTGCTCTACTTTTTGTCTCCGATGCGATATTGTGCACTCGGATGGCCTCGAAATTGCAGTAGGCGACCTCCAAAACTGCACAACTGCTATATATGAACAAAGGCGAAGATCTCTTTCTTCTCTCGCAGTAGGCTCTTGCGCTTTATTTCACTCTCGCTAACCCTTTTATTGATGTATTTTTTTCACGTCTGATTTTACCCTGCTTTCTTTGCAATAATCACAATTTCACCGCATTCTCACTACAATATCACATTCGATCTTATATAATTTGTTTTTCGCCACAAAGCGGCTTATTATTATCGTCGTTGCGAATTCGTGCAGAGGCAACGAGGACGGTAGGCCTAAAATTATATCACATTTGCTAATTCATGGCACGTGAATTTAGAGTTGAGCCCGAACTGCTGCGAAATATCACCATTAATCGCGCGTCTCCACTGTACAAAAATAAAGGATCACGTAAAAATTGACTTCTTTTATTTTATTTTTTTGACAAAACACGAGGAAAATCAACCTTCTTTTCCCCCGAGAAAAGCGGCGAAGCGAAGTATTCGCTCGAACGGCTACACGTCGAAAGAAAAGCTATGCTGCCACGAACAGGCCGACAAACACTCTCACACAATTTATGCGACACACATCGAACGCGAGAAGGAAAGCGAAACCACAAAATATGTGCCGAAAAAGGGGGTTGCCCTTATGCTTCGCTTCTATGTTTACTCGCGTTCTTCGTTTCCTGCCCTCAGGCGGACTTTTTGTATAGCAACAAAATCGGAACGGATTTATGCTGCTCTTGATTTTAACTATATTTTAGATGAAGAATAATTATTTAAAGCACCTGCAGTGTGGCGCATGGAAAAGAACTGCGGAACGACAACGCGACAGCAACGCACTCCTACTACGGGGCTCAAAGAAGACTGCCAAGAAAAATCGAAGCACAACAGACGAAACCGAGACTGTGCTTTGCAAGTGTGTGTGCGTGAGTGCGAGATCGAAACGAGATAAAGTTCAGCAAAATGCTCAGTTAGAGCAAGTGAGCCGTCTGTGTATTTTTATGTTATGGCAACGGTTGAGGTAGGCTACAGTCCCAGTCGGCTCCGTTGGCAGGCTGTGGGTTTTATGGAGCATGAGGGGTGATGAGTGTACGCTTTACTCTAAACCCACAGCTTAAACTGTGCTAAAACTAAGGGCCGATTTCTTCACCTCCGCTTAAATTGTAAACCAGGTTTACCCATATAGTTAAACCTGGTTAAACGCTTAAGTGGCGGTGAAGAAATCAGCCCTAAGAAGATAATTAATGTTAATGTCGATTTCTAAAGATGTCCGCCGATAAAACTATAAATTTCGATCTGTCTATAAACGTCTCATATTTACCTAGGCAACCACAAGCATTATATTATTGCTCTTATACAACCCAAAATCAACATCGGTAATGCGGGATCGCATCAATTCAACAGTTGTCAAGTAATGAAGCGCTATAGCAACAATCAATATGCAACTAGCGATTTGAAATTGGATCACTGTTGTAGAACCCCTTGGTCCGAAGTACACCTTGAAGTCAGTACCTTGCTGTACATATTTGCGCCTTTGTTTTGATTTGCTGTGTGATTTTGACAGAATATTGGAGAGTGTGTTCGTGTGAGTTCATTATAAGGGGCGCATTACTAAGCATGGGACCGAGCTTGGGACCGATGTGCTAGTACTGACTGAGCCAAGAAAAAAATCGTTTTTGTATGGGACCTACTGGTCTTAGAGTTAGTCTATGGCTATAGTACGTTCACACTACAGCTTATATTACGTGATATATAGTATCTTGATATCAAATGACATGTACATTATTTCCAGTGAAAACTAGATGTATAGTAGCTGATATCAAGATACTCTGTATCTAGTAATACAAGCTGTAGTGTGAACGTACTATTAGATTAGCTTGAGAATGTAGTAATGCATTACCAATTCAATAATGTTACTTTTGCAATGTCTTATAGCATTACAAAAGATATAGCATTAGTTCGATCTTAGTTGGACCCTTTTCAGCTTTAATCCAACTTCAATGATGCACTAGATATAATACATATGCCCTATACTGCCGGTGGAAGTATAACTGTCCCATATGGCATTTGGATATTTCTGATTTTTTTTATGCCAACCACAAAACTTTGATATGTACTTTCAAAATATAATTCAAACAGGTGTCGTTGATTCTAGAAAAATCGTAAAAACCGTGAGTGATTTTTTTTCCACCTGAAATAGGGATGCATAACTGTCCCACTATGAGCAATTTTTTTTTCTAGTGGGACAAATATGCGTCCAATTTTCAAGTGGGACAAACCGACTAGGCATTTTTCCGAAATTGATTATTTGTAAGATGGGACAGTAATGCGTCCACCGACAGTATGTATGCATGCTATTACAGCCTCGTGGTTACTTGCACACAAAAAATAAATCTTGTTTTATTAAAAGTGTTGCGCTTTATTTCTGAAAAGTGTTTATTTTTCATTAAATCAAAAGTAAAATTATCTTCAACGAAAGTTCTCCACTTGATTTGAAAATTTTATGTTTCGGTTCGATGTGTAAATTTAAAAGTGATTTCTTTTACCATGAAAATTGTAGAACTGTCAAATCCACCAACACAAAAAGCAAGCCGTTTTCGTTTGATAGAAAAAAGGGGTTATCTGTCAGAGTCGTCCTGTTCTTTTCATCCGTCCGGAAAAAAACATTTAAGCTGCTTACGGATATTGTTCTGTTATACGTTTTCTATGTGAAGGGATTTTGTCAAGGATTGTAAGGTGCGTATAAAGAAAGGAGATTGCATTCGAAGTTTTAGCCTTATAATAGTACTTCTTCCCCCGACAACATAGCTCGCAGGACAACCTTATAACATCCATGAATTCCATGCGAATTGGAAGCACCGGCGACTGTGACTGATTTGAAGTATGATTTTTCAAGGCAATTTTGAGAACCTTCTTGCATTATGAGTTTATTTTTTTTTATGTGTGGCTCTCTCAAAGCCATGTTTAAGAATATTCATTTGCTGTTATGTACAGCCGGCTAACGAAAAATGACTCAAACACAGAACATTCAGATGATTAATATATGTCGAATGCAGCTTTTGAGTGAGAAATATGCTTAAGTTAGAAATCCGTTTTTACTACATTAACCAGAAACAAGAAAAAATTGTTTACAATACGAAAAATATTGTTTTATTTATTACATCTATCAGACTTTTTTTCAAAATAAATGATTTTGAAACGAATAGCTGTCTTATTGAAGTTAATAATGATTAATCTGACAAAAAAAACTATTTATGTTAAAACGGTTTTTTATTTTAATCTTAGTAGCTTACTTTTATTTGAATTGCACGACACTTTCAGGTTGAAAATTCAATTTGAAATAAACATAATTTGCTTTCATTTTCAACGATGCCACGGTTTCGATTTGACAGTTCTACAATTCGTTTTGAGAGTTTCAACTTTTAAATGTACCAAACAGGAAAATTTTGATTCGACAGTTTCAACGTTTTTGTTGTGAATGTAAACTACTTTCTACGAAAAAGAACCAACGCAACTTTTTAATTTTAGCAATGGTTTTTTTAATTCTAACAAGAATTATTCCTTGTGTGTGGGTATGTTCCGCATCCAAACGCATTTTATTGAATGTTGTTATAAAACTGCATACGTGAGGCTAGTTGGAGCTCAAATCGAAATGAAAATATGCTGTTATGCTGTCAATTATTCTTGTCGTTGCGAAACCCACACTTTTGCCTTATTGTGGGGGAAAGGCAAATTTTCGTACAACACTTATTTCAGTGCAAACTTCGAGATCGCTTCCCCAACGGCCTGGTGTTTTAACCTCTATTTTTGACTGAGTCCTAACGAAGATTTCGACGAGTTCTCGGATTCACAAGAAATCAGGAAGTGAGCTCCGAACTTCAGAACGAGCGGACTATGGTTGCAATTAACTCGTCCCAGCTTCGGAATTCCGCAGAAAGATTCTATGGTTGCAGATCTATCCCGGAACATGGAACTTTGAACTAAAGATATACTATGGTTACAGATTCCTTAAGTCGAACCTGATTTATTTCAAAAATATCATACAATAGTGATCTTAAGCCTGCATGTTGAATTCTCGATTTATAACAAAGTACAGCAACTGTTCGCTAACTGGGCTAAGTGCACAGCCCAGTTAGCAGATGCTGCTCGTTAACTGGGCTGACATTTCAAATGTAAATAAACTTCGAGGGGGCTTTCGATCCGATTTCGGTTGGAATATTTTATTGCACAATACATAAATTAAATATTTTAAGTCTTATGCGTTATTGCGATGTAGATTATTGTTCTCCCCATTGTGCAATATGTTTGACTTAATTTGTATGAAACTCAAACGACTCAATTTTGTACAGTTTAACCATTTTTAAATCCTCTACGAAACTCATATGCCTTTTACATGCCCCTTGCTTATTTTGACAACAAAATGTCAAATACTGTTTTTTGAAGTTTATTTGCTTTTTAACTGGGCTATAGCCCAGTTAACGAACGCCCAGTTAAAAAGCAGCCCAGTTAAACAGCACCCAGTTACCGAACAGTTACTGTATATAATCCTAAAAGTTCTTATGTAATTTTATGAAACTTTAAATGCCGTTGATTTTCTATCATTCGGCCTTAGGTGACGCTAGATTCGTCGTAGAAAAGGTTATGATAAATCTAACAGCTCCCATGTTAGAGTATACACGCAGCGAAAAGTTTTTTAATATCAATGTTATTCTGTATTAAAATCAACAATAAAAATTATCATTCCCCGGCTTATAGTTTTTATTGTTGAATACAATAAATCTTTATTGATTTAACACAGAATATTTTTGTTTTCAAAATATGTCAAAAAGGCAAAGAAAAATATATTTTGTTGAACTAACAATATTTTTTTTATTTACAAAAAAAAAGAATCTTTTGAAACAAAAAAAAACAGTTGCTGCCAACAATTTATTTCTTTGAAACTAAAATAAAAAATTTTGCTACTATATTTGATATTTCATGAATGCTGAACTTTTTTTTTATTTTAAATATTTTAATTGTCAGTTTAACCAGGATATGTTTTATTTCGAAATAATTTAACCAATTTTGATTTGGATTAGTTTTAATTCAATAAAAAAAAATTATTTAGCAAACAGTCTATTTATTTATTTATTTATTTATTTACTTGTTATTGACATCAACAGGCTCAATATGGCCCCAATGATGTTGAAAGTAAATTAATTTAAAGCGTAGGGTCAAATAATAAAAATACATGTACAAAAAAACGGACATATAGTTATTCGACACCGGAAGCAACGTTGAAAAACGTGGTAAATCGCCAACGCAGCATCTGGCGTGAATGGTGAAAGTCGAACAGATGAGAGGCCCGGTTGAATACTCGCTGTAATCCACCGATGGCACCGTTCATGCTGTAGTTAGTACGGCGGAGAGGTAGTCTCAGCATCATATTGTTTCGAATAGCTCTAGGTTCAACGTTGACATTTATTTGCTCCAGGATTGCAGAGCAGTCTATTCTGCCTTGTAATATATCTGCAATAAAAAGCGTTCTCGAGGTTTCTCTTCTGGTACGGAGAAGCTCCAGATCAATCAGCAGGCAACGATTTTCATAGCTGGGCAGATGAAACTGGTCCCTCCACGGCAGGTTCCTTAGAGCAAATCGAAGAAAGCGTCGTTGAACGGACTCCACTCTCTCAGCACCATTGTTATAATTTGGGTTCCAAACTGTAGAACAATACTCCAATGTGGATCGCATCTGCGAACAATACAGTGATTTGAGGCAGTAGATGTCAGAGAAATTTTTTGCTATCTTGAAGATGAAGCCCAGTGCTAGGCCCAGTTTTTTCGACGCCTTATCAACCACATACGAGATGTGTTGCTTGTATGAAAGTTGAGAGTCCAGAATAATTCCCAAATCTTTTACTTGATTCACACGATCTATTGTTGATCGTTCGAGTCTGTAGGTAAATATGATCGGTTCTTTCTTCCGACAGAACGTGATTACCGAACACTTCGCAGGATTAACTACCATTCTGTTTAAATTGCACCATCTGGCGAAACCTTCGAATTGCAGTCATCGGTCGTACGAATCCGAAAGTAGATTTTAAGATCGTCTGCATACGATAGTCGTGGGCCTTCGATGACCAAATTCAGATCGTTGAAATAAAGTAGGAAGATCAACGGTCCCATGTGACTTCCTTGAGGTATCCCTGACGTGGCTGGAAAAATGTCAGATTGGCAGTTCCCAATAGTGACCATCAGCTGTCGATCGGTCAAATATGAGCGAAACCATCGAAGAAGTCCAGCTGCAGATAAGTTGTAAGCTTGTACAATAATTTTGTTGATGATAACGATGAAAATTCCTTTAATGTTGAATGAAAGAGCATTAATTTAAAATCTTAGATTTTTCTAGCTTTTCATACCTATCGTTCTCCCCAAGACCTGGTTAACTTCCACAACCGGCGTATTGGTTAACTTCCACACCTCTTACGCCAAAGTCACGAGTTCGAATCTCACCCTCGAAGAAGTTACACAAATGCCCAAAAAGTGGTGTTTGAGTGACTACGACGGGAGATGAACCAGCCTGAGGCTGAAAATCTCGATAATCAAGAAACAAAAAAAAAACAAAAACTAAATCCGGATTTGGTAATACCAGAGGACACTTTGGAATGTCATGCATGCAGAACATGTCGAGGTCCAGCCACCGACGAGACTGTCCAGTGCGATGTATGTGACGGATGGCATCATTTCGTTTGTGTGGGTTTAGATGTGACATGAAATCGACATTTAAAGTCATTGTTTACAACTGGCTTTTAGACCCCTAACATGAATTACTCGAGATTTCAACGTACAGACGTTGTTCCTACTTAAGGCTGGTTTACAGTTCGGGAAAAGCATCACGGGATTTGGACACGGGATTTCGCTCGGGATTTGGCACGGGAAATTTTCCAGATGACGTTTCTCCACATTTCTCCACACTAAGTGACAAGCAAAGTTTTCGTCTTAGATTTTGCGTATTATTTACGTTCGTGTAAGTTTTTTGCAGCAGGAAGCATTGAAAAATGAACAATTTTGAAGACCGCAACAGATTTCTCACAAATCGTTTGCTTTATCAAAATAAATGATAGAAATTTACGAATTATTTTATATAACTATATTTTAACGATGTTGTCCCTCAAAGCATCCCAGTACTTTCAGCACTCCTGGACACTGATGGATTTATTCAGGGACTATATAATAGTACAACTTATTTCTTAGCAAATAGCAACTTAACTGTTTTGTTGTACCAAATAACAAGCAAGGATGTTTTAAAATTTCTTGGCAAAGAGGAACTTTAATGTCAATCTCCTTGTTCCGTTTTGTCGTTTTTGCTACGCGTTTTTTTTTTTAACGAACTCTATACTTTCTTTGTCCAATATTTCATCCTGGGTTAGCTGTTTATCAATTTTACCCTGACTTACAAACCTATCAATGTCTTCGAGCAAATCAAAATCGAAAAAAAAAAATTTCCGACTCTGACATTTTAACATTTTTTCCCTGTTCGAGTTCAAACTCTCAAAATCCGCCCGGAAACAAATCGGAATGATTTGTTCCCGCCAAAGAAGAAATGTGTAGAGATGAATTTTATTTCCCGGAGTAAATCCCGCGAATGGGTTTACACTTCAGGAAAACTATAATTTTTGTGTAGACTTGATTCCCGCCACGGAAATTCAAATCCCGGGCTCCATTTAAACCACACAGGCGCCCAAATCCCGTGACGCGTTTCCCGAACTGTAAACCAGCCTTTACCCACTTTGTGGGTTAGTCCACTAATCTCCAAGGTGGGTGAAAAAACACCCATTTCTGAGTGCTTTGATTCCTTCGTGATTGCCATAAAAAATTCAAACCAAACTTGGCGATTGACATTTCAAAAGCATAACAAACAACAATGGTAAGTGAACACCAAGATTTTGGATCGAGCAGTAAAACATCTGATGAAACTGAGCGTATTAAGTGCTGGATTTGCCCGGCGAAGTTCTTCGATAATGAGCAACGTTATCAGGATCATACTGAAGTAAGTTTAAGAAAAGCAAAACAGTAAAGTACCTTATTGACCCATAAGACTAAAGCAGGAAGCTTTTCCTTTAGCCGCATAGAGCATGAATTGTTTGAATTGACACAGTAGTTTATTTTCTCTGTAGAAAATTCACCAAGGCTTTCGCTTTCGGTGTGAAGAATGCCCAGACGAGGTACTCTTCGTCAATATCGTCGACGCTCGGAATCACGTGGACGACAAGCATGACATCAACCTCCAAAAATGCCCCATGTGCGAGTGCTCCTACAACGAGTACAACTTGAGAGGACATATCACCGAAGTTCACGGTGAAACTCGTCGTTATGAGTGCAGTCTTTGTGATGATCGTAAATCATTTGATGATCCCGATTCCTACGAACGGCATATTCATGTAAGTACCACTTCCTTGGACTGACATTTGTTGAATTTCATTGTTTCAATAATTCCAGGACGAACATCGAGGCTTCCGGGTCAAGTGTCCCATCTGTCATCGGATGTTGAAAAGCAAACTGAAACCACACATCGACTACATCCACTCGGAGGGGATGCCCAAATGTTACATTTGTGGCAAGGAGTACAGCAACAAGTATAAACTCATGCGGCACATGAAGTGCCACACGGATCCGAGGAGCCTGGTGCCACCGTTCGGTGCGAACGGTGCGACGAAACGTTTGAAAGTGTCGCCAAGCTCAATTATCATAAGGCAAAGCATCAGACGAAAATATTTCAGTGCGACAAGTGCTCGAAGATGTTCTATCGCCATGCTGCTCTGGTGCAGCATCAGAAGGTTCACGAGGAAAGGCGAGACGAGTATTGCTGCGGGATATGTCAAGGAACATTCAGTGCCGATACCGCGTATCGGAAGCACCTGGAGACTCACGAGAAATCTAAGGAATCGGGTGAGCAACTTGACTGTGAACAAACGAACTCAAATCGTGAGACTATTTCTGAACACAACGACTGAAAACATAAACTGTTGTAAGTATTGGAAGCCCGGGAAGAAATTGTAATGTCAATTGTACATACTTCGGAAATTTTTTGGGGAGTATGTGATGTATCACTTTCCAAACCCGTTAAAAGTGTGCCTTAGACCATGTTTGATATTCACCTCAATTTTACCCTAAACTTGCACTGAATGCATCGCAAGATGTTCTTCGTATCGGGTCTTTCCTTTGACAACAGCACTGCAAACCGAGCAGGTCATCTTCTGGTGAACGTACTTCCCTTTCATGTGGTAGTACAGGCCGGCATTAGTGGCGAATTTCCTATCGCATTCCTTGCAATCATAATTCTTCTCCAGCACTCGATACGGATCGTGTATTTTCTGGTGAGCGAGGAGGACGTAGTTATGCTTGAATCTTCTGTCGCATAGCTCGCAGGCGAATTTTCCGGACGTTCCGGGAATCATACGTCTGTTGGGTTGACCTACATTCTTCAGATGCGACTTGATATGAAGGTCGAGGCCTACTTTTCGTTTGAAAACTCTCCCGCATTCTTCGCAGATGAATTTTCCAACCGACTCATGTGTCGTCAAGTGCTGCCGCAGATCGGTTGCCAAGTGGAATTGTTTTGGGCAGTGGGGACATTTCTCCGTGGGTTCGGTGTGCGATTTGAGCTGTAAGTTATGAGCAATAAAGATTTAATTTTTCAATGAACCTCTTGCCCCGGCCAACATACCCTATGGTAACGCATCTGATTTCGGTTTGTCAAACTAAGTCCGCAAATGTCGCAAATGACTGGATTCGCCTTGTGTATCTTGGCCACGTGATTCTGGAGCAGCGTTCGATTTCGGAATGATTTCGAACAATACTGGCATCGAGATTGCACGAGCTGCTGCACCTTGGCAGCCTTTTCCCGCGCTTTGCCACCCACTTTGCACTGCACTCCGGTGTGCACGACCATGTGCTTCCGGTTACGGAAGGTTTTCCCACAATCAGGACATCGAAGGTGACGACCGTCGTGATCTCGCTAAAAAAAATCCATGATTAATCTAACTTCACAAATAGGTACGGTTGTCGACTTACATGAATATGGGTCCAGTATGCATTCTCGCCATAGCCCTTGTGATCATCGCACAAAATGCAAGTGTTTATCTTTTCCATTGCTCTCTTTTCCTGATATGATGATTCTCTATGGTCTTCTAAAATCTAAAAAAATATACAATTTAAATCTTTTGCTACCCGTCTTACGACAACCGGAACAACCACCGTACTTGATGACTATCTAGGTGCCTAATCATTCCTTCCTTCGATACGAACTTCTGTCTACATTCCAAGCATTCGAACAAAAGCCGTCCCATACAGATCTTTTCGTGATCCAACTTCTCGCCCGTACCATAGCCCTCCAAGCAAATGACACAGATATGACTGAACCCGGCATGTTCGCTTTGCATATGATCCTCAAACTGGTTCACGCCCTTGAAGAACATTCGACAGATGGGACATCGATTGACCTTTTCCTCGGGATGGCATTTTCGCATGTGGTCCGCTAAAGATCTCCTAGTTGTGGTTCGTTCGTCACAAAGTTTACATTTCTCTTTCAACTTGCCATTCTCTGGGGGTTGATTGTCTACCATAGTTGGGCTAATAACTTCTTCCGCGGTCGTTGCACCGTCGTCGATTTTTAATACAGTCGATTCAGATTTAATGCTAATATCATCGCTTGCGTGTTCAATGCTGAATTCTTCTTCGAAATGAGAATTGCTTTGTTTATCAAATTTAGAAGAGGAATCATCACTGTCACTGGATAGATCTCGCTCAAAATCTTTTGTAAATAGATCCGTTAGACATCGCACGCAGAGGCGATACTGCACCATCAATTTCACGTCAATCTGAGAAGTAAACATTATTTGAATATTTCGATCTTACAGCTGTAAGCATTACATGAATTTACCGGAGTTAGATTCGAATCTAATCTGTTACAAATTGTACATTCCATTTCGAAAGGTAAACTAGAAAAGTAGGCAACAGAAAACTGAATATTCTAACGACTCCAATGTTTACAAACAGTGTTTTCCTTTTTCAATACACATTCAATTTTTACATGTGTTGATGCTGCAACTTCAACTCACAGCATTTACTTCATACAGTCCCGTTTCATTTTACTCAATTTTTGAGTAGAATTGTATACTATCTCTTTTTCTCTCACGGAAATGTTACTCAATAGGAGGTTTTAATTTAAAAAACTGTTTTTTTCCATTTGTATCGATGATGGGTGTTCTTCCTAGCACAAAAATATTTTTTTATGAATCTCATGTATTTTTTCTCGATTTTTAAACAAGAAAAATCTAATCATTTTTATTTTCACAAACCGACATGCAGTTTCACAAAGTGACATTTACTTTCAGTAACAGGGGGCTTCCGGCACTTAATTATCAGTCACAGGGGCTCCCAATATGACATAAATGTCAACTCTAGACAAAATCGTCAAAAGGTCGAAAGGAACAATTGTAAACAATGTCTTAAAACATAAATTTCCTGGAAATTCCAGGTTGCTAACATCTATATCCACTACCGATGGGAAGGTAATAACTCCCTCTATCTGTTTCTGGTGCTATTTTGGTTGTAGAAGCAAGCAGATCCCAGAAAAATACGCTAGAGATCATTGTTTACAAATGTTACTTTCGACCTTTTGACTATTTTGTCTAGAACTTATGTATGCTAGAAATCAATGGTTGGTTCGTTGATTGTTGACTGTTTTTTGTAGCGTGTTTCATGGTGAAATAGGATGATGTTGTCTTGCAATCAAAATGTTTTCATAACATTTTGAAATTATTTTTTTCAATAGTTAAGCTCGTCAAAATTAAAAAATAAATTAACTGCCGGTATATTATTATATTTGCTATCGAACAATGTTATAATCCACATACCCCTATGTTGTGACCTGACCGTTATACTATACTATCATAAACTATGGAAAAAGATCCGTAGGGCAGTTCGGAATAATCCTGGGTTCCCCTTGCGTTATCTGGCGAAAATGTTCTCTGCACCGTATAGTACAGCTCCACGAATTTTTCGGCGTGAAATTTTGCAGTCATACCATGCCAGCATACACCCCAACAGGATCCTGAAACAGAACCTGGTTGCCAAACGCCGTGCAGGAATGCTGTATGAGCAAGTTCTGATGGAATGCAACGGATACATTTTGATGCTCGATAAAAAAAGCGTACATCAACATCAACGCTGTTTGAATTTGAATATATATACTTAAACATCAACGTAAACCCTGGATGCAGTACGGTAACTGTAACGGGTGTAACACTTTAAACAGGCCAGTTTTCACATGTCCGATATTGTCAGCTTAGAGAAAAATAAGCATTTGGTGTCAAAGTTTACAATCGGAATGGACTACCGTCACTGACAGCTAATACAGTGAAGCTTCCAAGCTCAAATTGAAAACTCGAACATGAAAGCCATATTCTCATGGCGAAATAAAATGTAACAGAGAACAAAATCAATTAGGATTTTTTTTTAACCATCACATCATTTCCAATTAAGAAAAAAGGTCAAGGCTGTGTTTGCTAATTCTTAATATTTTTTAGCAACATCCATCAACTTCAAAAACAGCTTGAAATGCCATTCATTTCAATAATTCCATTTACTTTGCAATAAAAACTTGTGATGATGTTGTTTTTGAGAAGGAAATAATTTCTCATCACCATGAGGCTCTAGGAGTAGACAGCATTTTTTTGCTAGAACAAAGTTGTGAAGAGAAAGTATTGATAGTTCCGTTAGCTCACGGCATGCTGTGAAAATTGAATAGAAGTAGTTTTGAAATTGAGCGGAGGGCATTGTGAGGTAGTATTCCGAACAGGAAACACAGACTTTTGCCAAGCATCCCCATGCGGGGTAGGTCAAGGCATGATCGAATACACCACCTTGACTGGCAAAAATCTGTGCACTTGATCGTGCTCATATACTACCGATAGCTTTTTTAATAGTTCTAACGAACTGTCTACTTGTACTCCCAAATCCCCTACATGGGAGAGAAACTATTCCCGCTCCTTTTGGGTTTATCTTTGGCATATGACTTCTGTAAACCCTAAAGGTCTCCCATGTCAATGCGTTGTGTTGGTTTTGTTTACTGTCACAAAGTGAGGAGGTTTTCGCATAGCTTGCTGCAAGTTTTATTACGTTTCACGCTAAGTTGATTATATTCAAATCAGATGATTATACCCAAATCGAAAGGTAAATTTATACACTTAAAATCGTTCAAATCATTTAACATTTCCTTCACACATACTCTCTATTCTACACCCTATAAAACCCTATTGTCAAAATTCCGCTTAGTAATATTGAAGAAAATTCCGCAACCTCTTTACTTTTTAGGTCAATACTGGCCTATACCCTGGATTGCTGAAAAAAAAATATTCAGGTGTCTGTTGGATTTAATCCAACGGGGGAATTTTTCCGAAATTATGATTCTGTCCCGAAAACGAAATGAAGTCGCACGATCCGGTTGTACTTGTATCGGAGAACAAGCCGACAAAGAATATAATTTTCCTGAAGAAAAATACATAAATTTCTCCTAAAATTATTTAATGAGTAATACTAAATATAGTTAATTACGCGAACATAGTAATCGCGTGAAAATGGGCTCGTAAACCCTATCATTAATGTTGTTATGGTTTATGTTTACTCACGTTTAGTTCCCTTAGCGTTTATTGTCCTAATCGTGAGCAGAGACAAGTTTGGTGGTAGGTCCTAGCAGTTTTACAATATTACTTTACGTATTATAAAGAAATGCTTCCAAAATTGCTTACCGGTATGGGAAGAATAGGTGGATTTGGTGAAGCTGCGGTGGAATGAGACTGTTCGTGTAGGCTACCTAGCATAAGTTCGTTTTAATATCCAATTCAATTATTTTAATCTAAGGAATCTTACCGAGTTTGTATATATTGGCAGTTAACTATGTTTTGGATAAATTATCACTAAGATTAAGTATGTAATTTAAATAAAGTTGCACTAGCTCTAAATGATAACTTCACTATAGGATCTGCGTGTGTTGTTTTGTATTGTATTGACTCACTTTGTATTGACTCGTTTGCATACCTATCACAGACGATTGTTCACCGTTGTGTTGTTGTCATTAGCTATAAAGACCTCGGTGAAAGATGTGCGCGCTGACCTAAGCCAACAGGACGGACCATGGACGGACTTAACGCGAACTGGTGGCTGCTTGGTTATTTGCCTTCAGTGTTGCAAACTATGAGGGTTATTCCGAGAGTCGTTGCACTCAGTGTAGTGACCATTCGGTTATTACAATTTCTTTAATTGCAACGTATTGTAGTTACAAGTTCACTAATTGCAACGTGTTGCAATTAAAAAGCAATAAACTGTCATATGGAAATGTCAAGCAGTAATCTGTCATTTAATTCAAAGGGTAAACGAGTTTTCGACAGTCGATTTGGCGCTGTTGCAATGAACGAATGGTCAAGTTTTGCGTTGTTAGATGGGTGGAAAACTAGCGAATAGCAGAACGAGCTCTAGACATGCTTTTCCATCTAAGCAAGTAAGCAAAGGCAGTCAAACCAACAATCAATATGCATTGGTTCACTGTTGTAGAACCCCTTAGTCCGAAGTGCACCTTGAAGCCAACACCTTGCTGTACATGTTTGCGCCTTTGTTTTGCTTTGCTGTGTTATTGAGTGAGAATAATTGAGAGTGTGTTCGTGTGAGTTCATTATTAGGGGCGTATTTTGTTACCGTGTTCTGTATCGGTCGCTGCTAAAGTCTGGATCAACAATAAAAAAGGGCCCATCAACATTTGTAAACAAACACTTCTGAGCCCTTTTTCTCGCAAGCCGTTGGCTATAGACGCAAACCTACAGAATCGTCGTGTAGCGGAAACTTCCCCCTACATGATGATAGTATTGGTTTGCGTGGGTGGCCTACGCTTTGCGAGGAAATAGATCATTGCACGAAGGCGTCATCAATGCAGTTTTGACAGTTCAGGGAGCTTGTTTATATGGACTTAGAATATTATCTTTAAGATCGGTTTGAGATTATGTGCTCAGAATTTGTTGCGATTGAAGTAAACTTGCCGGAAAACAGACACCAGTGCTTATTTTTACATCATTTCCTGAATCTAATCGTACAGAATCCGGAAAAAGCCAATTAAAAATTTTGTTTGAGCGGTTCAAATTCTACGCCTCTAACAACTGTCAAAAAAGTGAGGTTAATAGATTCGGTGCAATGATCTATAGGTTCAGAAGTGTTTGTTTACAAATGTTGATAGGCCATTTTCTATTGTTAATCCAGGAGTGCTCTATCGACAGTTTGACAGATTCGGTGATCGTTATTAACACAGTCAATTGCGATGGCTCTTTCTTCGTTCGGATTTTTTTTCCTGAAGCTTCAGATCGTCTTCCACGTTAGGCATTATTTTCGATTGTTCATGTTTGCCTTATGTTTTTTTTTCAGACAAATTTCAGCAATGAAACTCATAAGGCATCCCGAATAAGCAAGTATTTTAAAGGTATTATACCATTTATCGTTTCATAATTGTTCAAGTTATCATCCAACAATTATAAACTGAAGATAAAATGTATCATATCGATGATTTATGTTATGGTAAATCAAGATCTTACCATAACATTAATAGGTTGTTAAGTATCGTTACCATACAAAAAATGACTTTTTCTAGAACAAAATTTCCGGCGTATTATACAGTAAATAATATGTGAATAATATTTTTTTCTGCAGTTTTACTTTAGGTGGTATCGTTCAATTCTGGTTATATCATAAGATATTTTTTTCAGCCATTACGATATACGTTAACATAATTTAATAATAAAGGCAATATAAAAAGATAATAGATATCGTTACAGTATAGTACTATTATATGAGCATTTCAATCATGATGATATCTGCTACAATCATGATACAATAATCAATAATACATTTCCCGTTTTTTTGTCCCAATCCAAGTAAATAAAAACACACCTTTGATGTTGACATTTGTTTTATAAAAAGCTTTTCGTTGTGAAATGTATAGAAATTGAGGGCCTATAATTAAAAAATACCTGCAAAAGTAAATCCAAACCAAGGCAAAGGTAATCCAACAAAAAAATACCTTGATTTATAGAACATTAAGTAAACTAGGATATTATTTTTAAGGATAATTACTTTCACGAAGCATCTCGTAAAGCACGATATCTTCCTCAGCAATACTTTGACCATTTTAAAATACTAGTATCCACAGTAATATAACTTTTGGGCACTAAAATTTTACCAATATACGCAATGTGATATTGATTTGCGAAAGTTCGTTTGTGGTTTTGAGCAGCTTTATGGTATTAACGAAATGACTTCTAATGTTCATCTTCTATTACATTTGGTAGACTGCTCAAGGGATTATGGCCCTTTATTTTCTTTGTTTATTTATGAAGACATCAATGGAGTTTTTAAGAAATATATAAAAGGCCCAAATGAACCATTAATACAAACGTTCAGGTAGCCTGATATAACCGCTCCCTTACAAAAACATATTATAATGATCAGTATTATAACATGAGTCATACATTTTGTGATAATAAACTAAAAATTACGTATTGTTAAAACAGTTTCCTGTTTTTCTTTTGTTTATCGTGACCATAATTCATATCTTTCCTTCGTTATATCATACAATGAATGAGCAAGGAATATATCATACGGCACTGTCAATTTCTTGTTTATGAACTCTAACTAACTATATGATAATAGAATACGCTATTTATGGTTGTTTAAAGTTTGAATGGTTTCTTACATTACACCAGCATTTTGCACGGATGATACGTATAATGGTGATTACAACATGATTGGAAAAGGTATAATAATGATCATACAGCTAATGGTAATTTTCTATTCGGGATATCAATAAATACCTTATGAAGGATTAAGAAGTTGTCATTTTTTATTATAAAAATCATATAGGATCTGCATGAAATTCATACCTACCTTATGAATTCTAGATTTTCTAAATTATTGCAATATCATAAGGCAACACTTAAGAAATTCGATATTCTAGTTACCGGAGTGAAGGCCGTCTGACGTTTGTTATTGCGGGTATTGTTTACAAACAATGAATCTTTTTATGTTTGGATGTTTGGATGCTCCAGCAAAATAACTGCACGCCAGGTCCCTGGTTTCTACTATTTTGAGTTATTCTTTCTCCCATTTTGGGTGAATCTGAATGAACGTGAAAGCGCCGGGAACATCAATCAGCACGCTACGAATGTTTACAAGGATTTACAGGTTTAAATCATTCGGTGTTTTTCATGTTTTTCTCAAAATTTGGTTGAAAAGTTTTCTGCGTCGATATACTGAAGTTTGATTTAAAAAATGTGTGCAACAATTTGTACTTTTTGTAAGAAGAGTGCTTCTAAACTAGTTCCGGTAAGGCTATCAATTTTTGTTTACAAATTATGTATGAGCAACATTGTTATTATTGGTTCACCTACTCCGCAGCATCATTTATGCGACTGTTGTTTAGTGCATCTGGAATGCTGTGAAACCACCTTGGATAACAGATCTGCGTATTTGAAAAATACAGTGATCTTGGATGATGATACGGATGAGAAGATCGATTGCGGAATCTGTCTTCAGAGTTTCCCGGAAGATGAATTGGAAGAGCACCAGGAAATGTGCATGGCTCGTTTGGTTCACCGATGTTCCGTTTGCGAAGGAGATTACTTGAGCAAAGAAGGACTGTGGAATCATCTAGATCTGCACGAGGTAAGGATTGGTGTGATAATGTGGTCACTCATAATATTCGATGTTTATTTGTGAAAGATTGCAGAGGAATGCAAAGAATTGCACTACACAGAAATGAGAGCCACATATAAGCTGTATAAATGTGATCTGTGCAACGACCAACGGGGTTACCAGGAGAGCATCTACTGGCGGCATGTTCACGTGAGTCCTTTTTGTATAACATAGTTTCGCATCTGAAATCATATACATTTTAGGAAGATCACGACGGGTTCTTTCTGCGCTGCATGGATTGTGGAGCAAATTTCCGATCTGAGAAGCGTAAAGCTGATCACGCTCTCAGCCTTTGCCATAGTTGGGGAAAAACAGAAGCATCAGTCTCAACTGCATTGGGCGGAGATGAGGAATTAGAAGACACCATTAAACCAGGGCAAGAATTATTGCAGAAAAAAGTCGATCAACTGGAAATGTCCACAACCATTTCTGAACAGAAATCCGATTTTGAGAGCCATCCTGATTCTCAGGTCATTAAAGATTCTCCTTCTGCTGTTGATTGCGATTATAAAAATGTTGATAATGCTGCCAAGAAATTAAACGTCGAAGAGAAAATTTCTCAGGCCAACCTTGAAAGCCAGTCAACCGAAACAAACGATATAATCTGTACAGTCTGTAGCAAATGGTTCAGCGAGGACATGGCTCTGGCTCGTCACATTGAGTACTGCCATCAGCCGTTTACGTGTAACATATGTGGAATAACTGCAGAAAATAGGAATCAAATTCGGTATCACAAGGTTCGTATACGCATTTCTATTTACTGTTCAATACCACTATTAAACATTTTATTTCAAACAGGTGAAAAGTCATACGGAGCCCAAATACAAATGTAAAGATTGCCCGAAGATATTCCATTTAAAGTCCGCGTTCAGACATCATTTGCGAAAGCATGAGAAGGAAACGAAGATTTCCTGCAAACTATGTGGTCGTTACTTCAAACATACGCCCGGGCTTTTGAAGCACATGCTACAAGTCCATCGGTCTTCAAGCCAAACTACCATTGAACATGATAAAGATAGCAATGCAGAAGATTCAAACAACGAAAAAGACAAACCGGTCGATAGTATTCTACCCGAAGAGGAAATCGCCCTTAGCGACTCATCTGTCCAGCGTGAAGCTCGAGGTGATCGTTCGGCGGTAGATGAGGATAAAATACCATCTGAAGGAACTAGTAGAATGGATTTGAAATTAATAAACGATAGCGTCGATAATAAGTGCACTTATTGTGCAAAACAATGTAATGATGAAAGAGATCTCAGCCATCACTACATCTTTTGCCATAAACAAACTCAGTGTGAAATATGCATGAAGCCGATACTGGGCATGTATCGTTATCGTTACCATAAGGTTTGTTTCACTGCAATCTGTATATTTACCACTCGATAATGTGATTCTGGGTTTTCAGTTAATGCATCACACCGAACCGCGGCACAAATGTCCTCATTGTCCGGAGACTTTTCACCATAAGATCGCCTTTAAGCGTCATTTATCTCGACACCAAAGGGAGATACCCTGTGGCTTGTGTGAACTGAAATTCCGAACCGCACATCAAGTTAACTTGCATAAAAGACGGATTCACAAAGCAAAGAGTGTGAAACAAAAGAAGAGTCCCTGCCAGATATCCTCACAATTAATCAGCTGCCCGCTTTGTGGAAACAATTTCGACGATGAAGATCTGCTCAGCACTCACGTCGGAGCAGTTCACCAGAGGACCATATGTACTTCTTGCGGGATGACTTTTGCCAGCACTCGCCTGCTGAAGGCGCATAAGGTTAGTTAGTATTGTATGGCGCATTCTATCATGAGCCGCTTCCAATCGTGTTCTTGGTAGTGTCTTTGTTCAAAGACAGCATCTGAGAGATCGCAGCAAGCTGTGCTTCTAAACTGACGTGTTTTGTTTTTGCTGCGTCATTTTCGCGAAAAAAAAATCAAACAATAATTCGTAATTTAACTCTAACTAACAGTGAAATCATTAAATATAGGCGTGCCTTGGGAAAAACGTAGTGAATACAATCGATTCCCTCCCGAAATGTGTAAGTTTCGGTAGTATTTCCACATTTTTTTGGTTTTTTGTACCTCACCCCCGCATCCGGAAGACATCAGCTTAGTTTTGTTTATTAGTGGTAGTATTGGAAAATCCGGACATAAATTATTAAGTTTGAGTGCTTGTCCGCTTTGTTGTCAGAAGCAGCAAACGAAGACAATGCGCATGCGTGCGTGAAAGGCTGCCACATAATTTCAGATGCGTTCACCACGTAGTTGTGAACGTTGCATATCTAACGGGCGGTTTGGCAACGTTAATTTTTGCGCGACGATCTCTGGAAATATGCAACTGGAAAACGACCAGTACTTGACGCTGAACCTGGTGCGGCAACTGAAGCGCCCGTTGAAGCTTGGGACAACGGTGATAAGCGTGCGCCTGCAACGATTGGACTTTTGGTGGAGGACAACCAGTTAAACCTCATCAAAGGGTTTCAAAACGGCAAAGGAGACAAGGGATACATTGGAAGGACTTTACGAGAAGGCATCACTAACCTCGAAGTAGTCCTACTCAAGAAGTTCTGCGATAAACGTTATGCTAATGGCGAGGACATCGAACAGCAGATTTTTTGGACAAAAATCTGCTATGGATCTCTGCAGCTTACCGGAATCATTGAACACTTTAATCACGGCACGCAGAGCTCACTCTGGTCCGTTTGGAAGCTTGTAGATGAAGTGTCGAGGTTGGTAAATTACTGAACAATGCGTACCATTGGTACTTCGCGTGCCTGCAGGTCTAAAATAGATCCTACTGCGATCCTTAGCCTCTTGTCCAGTAACTCCTATCCGTACCTCCCCGTGGTGCCGACTGGAGTATGCTGACAGGGAAGGGGGCTGCCCTCCTCAAAAGGTGCAGTCTATCTCCATGTCAGGGGCGGCTCCAAACAGCGTCTGTTCTCATTGTTAGGAGCGGCTGATCATCGTCCTCGTGCGAGCGTGGGACTCTAAACTGTGCTGTGCACGATGGTCCTCCGGCGAGGCAGGGGGTTGGGGAAGGCCCAATAAGCTGTTCTTCAAAAAATCAATGTTACAAATAATATAGAAATTAATACGGACCGGAACAATCGGCAAAGACTTAGGCGACGAAATAAGGCCTACGATTGGAAACTCGGAACAAGGAAGTGCAAAGCGCTCAGCTTCCTTGACTTCAAAAGGAACTTGACTACGACGAACTTCAACCACGTAACTTCGAAGTCGTAGCTCTGCAGGAGGTGTGCTGGACAGGACAGCAGCAGGCATCGAGTGGCTACTTTTTACCAGAGCTACCACAAACAGGCAAAATGCATCAACGCGTGATTGGATGGTTGCCGATCAATGCGAGAATGTGCAAGCCGAGAATCAAGGGTCGAGTCTTCAACTACAGCATCATCAACGTAAACTGCCCACACGAAGGGAGACCCGATGACGAACAGAAGCGTTCTACGCGTAGCTAGAGTAAGTGTATGATGGCTGCCCGCAGCGGGACGTAAAAGTTGTCATTGGCGACATAAATGCTCAGGTAGGATGACAGGCAATAGGACCTAACAGCCTGCATACTCCCATGGTTTAGTAGTCCGAAGTACCTTCTTCCCCCGTAAAGATATCCACAAAGCCACTTGGAGATCACCTGACCAATGAACAGAGAATCAAATCGACCATGTTATAATCGACGGGAAATTCTTCTCCGACATCATCAACGTTCCCACTTACAGCAGCGCGAATATAGACTCGGACCACTACCTAGTGGCAGTATGTATGCGCTCAAAACTCTCGACGACGCGTCGAATTCGGACGCCACGACCTACTATTGAGCTACTACGGGAAACCGGTGTTGCCCAGGAATACGCGCAACAGCTAGAAGCAGCCCTACCAACGGAAGAGCAACTAGGCGCAGCTACTCTTGAGGATGGCTGGAGAGAAATTCGAACCGCCAGTGGTAGCCCTACCCCATTAATTAGACCGGAAGTTCTCTACGGCCACGAAACATGGACATTGCTAGTGGAGGACCAATGCGCCGTTGGTGTCTTTGGACGGAAGTTGTTGCGTACGATCTACCGTAGAGTGCAGGTGGAAGACGAAATCTGGAGGAGGCGAATGAATCACGAATTGCATCGAGTTGCTGGGAGAAACTCCCATCGTACACATCGCCAAAATCGGTTGAATACGATGGGCTGGGCATGTCGTAAGAATGTCGGCCGACAGCCCTGTGAAAATGGTTCTCGAAAACGAACCATTTTCACAGGGCTGTCATTACGATGCCCAATACCCATCGTATTCAACCGACGATAATATAGGGTTTCTCCAGCGGCTCGATGCAGTCTCGCCTCTCAGATTTCATCTTCCTACACGCTCTACGGCCAGATCGTACGCAACAGCAGTCCTCCATAGCAATGTCATGTTTCGTGGCCGTAAGAGGAACTTCGATCTGAGTGAAATGAGTGGGAACTGGCGGTCGAGTACTCTCAGCCATCCTCAGGCTGCGCCTTGTTGCAATGAACGCTCTAGCTGTTGCGCGCCGGTTTCCCGTAATTAACTCAATGTAAGGTCGTGGCGTCAATTGACGCGTCGTCGAGTTTACGCTCTGCCGCTGGAAATGGTGTCAGTCTATATTCGCTGTATGAAGTGGAACGTTGATGATGTCGGAAAATTTCCCGTCATTATAATATATTCGATGATCAGGTGATCTCCAGACAACGTAGTTACGGGAGAAGCGCTGGAATACTAGAGCATGGGAGTATGCAGACGGTAGATCCTGTGCTGTCGTCCTACGCAAACATTTAATGTAATGTTCTTTCCGTCACGCTGGGCGTAATCATCCCTTACTCTGTACGCGTGGGGCCTTCTGTCGTCGGAGTCATTGGGCGGCCCCGTTGATGATAGCAGCTGATTGAACTCGACCCTTGATTCTCGGCCGCATTCTCGCGTTGATCGGCAACCATCAATCGCGTGTCTGACCTGTTCGGCAATAAGTAAAACTGCTGTCTGTCAATACCACCTCTGAAATGACGATAGTTAATTCGATCTGGTAAGTTTGAAGTCAGGAAACTGAGCTTCGCTTTGCACTCATGATGTTCCGAGTTTTTGATCGTAGACGCTATTTCGTAGCGCTGATCGCCGATGATTCAGTCAATGATAATTTCTATGTGTATTTGTAACATTGATTTTTGAAGGAGCAATGAATTACAACCCTGCGCCGGAGGATGCATCGTGCGCAACACAGTTAAGTCCCGCGCTGCGGGCCGTCAGTCAGCCTCTGTCGAACAGACGCTGTTCAGGCCGCTGTTATGGAATGGACTGCGCGAAAACGGGCCCCTTCCCTGTCGGCATACTCAGTCGTACAGTACGGATAGAGTTACTGGACAGAGATGGGGTCGCAGTGAAGTCTATTTTAGACGCTGCGGGCACTGTGGTACGCGTTATTCGATGATTTGCCAGCCTCGACGCCTAAATCTACCGGAAGCGGACCGGAGCTCGTGTAAATGATGAAGTGTTCGATGATTCCATTGAAACTGCGGAATCCATGGCAGATTTTTGTCGAAATCTCGCCGTGTATGATTTATCGCGGAGACTCTTGGTGGGACTACTTCGAGGTTAGTGATCAACGCTCCGTAGGGGAGATCGGCACCAGTATCGCCTGATATCGCTTTGCCGTTTTGAGCCGCTGATGAGGTTGGCTGGTTGTCACCGCCGTCCAGTCTTGCGGGCGCACTCGCCGTTGTCTGAAGCTTCGGCGGGCGCTGTTTCTGCTGCGCCGGGGTTCGGCGTCAATACTAATTTTTCAGTTGCGTATTTCAGGATCGTCATCATAAAGTGACGTTGCCGTTAGATATGCAACGTTCTGACTGCATTGATGGTAAATCTGGTATGTGGCGGCCTTTTCACGCATGCGCGATATTTCGTTTGCTGCTCTGACAAAGCAGACAAGCGCTTCAGAGCAATGAATTTATCGGATTTGGCTCTGCAAAACAAGGCCTAAACGATGTCAGATGCGGAATGAACAAAGGCCAGAAAATGTGGAATACTGCCGAATTTACGCATTTCAGAATCGGTGTAATTCGCTACGTTTTTCCCGGGCCTCTACAATGATTTCACTGTTAGTTAGAGTTAAATTACAGTGTTTTTCATGTACTTGTAAAGTGAACGTCAGTTTGAAGCGCAGCTATACTGTCTTTGAACAAGACAGAATTTACGGTGGAAGCGGCTCATACTCACAATACTAACTAACATATGCGCCTTCGGCGCATATCAGTCATCTGTGGCGACTGTGAGTGCTGAGCGAAGATCTTCATCGTCTGTTTCCTGACAATCAGCTTGTGAAGGATATCTGGCGGGACTCACTGTTTCGCGCTCTTTGCTGTGAATCCGTCTTTTATGCAGGATAGCACTTGATGTGCGGTTCCTTCAGTTCACGTACAGTCTCCTTTGTGTGTCGAGAATGGAAATGACATGGCAAAGGCGCGATCTTATGTGAAAGTCTCCGATGAGACATTTATAACCTCGGTCAGTGAATGCGTGACTGAGCCCGGAATCACGTTAATCGAGTGGTAATCATACGGATTGCTGATGAAACAAACCTTATGGCGTGGCGCGTGTCTTTGGTATAATCGGCTAAATGCGTAATTTCACTGCTGAGACTGATTTATGGCAGAAGATGTAGTGATGGCTGAATCATGCATTGTTTTGCACAGTAAGTGTGGTACAGTCAGATGCTACTGGTTCCTTCGAGATGGTATTTTATCGCCATCTGCAGACGATCACCTCGGCCACTGGTGCTGGAAATAGTCGCTAGGACGATTTCTTCGGGTAGATGCCCAATCGACGGTTTGTCTTTTCGTTGTTTTGAAATCTTCTGCGTGCTATCTTTAATGTGTTCAATGGTAGTTTGGCCAATGAACTCGATGGACTTATGGCGAAATGTAAGCTGAAACCCGAAGGTGCGCAATATGTTGAAGTAACGACCACATGAATTTGCAGGAATGTCGTTTCTCGTCTTTCCTTAGATGATGTCACCCAGACGCGGACCAAATGGAATATCTTTCGGGCAATCTTTACATTTATGACACAGGCTCCATTATGACCGCCTGTTGAAATAAAATGTTTATTAGTGGTGATTGGAACGTGATAGAATAGCGTAATACGAAACGCTGTGATACCGGGCCAGTGCTGTATTTTCTGCGGTTATTCCATGGAATGGTACGTAGGCAGCTGATGGCAGTACTCAATGTGACGAATGAGGCCATGTCACCTCGCTGATATTTGCTGACTGCAGACCATATCGTTTGTTTCGGTGACTGCCTTTTCAAGTTGGCCTGAGCTTTCTTCGACGTTTAATTTCTTGGCGTATCGATATCAACATTTTTACTGTCGCGATGTGGCAGAGTCTTTAATGACCTGAGGAATCAGGTAAATCTCAAAATCGGATTTCTGTTCGAAATGCTGTGGACGACTCAGTTGATCGATTTTTTCTGTGAGATGTAGCACGGGTTTAATGGTGTCTTCCTAATTTCATAAATCTCCGCCCAATGCAGTTGAGACTGATGCTTCTGTTTTCCTGGCTTATGGCGAACTGAATGATCAGCTTTACACTTCTCGAATCGAAATTTGCTCCGCAATCCATGCAGCGCAGAAAGAACGTCGTGATCTTCGTGTATGCTGTTTCAGATGCGAAAACTATGATACAAAGGACTCACGTGAGCAGCTCTCTATTAACCCCGTTGATCGTTGCACGGAGTCACATTTATGCAACTATAATAATGGCTCTCATTTCTGTGTAGTGCAATTCTTTGTTCCTCTGCAATCTTTCACAAATAAACATCGAATGTATGAGTGACCACATCACGCCAATCGTGCGAGATCTAGATGATTCCGCAGTCTTCTTTGCTCAGATACTCCTTCGCAAATGGTAATCGAGTAGACAAACAGGCCATGCACATTTCCTGGTGTTCTTCCGCCGGGAAATCTGGTGATGCAATCTCTTCATCATCATCAAGATATGTATTTTCAGATACTGCCAGATCTGTAATCAGATTGGTTTCTGGCATTCCAGCGCTAAACAACAGTCATGGAAATGATGCTGCGGAATTAGATAATTAATAATGTAATGTTGCTCATGCATGGTATGAGCAAATTATTGCAGAGACAGACAGAAACTACAAAGTACAGGTATTGCGCACATTTTAAATCAGAGCTTCAAACTTTTTCAGCTGGAACTGAAGAGAAGACATGAAGAACGCCAGTGTTAGACCTGTAAATCCTTGTAGGCTTGTGTGGCGTGCTGATTGTGTTCAGCATACTTTCACTGTTCATTGGAGCAAAATGGGAAGAATGAACTCAGGAAATAGTAGAGCCAGGGACCTGGCGTGCTGATATTTTGCTGGAGCATCAGGAAACATCCAGAGCATAAAAGATTTATTGTTTGTAAACAATGCCCACTATGGCTGGAAGCGTCGATATTTGCTCCTCCAGTAACTATCAGATTTCTTAAGTGTTGCCTTATGATGTGCAATAATTTAAATCTAAATTCATGGAGTAGGTAATTTCAATACGGAATCTATGATTTTATAATGAAATGACAACTCTTCAATCATAGATGACTATTGATATCCCGAATGAGTACCAATTATGTATGATCGATGATATGCGGCCCTTTCAATCATATTGTAATCGCCATTATACGTATCATCCGTGCAAATAACAGTGCTAATGTGAGCCATTCAAACTTTAGACAGCCATATGGCGTATTTCTATCGTATGATTAGTTGGGATTCATAAATGAAGTGACAGTATATATGTCCTTGCTCATTCGTGTAACTAATGGAGAAACAATTATGAGAATGCGATAAACAAAGAGAAAGGCAGGAAATATTTAACAATGCAGCAATTTATTAGCTCTGCCGTGTTATAACACTGATCATATAATGTTTTGTAATGAAATTGACCTTCTCGGGCTGCCTGGGCTGTTTGTATTAATGGTTGCATTTGAAAATGATCAACTGCTAAAACCATTGTCTTCATAAATAGGCAAGAAATCGTGAGGCAGTCTACCAAATGTAATGGGAAGATGAACATTAAATCATTTCGTTAATGCCATGAGCTGCTCCAGAAACCTGGAACTAGACCTTTCTGGAATCCAGCGTATGTGTGCTGGTAAGTGTATTGCTGTGGATACTATTTTAAGATGGTCAGATAGTAGCTTTGAGGAAGATATCGTGGCACGCGAATGAAACTCGTGAAGTAATTAATCACAGAAATAATGTCTAGTTTATAATGTTCTATGGAAGAGGTATTTTGTTGGATTACCTTTGCCTTAGTTTGGATTTGCTGCAGGTACAGTTATAGGCCCTCAATTTATGCATTTCGCAACCTTGGCCTATAAGCAGATGTCAGCATCAGGTGTGTTTTATTTGCCCCAGTTAGGACAAGAACGAAGATATGTGACCATTGTATCATGATGTAACAGATATCATCTTGATTAATTAATAAATATAATAGTACTTTATGCATATGGCGATATCTATTATCTTTTATGTTGCCTTCAATGACAAATTATGTTAGCATTATATCGTAATGGCTGAAAAATAATGTATGATATGGCCAGAATTCAGACGATGCCACTAAGCTGAAACTGCAGAAAATATTATTCACATATTGTCTTACTGTAGCAGCTTCGCCCTTAAGAAAAGTCATTTTGTATAGTAACGATACTTAACAACTAATGTTATGGTAAGATCTTGATTTGCAACATAAATCATCGATATATTCATTTTATCTTCAGTTTATAATTGGATGACAACTTGAACAATTATGAAACGATAAATGTGCTGTATACCTTTAAAAATACTTGCTTATTCAGGATGCTATGAGTTTCATTGCTGAAAATTGTCTGAAAAAGAGCATGGAACAAACATGAACAATCAATAATACTAGCATGGAAGACAATGGAAACTCAGGAAAAAAATCCGAAGACGAAGAAGAGCCATCACTAATTGACAATGATATAACGATCACCGAATCCTAATCAAATATCGATAAAACCTCCTGGAATTAACAATAGAAATAGCCTATCAACTGACCTAAACCAAACGCTACAGACCTATAGATCATTTGCAGATCTGTAACCTGACATTGTGGTAGAAATTCAGACCGCTCAAACAAATTTTAATTGGCTTTCAGATTCTGCGATAGATTCAGGAATGATGAAATAAGCGCTATGTCTGTTTTCAGCAAGTTAAACTTCAATCGCAACAGGCACGCAATCTCAAACCGATCTTAGATAATATTCACAAGTCCATATAAAACAAGCTCCTGAACTATCAAGCTGCATTGATGTACTTGCCCAATATGCAATGATCCTGACTCTCATAGAGCGTAGGCCGCCTGGAAACCAATGCTATCATCATGTAGAGGAGATTTCCGCTACGCGACGATTCTGTAGGTTCGTCTAACCAGCGGCTTACCTTCAAGTGTTTGTTTTTAAATTGGTATTGATCCAGACTAGCAGCGACCGATACGCAGTAACAAAACACAATGAGGCTCGCAGTATCTCAATTATTCTCGCTCAAATAGCACAGCAGAAACAAAGACAGAAGGCTGTTGTAATACTTGTGAATTTGGCTAAAGTGCTCGAACAGGGACTACTGGCTGGTGAACCAATGCTATCAATTGATTGAGTTTGACTGCTTGTAGCCTATACCTTAGATGGAAAGTAGCGTAATCTGGGAAACATCGTTCTCCTTCATTCATGGATTTTCCGCCCATCTGGCTGGCGAATGACCGTTCGTTCATTGCAACTGGCGCCAAATCGACTGTCGAAAACTCGTTTGCCAGCGGGTCGTGACGGATTACTGCTTGACGTTTTCCACCATGACAGTTTATTAACATGCGGCGCGTTGCGGTGAATGAGCTGTATTTACGAAACGCGTTGCGAAGAATTTAATGATAACCAATTAGTCACTTTACTGAGTGCAACGTGCCTCTCAGATAACCCTCATGGATTTACTGGCACTGAAGGCAAATAATGACAGCCGCCGATTCGCTGATCCGTCCGTAGTCCATCCTGTTGACTAGATCAGCGCTGTAATGACGGCTGGCACGGCAGTGAACAATCGTCATGCGAGCGAGTAAGATAGTCAATGCAACAAAGCAACACGCACTGGGCAGGAAGTGAAGTTATCGTTGGGAGGCTAGTGCGGCTTTATTTAAATTGCATGTAATCTTGAGTGATGAATTTATCCCGAAACGTAGTTGGCTGCTTGATATATACTTTAGGCTCGGTAAGACAGTTGGATGTTAAGACGGGCTTGTAGCTGGAGTAGCCTGCAGGCAGTCAATTACCGCAGCTTCATGGAATCGCATTGTTCCCGTACCCGTGAAGCGAACCTGGAAAATAACGTAATGCGTAGTATGTTATGGAGCTGCTGGGATTACCGCCAGGCAATATGCCTTCGCGATTGAGACGATAGGCGCTAAAGCGACTAAACGTGAGTAAACATAAACCGCTCAACAACATTAATGATAGGGATTTGCAACCCATTTTCACGCGATTATATGTTCATATAATTAACTATATTTAATATTACTCATTAAATATTTGGAAGAACTATATTTTCTTCAGGAGCCTAACATGTATTCTCCGTGCAAGTACAACGAATCGTCTGACTCATTTCTGTCGAGACAAGCGGAAAATTCCCCGTTGAATTAAATCAACGAACACCTGAATATTTTTTGTAATCAAGTATAGGCAATGATGACGAAATGAAGGTACTTGAAATTTTCTTCAATACTAAGCGGAGAATTTGACAATGATTTTATAAGTGTAAGAATAGAAGTATATGTGAAAATGTTAAATGATTTGAACGATTTTAAATTAATATAAATTTACCTTTCGACAGATATAATCATCTGATTTGAATATAATCAACAGCGTGAAACGTAAATAAAACTACTGGCAAACTAAAACCTCCTCCTTTGTGACAGTAAACAAAACCAACACCGAGTGTATGGGGAACACTAAGTTTGGGAAAGTCATATACTTAGATAACCCAAAGGAGGCGGAATAATTTCTCTCCCCGTATGGGAGTACAAATGGGTAGTTCGTTAGAACCATTAAAGTATCGGTAATATGAGCGCGATCAAGTGCGCAGATTTTGCCAGTCAGCGTATTCGATCATTGCTGTACGCATGAAGTGCTGGCAAAGTCTGTTCCTGTTCAGGCTACCTCGCAGTAGCAAAATAAACTCAATTTCAGGCTACTCTATTCAATTTTCTGGCGTAAAATGAGCTAACGGAACTATCAATGTTTCTCTTCGCAACTGGACTACAAAGTAACGGTTTCTAGGCCTCGTATTGATGAAATTATTTCCTTCTCAAGGCAACGTAAATGCAAGTTTTATTGCAAAGTAAATGGAATTATTAGTAGATGGCATTCAGAAACTGTTTTGAGATTGATGGATGTTGCTAAAAATATTGAAGTGTAAACACAGCCTTGACCTTTTTCTTAATTGGGAAATGATGTGATGATTAAAATCTAGTGTGCCTGTTCTCTGTTACATTTATTTCGCCGTAGTAACACAAATGTTCGTTTCAATTTGAAGCTGGAAGCTTCACTGTATTGGCGTGTGACGTCCATTGTAAACTTTGACGCCAAATGCTTATTTTCTCTAAACTGATATCGAGACGTATGTGAAAACTGGCCTGTTTAAGTGTTACGCACGTTGCAGTGCATGCTGCGTCAGGGATTTACGTTGACATTTAAGTATAATATTCAAATTCAAACAGCGTTGATGTTGATGTACTTTTATCGAGGCATCAAGGCCGTCGTCCATCAGATGCTCATGCAACATTCTACGCGGCGTTGGCAACCTTCAGAGATCCTGTGCAAGTGTATGCTGGCATGTACTGTTTCTGGAATTCGCCGAAAATTCGTGTATGAACTACGCTATTTCGCCGAAGATAACGAGAGAACGGAATTGGCGGAACTTGCCTACGGATCTTTTCCCTTAGTTTATGATAGTATAGTATGGCAGTCGGAATGCAACGCAATAATGGATTATAACATGCAAATATGTCATTTATTTTAATTTTTGACGAACAACTATTGAAAATGAATGTTATGAAGCATTTTGATGCAAGACGCATCATCTATTTCACCATGAAACGCATACAAACAGTCAACAATCAACGAACCAGCCGATGATTCAGCATACATAAGTTCTAGACAAAATAGTCAAGGTCGAAAGTAGCATTTGTAGCTGTGATCTCTGGCTTGTATTTTCTGGGATCTGCTGCTCTACAGCAAAATAGCACCAAAGAAACAGACAGAGGGATACCTTCACATCGATAGACATATAGATGTTGTAATAATTCAGAAATTTATGTTTTAAGACATTGTTTACAGTGTTCCTTTCATTTGCTGACGATTTTGTCTAAATTGACATTTATGTCATGTAGGAAGCACAACTGATAATTAGAGGCAAACCTATTACTAATGCAAATGTCACTTTAATGAAACTGCATGTCGAGCTATGAAAATAAAAATGTTAGATTTTCTTGTTAAAATGAAATTCTGTAAAAGATATTTTGTAACACCATCATCGATACAATGGAAAACAGTTTTTATTAAAACCTCCTATTGAAATGGCATTTCCGTGAGAAGAAGAGATGATATAAATTCTACTCAAGGAATTGAGTAAAGATGAAGCGGGACTGTATGAAACAGAATGATTGAAGTGCAGCATCAACACATGTAAATTGAATGTATTGAGAGAGCACTGTTTACAAACATTGGAATCATTAGAATATTCAGTTTTCTGTTGCCTACTTTCTAGTTTGCCTTTCGAAATGGAATCTTATATTCTGTAACGGGTAGATTCGAATAACTCCGGTAAATTCATGTAATGCTTGCAGCTGTAAGATCGAGATATTCCAGATAATGTTTACTTCTCAGATTGACGTGAAATTATTGGTGCCTTCTATCGCCTCTGCGTGCGGTATCTCACAACAGTTCTGGCCTGGGCCTGAGCGTATCCGGTGACGTGATGATTCATCTTCTAGAATTGATGAAGCAAAGCAATTCTCGATCTCGAAGAGGAGCTAATTCAGCTACGCAAGCGATGATATTAGCATTAAATCTGAATCGATATATAAATCGACGACAATCAGCTGACTAAGAGATTATTAGCTATATGTGGATCAACTGAAAATGACGGGTGAAGAGAAGATATGGCAGACGCAACTAGGAGATCTTTAGCCGTTATGCGAAAATGTCCAGGAAAGATCAATCGATGTCCCATCTATTTCAGGGCATGTTTGAGATCATATGCAAGCGAACATGCCGGGACCTAATCCATATCTGTAATGGGCCCCAACTAGTACGGAGATTAGTCACCTTTAAAGCAACGTAGGCGGCTTTGTTCAGTCTTGAGATAACAGACAGAGGATTCTCGAAGGAGAGTGATTAGGCACAAGATAGTCATCAGATACGTGGTATTCCGGTTGTCATGAACTTAGTATGAGATTTAAATTGTATATTTTGGATTTTAAGAGGCCATGGAGAATCATCATATCAGAGAAGGCAATGGAAGATAAACTAGGTACGTGCGATGATCACAAAGTGAGCGAAGAATCGCTGCTGGACATATTCATCATGAAGTCGACTGGCCGTACTGTTTGTGAGTTGGGTAATCGTAGTTTTGAATCGACGATCGTGCTCGTGTCTGATTGTGAGAGAGCCTTCCGTGACGGAAGCATGGTCGTGCGCATGATGCAGTGCAAAGTGGTAAACGCGGGAAAGGTGCCAGGTACGGCAGCTCGTGCAATCTCGATGCTGTGATATTCCGTCGATATCCGTCAGGCAATATCCAGATCACGTAAAATACACAGGCAGTCGCCAGTCATTTGCGACATTTGCGGACTAGTTTGACAGGCCGAATCAGATGCGTTACCATAGGTAGCCCGGCCGTAAGAGTTCGTTGAAAGGTGATGTATTTGCTCATAACGAATCACGCACCGAACGCGGAGAATACGCCTAGTAATTCCCATTTGGCAACCGATCTGCGGCAGCACCGTAGTCAGTTGGAAAATTAAATCTGCGAGAATGCGGAGAATTTCCAGAGCGAAGAGTAGGCCTCAAGTCATAATCTGAAGAATGTCAAACCTAATTGTAATTCCCGGAACGTCGGAAGTATCATATAAACACATGCGATTCAAGCATAATACGTCCTCCTCATCACCGGAAATACACGTCCGTATCAGTGCTGGAAAATTATGATTGCAGGTATTCGCCGCTAATGCCGGCCTGCTACTACCACATGAAAGTACGTTCTGCCAGAAGATGACCTCGGACTACACGAATGCTGTTGTCGAGAAAGACCCGATACGGAGCATCTTGCGATGCATTCGAATACTGAGATTTAAATTAAAGTGAAGTGAAGATAATATCAAACGTAAGTCACAAGGCACACTTTAACAGGTTTGAAAATTGATACATCACATACTCCCAAAATTTCAGTATGTACAGTGACATTACAATTCCCGGAAACTCAATACTTACTGGCAGTTTATGTTTTCAGTCGTTCGTTGAAATGAATCTCGCGATTTAATTCGTTTGTTCGCAGTCAAGTTGCTGCGGTATGATTTCTCGTGAGGAATCTCAGGTGCTCCGATACGCGGTATATCGAAACTTCTTCATGACATATCCCGCAGCAACAGCTCTGTCGAACGCAGAGCAACGTGCGATGGTAATCTTCGAGCGCTAATCCTCCTGAAATGTCGTCTGATGCGCCTTATGATAGTGAGCAGCGACACAAACGTTTCGTGCACCGTTCGCACCGAACGGCTCAGACTCGGATCGTGTGACGCTAAATGACCCAACATCATGTACTGTTGTAGCTGCTCCTTGCCGCAAATCTTGGCGCGACTGGGCATCCAGTGGATGTAGTCGTGATTTCGGTTGCTCAGCGTCAGTTTAGTGAACGCTTGTTGAGTACCTCGATGTTCGTCACTGTGTTATTAATTCAACAGAGTCCCGGAAGTGTGCTTACATGCCGTTCGTAGATCGGGATCATCAGATGATTTGCGATCGTCGAGACGCTCTGGTTTCCTTATTGAAGTCGGTATAATCCTCTCAGGGTGTACTCGTTGTAGGCACGCTCGCATGAATTTTAGTTGATAATAATGCTGTCGTCCGCGTATTCCAGTATCGATATTGACGAAGAGTACCTCGTCATAGACATTCTTGAAAACCTTGGTAATTTTCTACGGAAAATAAACAACAGTATAGTGCGAGCTAGAGAGAAACTCTGCTGCAATCTTATGGGTAAGTCTTTATATTTTAGCGCACCCAATTCAGAGCTTGCTTCAGGAATATGATCTGATAACGTTGCTCATTATCGAGAACTCATGGGCAAATCCAGCGCCAATACCTTCAGTTTCATCAGATCTTTACTGCTCGTCCAAATCTTGATATTCCTTACCCATTGTTGACTGTTATAACGAAATGTAAATTCTTTAGTATAACTTGTCTGAGAATCAAACTTGCTCAAATGGAGTGTTTGCCGCGAGATGAATAGTGGACTAGAGTGGAATAGACAGTTCAATGCAGAAGTTTGGGCACGCAATGTGGGCAAATGGGCCGGATTTGAACCATTGAGCTGAAGATGAAGTCTACGCAAAGGTATGGTTTTCACCAATTAACAAACCCATTCATGAACTACTCCGGGAAGCAAATTCATCTCTACACATTTCTTCTTTGGCGGAACAAATCATTCCGATTTATTTCAGGCAATTTAGTTTAGTGACTGAGAAAAATGTTAAAATAAAATTATTTTTTTTCGATTTTGTGCTCAGGCTGATGATAGGTTTATAAGTCAGGAGCCATGATAAACCGCTAACCCAGAGATATGAAGAGTTGAACGAAAGTATGAGATTCGTTAAAAAAAAACGCGTAGCAAAAACGACAAGGCAGAACAGGAAGATTGACATTAAAGATTCTGCTGCCAGAAGAACATCACCTTATTGGCTATTGCAACCAAACAGTTAGGGTACTATTTACTTTAAAATAAGTTAATACTATTATATAATTCCTGAATAAATCCATCAGTATCAGGAAGTCTGAACAACGTGATAAAATCGTTATATAAAATGAATTCGTAAATTTCTATCATTTATTTTGATAAAGGCAAACGTTGTAATCTATTTATGATATTTCAAAATTATTCATTTTCAATGCTTCCTGCTAAAACTACACCAGACATAAATATACGCAAAATCTAAGACGAAACTTGCTATCGCGGATGAAATAATGGAGAAGACGTCATCTGGAAAATTTCCGTGCCAAATCGAGCGGAATCCCCGTCCAAATCCGTGATCTTTCCCGAATAACAAACCAGCCTTGAAATTAGGAACAGCATCTGTACGTTGAAATCTCAGTGATTCCATATGTTAAGTCTAAAGCCAGTTGTAAAACAATGACTTTAAGTATCGATTTCATGCACATCTAGAGCCGCAGGTAGTGCCGTGAGACGATAAGGTATCATTAATGAACACAAATGTTCTGCATGCATGACATTCAGAGGCAATCTCTGTGTGATCCTTGTTTTTTTGTTTCTTGGGACCCAATCGAGATTTTCAGCCTCAGACTGTTCATCTCGATGTGTCGCTCAAACACCATGGGCATTTGTGTAACTGTTCGAGGAATGGTCAGACTCGTGTTTTTGTGGAAGTGTGGAAGTGTAATACGCCGGTTAACCGAATGAACATCGATGAAAGCGGAAAATCTAAGTGCAAGTATGCTCTTTCATCAACGTGGAATTTTCATCGTTATCATCAGCAGATGTATACGGCTTTACAGCTTTATGCTGCGGCTGGACGCTTCTTCGATAGTTTCGCTTTCATGTTTGACCGATCGGCAGCTGATGGTCACTGGCCAGGGCGCCAATCTGACATTTTCCGGCCGTCGAGATTACCTCAAGGAAGTACATGAGACCGTTGATCTTCCTGCTTTATTTCGAAGCGATCAATTTGTCATCAGGCCACGATATTATCGTATGCAGACGATCTTAAAATCTACTTTCGAATTCGTACGACCGATGACTACCTTCGGGACTCTCCAGATGGTAATTTAAACAGAGATATTAGTTAATCCTGCGAAGTATTCGACAATCACGAAAAAGAACCCGATCTATTTTACCTGAACTCAGACGATCAACAGTAGATCGTGAATCAGAAGATTTATGGGAATTATTCTGGACTCCTCGAAACTCATACAAAACAGCATCTCGTATGGTGATAAGGCGTCGAAGCCCCAGATTTACAGCACTGAATAAATCTCGAGATAACAAAATTTCTCTGACATCTACTGCCTCAAATCACTGTAATGTTGGATGCGATCCACATTAGATGATATTCTGCAGTTTGGAACTAAATTAAACTATTGGTGGAGTGGAGTCCGTAGCGACGCTCTTCGATTTGCTCTAAAGTACTACTGCCGTGGAGAAGTTCCAGTTTCATCTGCTTAGCGGATATAGTAGCATATACTCCGTACTCAGAGAGGCGCTTTTGTACGGATATGACCCGCAAGGGCAGATAGATATGCCAATCCTGGAACGAACAAATGTCGGCGTTGAACTAGGTATTCGAAGATGATATGATGCTGGACTACCTCTCCGCCGTACTAACTA